>MASP02000136.1:93855-272152 GCA_001693025.2 Colletotrichum lindemuthianum | reverse complement strand
TGAGAATATCTGGTATATATACCTTTAACGTAAGGTATCACTTTACCGGATGTAGGTCTCAATCCTACCTACCTCGCAACATATTTTATTATAAGTAATAGAGGGTCTAACTGAGTAAGTTACTTCTAGAAGAAATTCTATAAGTTAATAGATATTATATATCTATTAAGTATTAATTACTACCTCTAGACTGATAGAATTATAAAATAATATAATTAGGAGATTTAAGTAGTTTTAAAGATATTCACCTGCTAGTTTTAAGATAACTAAAGTAACTTACTATTTATAATATAGTTAGTTTTTTGTAACTAATAGTATAATATAATAGGGATTATATTTTTCTTTATAGATTATAGATATTATATTAACTTTATTCTGGTTACTAAGGAATATATAGAACTACCTAATAATAGTAAAATTATAGCTTACTAGTTAGTTAAGGAGATATAGCTAGTAATAATATATATTTATATAGAAATAGCTACTACTTAGTAGAAATTAGAAACTTAGGTAAATAAAACCTAGTCCCCCGCAGATTAATATTAAGTTAGTAATAAAATATAATTAAATATATCTAACTATAAGTTACTAAAGTTAAGTTAAAGGTTAGTCTAGTTATATTATAAATATATAGTAGTAAAGATTCTCTCACTATATATTATAAAGTTAGATACTCTAGAGTTTATTTACTAATAGTTTTATATAGATTTACTTTAGAAGGCTGCTACTAATTTACTATTTAGTTAGGTTATAGTTAATAGCTAGCTACTACTATTAGTAGATAACAATAAGAAAGCTAAATAGCTAGTTAAAAGTATTCTTACTATAAGGATATATTAAGTAGAGAGAGAATACTAATAAGAAGTTTTTATTAAATAGGAAGGATATATAAACTCTATATAGAAATCTATTAATATTATTATAAATATAGTAGCTTTAGAGTAATATAAGGTAATATATAAGTTAATTATAGATAATAATAAAGATCCAGTCTGTAGTTTCTAACTAAATAGCAGTTAGGAAGGAGGAAGGTAATATTATAAGCTATACTTAGATATCTAGCTAAAACTATATCTAGGTATCTAAAGCTAACCTCCTCGCTTAAGTGGGGCTCCAGTAGGCTCTATATAATACTATATATACAGACTTTTCTATATACTTATGAAGGCTTCTCTTTTACTTCTTAGTTCTAAATAAACAGTATTTTACGCTACCTTCCAGTTAAATAAACCCAGACCCAGCCTTTCACAATTAGTAAATATTCCTAGAGTATTTACCAAAGAGGTTAGAGATTAAAAATAATATTATTTTACTATCTTACGAAGAAAGAAAACATATTAAGCTAGATAACTATCTATTAATACTAGATACTTACCTCAATAATTAAGCTATTAGGAAAGTCTTTCCAGTAATACTATAAATTAACATATAATAAGATAAAGAAGTATTTATACTAACAGCAGAATCAGAAAAGTAAAATAAGAAGGAAAATATAAGGTATATAATAAGAGGAAAATTATTTATATTAAAAGTAAGATAATATATCTAACCAGCTAATTACCATAACTTATTTTTAAACTCTGCCTCTATAATAATAAGGAAATAAAAGCCATTAGGATAAAGAACCTAAATCTATATAACTAATAATGTCCTTATATTATTACCTATTATTTCTATCTACTATAGGTAGTATATCTATATAATAAGCTACCTAAGCTAAAATGATAATAGTTCGAATAATATTACTATTTAATAACAGCTTACCTATACTTCTAAAGTAAGCTTCTATAAGGTTATAAATAAGGTATACTAATTTATTACTAATATTACCAGCAAGAAATAATATTTAGTAAATTAACAGAACCTTAAATAGAAAGATATTTATTAGAGATCTACTAAAGGAGAGTTTCTACCTAATAGTTATAATTTATCTAATAAGTATATACATCTCTTAACCTGCAACTTTTAGAGAAATATTCGTATGTAAGTAGAGTGAAGCTATACTAATTATAGATATTCTCCCAATTTAATTCCCTAAATATATCTTCCTCCCCAAATTCTATTAATAGCCTCTATAAGAATAAGGCTTATAGTAATATTCCCTTAGCTAATGTTAATATTAATACGTATAAAAAGGTATTTAGATATATTAAAATATAAGTATTAGTATATATACACGCAAAGAGTATACTTTAATTATAAAGTAATAATATTAAACCTCAGACTAATATTAATAACGCCTAACTAAATAATATCTTTATTTACTACTATATACTTTTATAGAAGAAATAAAATATCTACTTTAATAAAGCGTGAAAGTCCTTTTATAATACCTTTAAAAGATAAAACTTAGGTTATTTTAGTAATATAGAGAAAGTAGTAACGTAAGCCCTTAAAACCTACCTTATAGGGAGCAATATATACTTTCCCACAGATAGGAAAATAATAAAAAAGAAGCTGGTAAAGATTCTTAATAAAAGGATATTAATAAGATAAAAAGTGGAAAGTATTAAATAAAGCTAATAAATATATCTAGCCCTCAGGCAAAACATTATAAAAAATCCCAATTTTATTAATAATCTCCTAAAAGTAGTAGGATTTATTGCTATTAAATAATAACTCTCTATATCTAGAGATATAATAATGAAAATAACTACTTTATAATTAATATTAATAATATTAATAATAAGAGTAATAGTAACGCTAAGCCTATAACTTATAAAGCTAGATATTTATATAGATATGAACTTACTAAACGCTAAGAGGATAGTAAGTAATATTAATAAGAAAGAGAAATATCTAAAGGTAATTAAATTCCCAAAACTTTATACTTACCTTAGAGGAAAATATTAATTAATATTGAAATACTATATTCTATTTAACTAACCTAACGAAAGAATTTAATTATTATTTAATAAAGTATACAGAACAAATAATGTATATACTAGGGAGAAATATAATATCTTTAAAAATAAGATATAAACATTTATTACCAAATATATTAGCTATAATATGAACTAGAATATAGTAGAAAGAATATTTAAGAACATACTAGCTGAATAAGTATACTTATACTATAAGATATTAATTTTGCTAATTTAAAATAATCTTTTAATTACCTAAATAGCTAAAATAGTTAGAAATAAGTTTAAAATATCTATAGTTTATTTTAACTACTATAGAAAATAGAAAGGTATAAACCTTAAGATGTTTACTAAAAACTATAGATATATAAATATTATTAAAATATTTAAAGTAATAACAATATAAATTAATTCTCTTTAATATATTTATCTAAATCTATAAAATCTATAAAAAAGATTAATAAGAAGATATATATAACTATATATTAGGTAAATAAAATAATTAATATATTTTATAATATTATTAATAAAGTTAAACTAATTATTAAAAAACGATATAAATTGATGATAGAGATACTTATAAGCTAAAGGAGATAGTTAATATAAAGAACCTGCTATATTATAAATTATAACTAGTTTCTTACAGACTATATATATAATAGCTAAAGGTAAAACTAATTTTTTTAATTATTCTTAACTACCTTATTTATAATATATATAAAATAATAATCTTACCTTAGGATAGCTTTATAAGAAGATGTAAGGTAGAAATATATAACGTAGATATTAGAAATACTTAAAATTAGTAAATAAATACTAATTAATAAAGTATACTCCAGAGGAAAGTAAAGCTACTATTCTGCAATTTAAGAAGGTATTTATTATTAATATTATATTAGTAAAAGAAAGTATAATATATCTTAATAATATTAACCCCACAGAGGAAATATTAGAGAAGGTGTTATAGGCTATATCTGTCAGAAATAATATATTCGAGCGTTAGAGTTTGCATCGTTCGAACCTCAGGCACTTATAGCGTCCCTATAGGCTTCGCCCCACTTAAACCAGTTAAAATAAAACTTCGCATAATATATGTAGCTATATTTAGTTATATATAATATATACCAGATTTTGCCTTCTAATTATATATAATAATTAACAGTCTTATAATACTGAAGAGACACTAGACTAAAAGGTATATATTATAACAATTTTATATATCTTAAATACTAAAATATCTACTGAATATATCTCTATTTTAATACTTAAGGAAGCTAACTAGTAAATTACTTAGTATAACTTCTTTAAAATAGAGGCTAAGGTTTATAACCTATAGAATTACCTTAACCTTAAAGTAAATACTTAAAAAAGCTTCTATTTAGAGATTTCTTAAAAGTCTCTTATATATAACTTTCCTAAGGTAAAAGAAGGTAAAATACCTATAGTAATATCTAAAGAAAATACTCTAGAGACTTTAACTTTCTCTAGTATTCTTAATAAATTTACCTCTATAAAGTAAATTTACCTTAAAAGATTCTAACTTCTACTTAAAGTCTCTAAATAGATTTACATTTAAAATATTATAAACCTTATAGAAAAAACTCTAAAAACCTATATAGCTATTTATAATTTCTATATTATAAAGATTAAAAAGTATAAATATTAGTAGTTAAACTAAACTTATATATTGTTTTAGATTTATAAGTACATTAGTAACATATATAATTACTAATATTATAACTTAGAGGAAGATCTTACTATATAGTTAATAAATCTCTATAATTACTTCAGTATTATAGATAACCTTTATCTCTAGTAAGCAGCTACTATATACTATAATATATTTTAATTTCCTAAAATTAGATATCTTACTATAATAGTAGTAATTGAAATATAATTTTAGAAGTAGTAAAATACTATATATAAAGCTTAAATAGTTAGCTATACTTTCTCTATTATAGGGATACTTTAAATTAATACTTATATATTCTTTCTAGCTTAGTTACTAATTAAGTTATATACCTAAAGCCATATACCTATAGTTTATAGTTAATTAAATATAATATTACTAAATAAAATTATCTTAGCTATTATAGAGATTATATAGTAGCTTTCTAAAATTCTCTATTAAGATAAAATTAGCTATAAAGTATTTAATATTACTTCAGAGGCTATAGTTAGTAGCTTGAACTCTTAAGATAGTAATAGATATTTTAATAATTTTAATAAATCTCTATATTTTCTTAAATGTAATAGAAACTATTTACTTCTATATTATTATTATATATATCTATTACTTATATATACAAACTAGATATTAAATACTACTATAGAAGAGAAGATTAAATAGTAGATAATTTTAGATTGAAACTTCTTAAAGAGAATCTAAAGTTTAGAATAATAGTAACTATATAGCTAACCTTCTAGCTAAAATAGCTATAATATTATATAGTAAGCTTACTATATAGAGGAATCTTAATAATATCCTCTCTAAGATTTATTTATTCTTAATTTAGATACCTTAATTTATATTCTTCAAGGTATTAAGTATTTATAACCTTTTAAGAAGCTTCCTCTAGAGATTATATTTAATATAATATTAAGTTAGTATTTATTAAAAACTATAAAGATACTAAAATCTATATTATGACTTTAGAAAGTAAAAAAGCTAGATTATACTTCTATAATATAACTCTCTATATTTCTCTAGCTATAAACTTTATCTCCTTTTAGTAGTTATAAAAATAAGGTTACTAATAACATACTAAGTTAAACTACCCCTCTTAACTATAAAGAAGTAACTATTTAAAGATTGAAGCTATTAATATTTAATATAGTTAATATGTTCTTAAATATTATATATTTTATTGAAAATTAAATATTTTAGTAATATAGTTAGTATGATATAAAATTTCTCCTAAATATTATTATTACTAAAAATATACTATAGAGACTATTTGAAAATTTCTGAAAGATAGTAAATAGTTTTAATATTAGTAGCTAGAATATTCTGGAAGAAAGTTTCTTAACTACTTTATCTTAGCTATATATAATAATATGGTTGATAAGTGAGCTGGATAGATAAGCAAGCTGGACACCCAACCGCGACTAACCTATCTTCTACTTTATAACCTACGTAACGCTATAATAAAATAATGATATTATAGAATAAAGAAGTTTAATTAACCTTAGCCTTCTAGGCTATTAATTAAACTCTAAATCTTAGTATTCAGGCTGTAGCTAAAATCTATTTAGTATTATATTTAACCTTAGCTATCTAACTAAAAGGTACCTTATTATAACGTAATACTACTTCTAACTTACAGAATTTAACTGTATTTAAAGAGGAGAAGCTAGTTAAGTATATTCTCAACCTAGATTCCTAATTATTTCCTCTCTATATCAGTAGTGTAGAAGATATAGCTAATTAACTGCTTACTGACTGTAACGTGCCCCCTATTAGGAAACGCTAGGCTTCGAACTTTATTAAGTGACAACTATAGCTCCAGACGCGCTTTTTTCGTAAGTATAACTATAAGAGAGCCTAATATAAAGCTCTAGATACGATAAATATATAGTTTCAGCTTATAGTAAATATAATCGTAAAATACAGTATTATAGATTTAGATATCTATAACTTCAACGAGACTAAGTTTAAAATAAGCTAGATTACGTCTAGAATAGTTATAATAAATACTAAAAGGCGTTTAAATACGAAAATAATACAGCCTAGTAACTGAGAATAGGTTATAATTATCCAGACTATCAGTTCGTCAGGCTATAGTATTCCGCTATATATTATTATTTTAAGGTAATATCACTTCTCCACTTAGTATATAGAAATAGGTCTCCTACATAACTAAATTATTATAATATCTAAAAATAGATAGATAATAAATAAAAGAAGTTTAGATTAACTTCAGTATTTTAATTAGTATATAAAATTATATATAAATAGTAGATATTGCCTCCTTATTATTAATAGTTATAAAAATTACTATATAACTAACTTTAAGATATATTATAAAGAAAATAATATTATTATATTTTATATACTAATCTACTCTTCTTATTTACTTTAGCTTTTAGATATTAAGTATTTTAGGTTATTAAAGAAGATATATAATTAATAAATTAAGAATAAGATATATTAAAGTAATATCTATATTATAAAGGAAAACTTCTTTCCTATATTTTATAAGGTTTTTATATAAGTTCTTATAGTTAAAAATATCTAGAGAAGTTTTAGAGGAACTAAGTTTATTCCTCTTAATATAGAAAGTATACTATTAAAGCTTAATATTAAGTTATATACTCTAATACCTCCAGAGTTCCTCCTAATAATATCCCCTATATAAACTTCTCAGATACTAAATAACCTAATAGAAGTATCTTCTCAGTCTAAACTTATTAAGAGGAGAATCTCCTACTATTAAAATAGTTTACTAACTTTAATTATTAAAGTTATAGAGTATCTATTAAAAGGAGTATATAAATTTATATATTAAATTACTTTATTAAGGTCTGAGGTCCAGATCCTTCGAGAGGAGAATAACCTACTTAGTAGACACTAAAAAGCTAAGAAAATATATTTCAGATAAGGAGGAAGTCTTACTATAACTAAAGTAGAAGATCTTTAATTATAGAGAGAAGCTACAGTCCAGATTAAGGAGGAAACATACTAGAGTAGTAGTTACAAGCTGAGAATAAAGATAAGCTAATAGTAATATAGTATCTATAGGAACACTAGTTATAATATATAAATATATTAATTTACTGAAGAAATATCTAAAGAAGAAGATCTTAACTAGTTTGAATTTAATTGATTTTATAAGTGTTATATATCAGTTAGAAATATAATATAGTTACGGTTAGGTATCCAGCTTGCTTATCTGTCCAGCTTACTTATTAACTATATTATTTATATTATTAATAATATTAGTAGTATAATAACTATAAGGCTATTAGGATCCTACAGTATACTAACTATATAGTGTAATCTAGTAGTGGAAACTAGTTACTAGTGATAACTAGCTATTAGTTATTACTATCTGCTAGGTAATTAGTAACTAATTACCTAAAGTATCTAGATCTAGCTTATATATAACCTATAGGCTATATACTAAAAATATTCATATTTTTAACTCTATTAGTATACTATATATAATAATATATATAATATACCTTCCCCTAGTGAAACTAATATTAATTAGTAGTTAATCTTACTATTACTATTTGCTATAAATTAGTAAGGTTTATATACGTAGAAAAAGTAATAAAAAATTATTAAGCCTAACTTAAGGTAAACCTACTAATCTCTTAATTTATTTAGATATTGTTAATAATAACCTCTCACCTAACTTAAAGTAAAGTAATATCTCTTCAATAATTATACTAATATATCTTAATTCTAGTAGCTAAATACTTACCTATACTTAAGATTAACTTATAGAAGAAATACTAAGAATATTTTATATAAGTTTTCTTTTTTAAATATTTCTTTTATAAAATTTACTAGAGTTTTATAGTAAAAAGATTTATAGTATTCTCAATTTTAGAATTCCCTTATATTCCTCTTCTTCTTCACTATATTCTTCTACTTTCTTTCCTCTCCTTCCTTACTTAACTAGCAGATAATTTCCCTCTCTAAAATTAAATTTTACTTATATAACACTAATAAATGGAATTAGTAAACAGTAAAAATAGAATCTTCTATCTTTCTTCTTCTCTCTTTTATTCTATATCTTTTTATAATTCCCCTATAGTTAGGAAATAATTAGTACAATATCTAAACTAGTACAACTTCTTAGAAGATCTTTTAAAAACCTCAGTATAATAAGTAATATAATTCCTTTAGGAATAAGAATACTAATAAAACTAAAATTCTTTCTTAATAGTAAAATCTTTAGTATATAAAAAGTTTTTAATCTTATTGTAGAATATAACTCTAACTAAATTAATAACTAAATAGTATAGATTATAATAATATATATATATAATTACTTTTTTAGTAGAAACTTTCTAAATAGCTTTCATTAAAGATAATTTTAAGAAGTAGCTAGAGGAAGTATAGACTACTATAGATAAATAAGTATCTCAGTATTTATAAAATATTCTCCTTATCTATAATATTAAGATTAATATAAAACGTAAATAGATCTATTAGATCCTTATAAGTTTAATAAAGTAAGATATATTTATCCTATAGACTAAGGAAGAAATTTAAGATATAGTTATAAAGTTATAGAACTTTAAGATACTTATTAATAACTAACTAGACTTCCTTGATAATTTTTTTTACCGAGTAGATATATTCTATAATTTAAAAGTAATAATAAAAAGTAACCTATTAAGATCTTATAAAGCTTAATATTTATCTAGCTACCTTAAGGAATTAATCCTAAGAAGTATCTTAATAAATAGAGAGATTTATAGTTAACTTACTATTATTAAAAATAGATATAACTTTTTAGTAATAAGAATAATTTAAATAATAAGACTTTCAAGATTAATAAAACTAATAACCTCCTTATAATTAAAACTAATAGTATAAACTTTCTACTTTACTCTCTATAGTATCTCCCCTATATATTAATTTTATAAATAATTACTAAGAGACTGGACTTTTCTCTATTAATATACTAATAGCTAAAAATATAACTAATCTAATAAAGATATATCACTCTAAGATAAAATATAGAGAAACCTTCTATGATATCTTTAAATTAAAAATCTATATTTTTAGAGGTTATTATCTAAAGTTAAATATACCTAATTATATATAAGCTAGAGTCTTCTTAATTATACTGAAAAACTAGGTTCTTAAATACTATTTTAACTACCTTAGTAATTCTCTTAATTCTATAATATTTTATAATATAATCTACTATATTAAGAATTACTTTAAAAATAATAAGAATTAATAGGTTTATCTTACTAATTAGTATAATATAATATTCAGAAGTATTATTACTAATAAGTAAAATAAGATAAGAAAGGAGGTATTTAAAATCCTTTTTACCAAACTGATATATATTTAGAGAACCTTCCCTCTTAAATAGTATACTAATTTTAGCTTCTAAAACTACCTCTTAAGTATATATTAAGAAATATTAGAGTGTTAATTAGCTTTCTTTAGCTTTATAGTAATATACTAGAGAGTTTATAACTAATTATAATCTATAGTTAATACTACTATAAGCTTTCCTCCTATAATATCTTAATTTATATTTAAATATACTAATGATCCTGAGAGATCCTTATTAATTAATATAAATTAATATTAAACTAACTAAATATATAACTTACTTTAGAGTTCTTACTAAAAATAAAGATATAGCTATTAAAGGTACTTTAAAATATTATTTAGAGGAGGATATTACTTAACCTCTACTACTTTATATAGCTAATATAATAAATAATACTATATTTATAGTAAACCTAATTACTAGTTAATAAAATACTCTCTTAAGGAGAGAAGAAACTCCTATAACTAATATTAATCTAACTTCTATATAGTAAATATATTAGTATCTATTTACTACTACTTTCTTATATAATATAAGGAAATAGAAAGCTTAAATAATAACCTTAGAGAAACTTATAAGATTACTATTAAAAATAATATAATAGTATATTATCTCTAAGATTATTAGCTTAAAGATTAACCTAAAATATTAAGCTCTCTAAGTAACCTTTTAAATAACTTTATAATATCTTACTTTAAAAAATAACTTATATTCCTAAATAGTTAAAAGATTATACAAATCCTCTAGAATTAAGTAGTAATCTATATTCTAATAAACGAAAATAATATAACTAAGGAAATTACTACTCTAATATCTATATTGATCCTTAAAAGATATTATTTAGATATAGTTTTCTAAGAAATTGTACCTAGTTTAGATACTACTAACTACTTTACAGCTAGCTACTTCTAGTTTAACACTCTAAAATAAATTATTCTTCCCTCTATTCTCTTAAAAACTTCCAGAAAAGAATTAATCTTTATTTATTTTGAAGAAAGTTAACCTATAAAGATAATAAGTATAATTAATATACTTATACTATTTAGTATAATAATATTCTATATAATTCTTTATAAAATTCTATTTCTACTATATCTTACTAATATAAATTACTTAAATATTATTTTTAATAATATCTATAATTAGTTATATTAAAATAAGAAAGTTATTCTAGTTATATATAAATAGTAATATCTACAAATATTATTAAATAAGAAGAAGATACTTACTTCCTTATACCTAATAGAAATTAAAATCTAGAGACTTTATTATCATTTTAGATATCTATCTATTATATATTTTTAAGAAATTCTCTATTAAACTAGATATCTAGTTAATTAAGAAGCTTTTATAGCTTTTGAAAAATATTACTACTAATACTAAATATATAATACTACCCCCTCTCAATTTAGGTTTACTCTCTATAATAATATTAACTTTAACTTTAAAGTTATTATTAATATCTTTTACCTTAAGGATAACTACCTTATTCTCTATATTATTAATATAGTTATAATTTTTAATATTACTTAATTCCTACCTAATATTTTAGTAAGATAAATATAGGAAATCCTTAAAGTATACTAAATTAATATTTATCTAGATTTACCTAATTCTATCTCTATTAATACTAAAATAAACTTCTAATTTAAAGACTTTTATTTAGAAACTAAAATAATAAGCTTAACTATTAGAATTATACCTATTAAAGCTTATAATAGTATTAGTAAGGTAGAATATTATTATATTCTTCTCTATTATATATATAAGATCTACTATTAAGAATACCTATTATTATTATAAGAATATTATCTTTAGGCTTCTTATAAGTTAAGAAATAATATTACTAGCCTAAATAGTCTTATATGTATACTCTTTATTTTTAGAACTTACTTCTAGCTTACTAAAAACTACTCTATATTCTTAGAGATAATTTTATAAATATAAGTAGTCTAAAAAGTAACTAAAACTATCTACTGTAAATATATAAGAAGAATTATTAATAGTATTATAGCTACTTATAATAATCCTAATATATTATAAATTATTAACTTTCTATTATAATTCCTTATATATATATAGTAAGAAAAAGAAGGTTAGTAAGATTCCTTCTATTTACTTACTACGTATAGTATAATATATATTATTAACTTTCCTTATAGTTCTTAAGAGTTCTACTTAACTATTGTAAAAAGATATTATAAGAATAATAATATTTCTTCTTAACTATATATTCCAGTAAAAGTATAGAAATACTTCTAATATAAACATAATAATACTAATATTAATAAGGTTGGAGATTTCTCTTAAGAAACTTTACCTACTTTAATTTTATCCCTTATTATCCTTAAACTTCTGTATACTCTAGAGATACTATAAGATAATAGTATTCTTCCTCCTTATATTAAAAATAATATACTTCCCCCCTTTAATAAAAATAAGTATACTAAATATTAGAGAATTATAAAGCTATTTCTTAAATCCTTTAAAGCTATATTTAACTAGAAAAACCTCTCTTAATAAGAAAGTAACTAGAAAAACTAATTTATAGTTTTCCTTATAGCTAAAAAAGAAGCTAACCTAACTTTCTTTAGATTCCTCTACTAAAAAGTAATTATCATTATTTCTAACCTTCCCTTTAAAAAGTTCATAAAAAAGAAGGTAGGAAATATTATTAATAACAGTATAGTTAAGATTATTCAGTATAATTCTATTCTCTATAAAAACTATATTATCTTTAAATCTTAAATTATTAATAATATTA
Organism: Colletotrichum lindemuthianum; assembly: GCA_001693025.2. Lineage (NCBI taxonomy): Eukaryota > Fungi > Ascomycota > Sordariomycetes > Glomerellales > Glomerellaceae > Colletotrichum > Colletotrichum lindemuthianum. Next base: position 259,496 of record MASP02000136.1, on the reverse strand, counting down.
ACAATAAGAATAGTAACTAAGTATATAAGAATTTAAAGCTTATAATCTAAGGTTTTAGAGATAAAAGGAAGCTTATAATTCTTACTTAGTTACTTATAATTAAGAAAAGTAGCTACAATTTAATTACAGCTATTACCTCCATACTAATAAAAAATACAAACTTCCTCTTTTAACTAAGATATATTATTTAGATTTATATTTAAGCTAAAACTGAACTTATAAAATATTATTATAGCGAAGTTACTAACTTACCTTAAAAACTAATATTCTCCAGAATTTATAATAATAATTATTAAACTACTTTATAATTTAGCTGAAACTAATATTTACTAGTAGGTAATATATTTAAAATATTATAAAGAATAGTTATATATCGAAATATCTACTTATAACTCTTACCCCCTTATATTTTAACCTAATAATAAGGTATTTAGTATAATTAGTATATAAACTAATAATACCCTCAGTCTTTCTAGTATTATTTTTACTTAATAATAAGATAAAGAATTAGTAAAAACCTCCCTTATAGTAAAATCTAAAATCTTCCTCATAAAATTAATACTATTAGTATTTAATAGTAATATATTCTCCCTCTAAGGTAAAAACCTCCTTCTTAAGTAAATAAACTAAAGTTATAAGCTTATTATTATTAATATCCTTATAAACTTTAAGATACTTAAGAAAATCTATATTGAATAATATATATATAAAATAAATATTATTTTAATTTACCAGTCTGAAGTATTTTCTAACCTCTTATATATAATATAATAATAATAACCTTTTAGTAATAATATTACTAGTCTTATTAAGTATATTAAATAATAAATAGAATATTTAGATTGAAAGTTAACTTTTATCTCTCTTAGTCTCTCTAAAATATATCTCTATACTTTTATAAGTAGCTTTTTTGCTAATAATATTAACCTATTATCTTAACTAGAATTTATAATAATTCTAAACTAAAAGATAGCTAATAGTAAAAATAAATTTATAATCTAAAGTAACTTAGTTTATTACTTTTTAAATAAAAGTAAAACAATAACTAGAAGTATACCTACTTTAGAAATCTATATTATAATTACTAATATAAACTTTATATATACTATTACTATATCTTTATAAAAGATTATAACTTATTATAAACTCCTTTCTATTTCTATAATTATCTATACTAACTTATACTTATTATATAAGTATCTTATAAAGCTTAATATTATACAAAGAACGAAACTTATAATTAATATTATAGCCTTAAAGTAATTATATAAATATTAAGAACTCTATAAAGTATAGTAGATTAATAGTAAGGATAACCTTACTAATATTTTTACTAAAAGATCTCTGAATTATACTCTAGAGAGATTTATTAATATAAATAATATAATAGTTTATATAGAGAAATAGATTACTTATTTAGAATAAAAAGAAGGAATTCAGAAAATTATTTAGTTAAAAAATATAGATTATTTAATTAATTTTATCTTATATATAGAGATATAATATATTATTGTTAAAAAGTAAAAAAGAAGTTTATTAGTATTAGTAGTATAATAGTTATAAAGCTATTAGAATCCTATAATATACTAACTATATAGTATAATATAGTAGTAGAAACTAGCTACTAGTAATAACTAGCTACCAGTTATTACTACTTACTAGATAATTAGTAACTAATTACCTAGAGTATCTAGATCTAGCCTATATATAGCCTATAGGCTACACACTATAAATACTAATATCTTCAACCCTATCGGTATACTATACGTAATAATATATATAATATACCTTCCCCTAGTGAAACTAACAAATAATTACTTAAAATATAATAAATACTCATTTACTTGGAAAATATATAAAGTTTACAGTATTAGTAAGGTAAAATAGATTATTTACTATATAAAATATAAGAGTATCTTATATACTACCTCTAGAGAGTATATTATATTTAACTTTTACCCTTATTATTAAGATTATAATAGCTATATCTCTTTTTTAATATTTATAGATAAAATTACTAATTACTTATAAGACTTTTATTTTATAAACTATACTAAAGTTATTATAACTGTAGCTTTTAATAACTTTATCTTACTTCTTAAATATTAGTATAATATTAATATTGAGGTTTTTAAGTATAATAATAAGGTTCCTAGATATAAAAAGCTGAAAGTTATTCTAACTGCTTAAGGTATTTACCTTAAGCTATCTATATTATATATATAAAGTTAAAATGGGGATATTAAGTATATTAAAGCTATTATGAAAGCTTAAGTAAGAGCTATAAGGCAAGAAAGCAAACTACCCCACAATCTCAAGCCTAAAATCTTACAAGCAGTAGTATTTCTTTATAACTGTATACTTATAAGTCTTTTAGACTAGCAAACACTATACCAGAGGCTTCACAAGGTTGCTTGAAAAAATAACACCGTAAGGCTAGATTTTACCTTCTAATTATATACAATAATATCTGGATATTTAGCTAAAGCTATACCTAGGTATCTGAAGCTACCTACTCGCCCGGGTGGAGCTCCGGTAGACTCTATATAGTATTATATATACAGACTTTTCTATATATTTATTAAAGCTTCTTTTTTACTTTTTAGCTTTAAATAAATAGTACTTTACGTTACCTTCCAGTTAAATAAACTTAGATTTGACTTTTTATATATTTAGAATTTAATTTTATTTACTATATAGATAATACTAGGTAGAATAGAGCTTCCTACTAATTAAATATATAATCTAGTTAAGTATAGCTTCTAGAATATAATATTATATAATAAGTAACTAACTAACTAATATAAAGTATAATAGAGAATATTAAAGCTTCCTAGAATATACTTGTAGATAGTAATTCCATAAGTAAACTATTTGAGTAGTAATTATAGTATATTTTAAGTTTTTTTCTACTAAAGAATTAATAAGCTTCTATATAAATTAGTAAGATAAAATACTATAGTAGGTAGTAATTCCCAGGTAGCTACTATAATAAATACTTCTAGCCTATATTAGAATACTTCAGTAACCTCTAGAATAATATTTATGAGAATAATAACTTTTAAAGTTAATAATATTACTATACCTCTATTCGTAACTAACTACTGGAGGAAGTCTCTTTTTCTATTTCTGAAGTTTTTAAGTAAGTAGAAGTAATATTAACTTAAATCTAATAGATAAAGATTAAACTTAAGATTAACTACTCTTTTTTTAATAGTAATTAGAAATACTAGTATCTAATTTACTTCTACTTAAATTTTAGTTTTTAATAAGTAATTAAAACCTTCTATATAGTGGGAGAGTTAAAGAATTTAGGTAATCTAAATAACTTTATAAGTTATTTAAATAAAGTTTATCTAAACTTAAATAGTTAGTTTTATATTATTACTTAGCTATAAAGCTTTAGAAAGAAGGAAAATAAATATCTTATTATATTTCTATTTTAATTTAAAAGGACTCTGGCTAATATTAGAGAATATATATAATTAAATATAGTTTAGATTTTTCTACTGGAGGCTACCTTATTTTTCTATCTTAAGAGGTTATTTATTATAATAAATCTTTCTATAAAATATAGACTCTAGTTATTTAAGGTTTAGAATATAACTTAAAAACTTAAGTATATGAAGGAAATATTAGTTTACTACTAGCTATCCTATTATAAATTTATTCTTTATAATATAGAAGGTAATATTATAATAATAGAAGTAGTTAGGAAGTAATAATAATACTGAAGCTTTAGTAACTTCTTCTCTATCTTTAAGAAATACTCTAAAGATTACTAAAATACCTATTAATACTTTAAATATAGTAAGAAGGGTTATATATATAGAAATTATATAATATAAGAGAATAAGAAGATTAATATAAAAGTTCAAAAACTTATAGCTACTTTAGATTATATTATAAATAATTAGGAGGATAGTATTTCCCTATCTAATAATAGTAAAAACTTAGGAAAAAAGTAATTTTAGAGTAAAGTTACATTCTGAAGCTAATAGAGGCGGAAGTGATAGAATAGAGAAAATAATAGGAAAAAGAATAGGTAAGTAATTAGTAGTTAGCTACTATTTAGATTAGAATTAATAAAGATTATTTTATTAATATACTTATTAATATAAACTATAATATTCATATTATTATTAATATCTTTCTTATAAAGAAAGTTTACTTTCTATTAGTTAATAAGTTAAAGAGATAGATAGGACAATATATAATTAGATTATTATTTAGTAATATCTAGAGGGTAGCTATTTTAATTCTAGAAATTAGTAACTATATATAGTAATTTATATTTATATTATAGAGGATTTTTAGTTACTTTTATATTTTAGGTAGTTATAAATAGAGATTAATTATATTATTTATAATATTAAGGCCTATTAGAATGTTTATAGAAAGAATAGTATAATAATATATCCGGAGTACTAGGATAAATTAATATAGCTTAAGGAGATTCAGTTAGCCTGCCTACTTAATATTAATTTATTTATATTTATCTATTTATATTTATTTATTAGTATACTATATAATATACTGATAAGGTATTAAGTTTCTACTAGATTATCTTTATTAGTTTAGTAGATATTAAGATAATATTAATTCTAAAGGTAGAGGTAAACTTAAGAAAGTATATTTCTTTAAATATTTTAAGGATACTTCCAGATTCTTTTTATTTAGGTTTAGTATATTAGCTACTTTCTATCTAACTAGAGAAAAATTACTATATTCTGCTAATTTCTAATAATAAGAAATAGAAATTAGATTTTATATAGAAATTTCTTTTTAGTATATTATAGAAGAAGTTTCTAATATTAAAGAAGATTCTGGAGAATTTACTTCATAAGGAGTTTATTGAAGTAAGTAGGCTTTCTGCTAGTATCTTAATTTCTTTATAAGGAAGTTAGATAGAGGAATATACTTCTATATAAATTATAAAGTCTTTAATATAATTATAAAAAAGAATTATTACCTTCTTTCTTTTATATTAGAGATCGTCTAGAGGGTAGTTATAACTTACTAATATATTAAGTTTAATATTATTATTATATTTTATAAACTTAGAGTTAATAAAGTAAATAAGCAGAAAATAGCTTTTTAGATATACTATAGTTTCTTTAAATAAATAGTATATTCCTTTAAACTTACTAATATTTTTATAATATTTTAATAATATATTAATAGCTATTTATAATAGTTTCCAGATAATTCTATTATAATATATATTAATAATATCTTTATTTATATTAGTAACTTACAGAAGAAACATAAAGATAAGGTTTACTAGATATTTAGCTATCTTACTAATATAAACTTAAAGTTAGATTCTAAGAAATATAAACTCTCTATTATTATAGTTAAGTATATTCAGTTTATTATATTAGTTAGAAAGAATCTTTCTTATAATTTAGAGAAGCTGGAGGCTATTACTAACTAGTTTTTCTTTCACTTACTAAAGGATATTTATAGTTTCCTTAGGTTTGTAAATTACTATAAGATTTTTATATTTTAGTATAATATTATTATAAAACGTTTAGATTATCTAATTTAGAAGTTTATTTTCTTTAACTAGAAACTCAAGTAGCAGGAGGGTTTCTTTATACTAAAATGAACTTTTACTATAAAACTAATTCTATAGATATCTAATTTTAATATCTTAATAATAGTAGAAATAGACTATTTAGAGTATATTTTAGATAATATATTAACTTAAGATAATAAAACTAAAGTAAGATATTTAGTAGCTTTTTATTTTTAATATTTAATTTCTACAAAGTTTAATTATTTAATCTATAATAAAACTCTTCTTATAATATTAGTTTCTTCATAAATATAGAGGGTAAAGCTATAAAGTATTAGGAAGTTTAAGATTTGTACTAATTATAAGGACTTTAAGTATTTTATTAAGAAGTAATAGCTTATAGAGAGGTAAAGCTAATAGGTGGAGAAGTTAGTTTAGTATAATTTATATCTTAAATATTAGCTGAATATTGAAATAGTAGCTTTTAATATCTTCTTCTGAAGGAAATAGAATATCTCTAAAAAGTAAAATAATAAGAGGTAATAGGAATAGATAATATAGATTATTCCAGATACTACTATTTTTATAGAACTTTAGGTAGAATATATAAGTATTACTAATATTTAGATTTTTAAAGAAAAACTAAATCTATAAAGAATATAGAATTATATTACTAATAGAGACTTTCTATACTAATAGAGGTTTATAGTAATTAAGTAGGGGAAATATAGCTTTCCCTCCAAATTGTATATTAAGATTTAGACTGCTAAATATATTATTAATATATTAAAATAACTTAATTTTAGAGAGAGATTTTAGATACTAAATAGTAAAGAAAATATTAACCTTCTTAATAAACTTAGAATCAAGCTAATATAGAAAGTATACAATTTCTTTCCTATAGGCTACCTAGAATATTATAATATACTGAAGATTATAAGTTAATAGTTTTATTAGTCTGAATAATTATATAGTGTTTATTAATTTATATATGACTGTAATATATATAGGGGTATTTATATTTAGAGGTAAATTAAGAAGGAATTTCTGAAGCTTCTACTAATATCTAACTAGTTACACTCTAATTTACTAATAGATTTTATTATTAACTTACCTTTTATAAAAAAATAAGGTAGCTATTACCTCTAGGTTATTATTAACTAACTGGGTAAGATTGTTATACTGGAGAAGATAGATATCATGGAGGTAAATATATATATTTAGTAGTTTCTTAATTATTATTATAGAGTTTATAAAAAACTATATTTTATCAAAAAGAATAAAGAGTTTAACTAGATAAATTACTTCTGGAAGAAGTTATATAAATTAATAAATATTATATATCTATTGAGTCTTAGTTACTATCTGTAGACTAATAGAATTATAATATAATATAATAAGAAAGTTTAAGTAGTTTTGAGGGTATTTATATACTAATTTTAAGATAACTAAAATAACTTACTACTTATTATATAATTAGCTTTCTGTAACTAGCAGTATATTATAATAAGAGTTATATTTGTTTTATAAATTATAAATATTATATTAACCTTTTTTAATTACTAAGAAGTATATAAAACTACCTAATAGTAATAGGGCTGTTACCTACCAGCTGGTTAAGAGAATATAGTTAGTAATAATATATATTTATATAGAGATAACTGCCACCTAATAGCGGTTAGAAGCTTAGGTAAATAAAATTTAGTTTCCCGCAAATTAAGATTAGGTTAGTAATACGATATATTTAAATATATTTAGCTATAAATTACTAAAGCTAAATTAAAAGCTAGTATAACTATATTATTAATATATAATAGTAAAAATTCTCTTACTATATATTTCAAAGCTTAATATCCCGAGGTTTATGTATCTATAACTTTATATAGATTTACTTTAGAGAGCTGCTATTAATTTACTACTTAGGTAGATTATAGTTAATAACTAGCTACTACTACTAGTGGATAATAACAGGAAAGCTAAATAACTAGTTAAAAATATTCTTACTATAAGAATATATTAAATAGAAAGAGAATACTGATAAAAAGCTTTTGTTAAATAGAAAGAATATATAAAATCTATATAAACGCTAGTTAATATTATTACAGAAATAGCAGTATTAAAGTAATATTAAGTAATATATAGGTCAATTATAGATAATAATACTAACTTAGTCTATAGCCTCCAACCAGGCAGCAGCTGGAAAGGAGAGAGATAATATTATAGGCTATATCTAAATATTTGGCTAAAGCTATATCTAGGTATCTAAAGCTAACTTTCTCGCTAGAGTGAGGCTCCAGTATGCTCTATATAGTATTATATATATAAATTTTTCTATATACTTATAAAGGCTTCTTTTTTACTTTTTAGTTTAAAATAAATAGTATTTTACGTTACCTCCCGGTTAAATAAGCTTAGGTTTAGCTTTTTATAGAAGTTAAAAGATAATATAAATATAATATTGAAAACTAATTTTATAACTTTCTACTTTACTATAATAAATAGCAAAAAGAAGATTATTAACTTTATAAAGTTTAAAAAAGTTCTTTAAAATAACACTTTTTACTACTTAATAACTACTAATAAATTATAGACATTCCTAACCCTATAATATTTAGAAGTTTTTTTTAAAAGTATTCTTCTAAATAATAAGGTAGGTAAATCTTCCACTAGAGGTATATAATAACTTAAAACTCTCTAGAGAATCCTTCCTAATATCTTACTAAATAAAATGCCTTTGAAAATAAATATTAAGTTTAAAGATAGATAAAAGTTCACAAATTTCAGTATAGCTAGAATAGCTATACTTTTTAGAAATATTAACTTTAATATTATATTTATAACTATACTATTTCTATCAAGCCTCTATAATATAAATCACCTTTAAATATACTTTAATAACCTTAATAATAAAATTAAGTAAGACGAAGTATTACTATTTATCGAAAAATATAATAAATATCTAAAATTCTTTATATAGAAGAATTCTTATAATAAAGCTATTAACTTCCTTATAGAAATAGAAATATAGTAATTTTATAAATACTTCAGCCACCCCAGCATCCCTAAGGTAAATAATATATTTAAGAAAGTAGGTAAAGCTATAATAACTAATAAGATTAAGGTTATTATAAATAACTACTATTAATATTAAATTAATAGCAAATATTATACTAATTTAAATTCAGCCTTAAGAATAACTATAAATTTAACATGAAAATTATTATTAATATTATATACCTTAATAGTAATAAATATATATTATATACTATTAATATCTCTATGATAGTTCCAGCCGCGGGGTTTAGAAAAGTATTACTATAGAGAATATATAATATATACTGAAAGTATATTAAATTAATATATATTAGAAACCCCCAGATAGAATTATTACTAATAGAAAAGATAGCTTTACAGCTTAAAGCTTTAAGAAAGAAGCTAATAATATAGGCAGTAAAATTAAATTATACTAATAGAAACTTATAATAATATCAGTAAGATACAATATTACTATATCCCTCAATGGAAAGTATATTAAATTATATAAAATAAGGTAGTAGAAATTCAGAGAAAGGAGACATTATAAAGTATAACTAAGATAGTTAATGATATAAGTAACCTGAATAACCTTATACTAACTTTACTAAGTTTTAAAATATACCTACACCTTAACCTAATATTACCACTATCTCCAAATATTATGAGGTAAGTAGTAACTATCCAGAAGGTAATAGAAACGATATATAATATTTATACTTAATAGCAAATTTCTAATATTCTAAATATATATAATAGTCTTTCCACTACTTTAGTCTACTATCTACCACTCTAATTAAATATATATATTTACTATGAATACTAAAATTCAATAGAATTCTTCAAACTTATCTTTATTAATAGCGAAATATATATTATAAAGATAGATAGCAAACCTAATACCTTTAAATTAATAGTACTTCAACTATATTATTAACTATATACTAAAGAGGTAGAAGCCTATAAACTATATAGTAACTAGCTACTAGATAAATATCTAAAAGAAGAAATATTAATAGTAACACTAAATAAAAATAAACTAAAATAATAAAGGTAACTATATAAAAATATAACCTTTGTTATAGAAACTAATCTTTTCAAAGGTATTAACTATAATATCTATCTAATAATAAAAGAGATAGAGGTATTTACTAAAGGTATTGAACTTTACAAATATAACTTCTTTTAAATATCAGGAAAGCTATTTTAGAAGTTATATACTATAGAGTAGAAGAATCTACTAATAAAAAGTATACTCCACCTTAAATACTTTAACACCTAAAAATATAATAGTATAAGGATCTTTAGCCTCTACTTTATTAATAAAGTAAAAAGTATAAATAATATATTATATAAAAAGCTATAATTAGTTCTTAAAGACTTTAATAATTAGAGAAAGATTAATATCCTCACGCAGTTACTAATAATCCAATAAGGTAGCTATTATTTAATATTAATACTATTAGTAATACTTAAGAAAGTAACTTCTATAAAGATCTACCTTTAAGATTTTACCTAAGTATATATATACGTAAAGATAATACTAAATTACCTTATATTAGTAAAGTTATATATAGGTTTATATAGTCTATATCTAGAGGATACGATTATTATAATAGTTTAACTATTATGTAATCTTATAAAGTTAGGCACCTATTAGAATATAATATACTCCAGTTACTATAGAAGCTAACTATAAATAGAAACCTTATTATATAATCTATAGCTTATAATCTTAAGACTTAATAACCCATACTTTAATATTATAGATATATAAATAGATAATATCTTTAGATTTTACTTATCTAAATTGAATAATAAAGAAGAGGAGAAACTTCAGCAATTGGAATTTATAGCTAAACTGAAATTAATACTTATATAATATAAACCCCTTATATCTAATAGAAGTTTAATTACTCTAAAGGATAATAATAATATTATTCTTACTCAAAAAGGTAATATAAGAGAATTAAACTTATGAACTATATATCCAAAAACGTAAACTTAATATATATTAAATAATAGATATAAGAGGCATATATACCCTTTATATACTAACCGGGGGTATACTTGAATCTCTCTATTATAGCCTCATATTAAAATATAATAATAGAGAATATTAAGAAGTTTCATAAATATCTAATATAGTAAGTAAATAACCGTAATAGAGGTCTGATATTTATTTATACTAATATTAAATAAATATACTTATATATTTTCATTAATATATTCTTTACTAATAATAGTTATATAATATTCCAGTCAGAATTTACTATAATTCTAGGAATAGAAGATATTAATAAAGATAGTAATACTTTTAGATTGAGAGGTAGTATTATTTATTTCTTCTTTATTAAACTAAAGAGTGTTGTATATAGTATATAAGTATCTAAGATCTATAGTATAACTGCGGAAGTTAATATAAAATATATAATATTTACCACCCTTAGGTAAGTAACTAAGTACCTTAAGATATTAATATTATTAATAGTAATTTATACTAACTTCTACTTCCTTTATGAATACCTTATTAAGCTAAGTACTATAAAAGAAAAGTAACTTATAATTAAGATTATAATACTATAATAATTATATAAGAAAAGAAAGACTTTTAAGATCCAATAAATTAATCGTAAGATTAATCTTAAAGATAGTACAACTAAGATATCTAATAACTAAATCCTTAAATAATTTATTACTATAAAGAAAGTAATAATAAGAATAGAAAAATAAGTTATAAGGGCTACGGAGGATAATAAGAGGACAATATAAGAATAAAAAGAATAAAAAACGAGGTAAAGAGGGTAGATAGGGAGTATTACTATTAGAGCGTCTTAGAGTATCCAGGTAATAATAATCAAAAAGTATACGTTTACGGATAAACGCTATTTATAGTACTTAGATACTTTTTAGTATATCCAAAAAGATATATATAACTGGAGGCTGGTTTTTGCGCTTTACACTACTTTTACATTTTAACCCTACTTTTACACTTTACGCTGCTTTTACGTTTTATACTATTTTCGCATTTTACGCCCTTCTTGTATTTTACGCTATTCTTTGCGTTTTATACTATTGTTTTACGTTTTATATGTTTTTGTATTTTACGCTATTTTTGTATTTTAAATTATTTTTCACTTTTGCCATAAAAGAGAATATTGCCAGCATTAGGTTAACTAGATACTACTAAAGTAAGAGTTGTAGCGGTAGGTAACTTACCAGTTACCTTACTTATTCGAACCAATTAGATAAGAGAGATTATTCTACGGATTAATCTCAATAATATATAGTATATATACGGATGCTATAATATAAAGTAAATATAAATAAAATAGAGAGCACCAGTTATAATCCAGGTATATAAATATCGATCGATTGTAATATTTACCAGTTGTAAACTGATATTAACTGATTTATTATATTAATTTAAATAGTAAACATAATAAATATAATACATCAGTAGCTTTAGGAATGCTATAGAAAACTATTAATTATAAGATCTTCTAAAGAATATACTTAGTACTATAATATCTTTACTAATTATCTTATTATAATTAGTAATTATAATATCTATACTTTATGGTTTCATATATTATTATATTAGCTTCGTAATTATAAAGCTTACTATCTAAAAGTTATTATACTAGATTCAGATTATTAGGTAAAACTTATATATTCTATTTTTACTAAATATATTTATTATAAGATCTATCTAAGATATAATAATAAACTAGCTTATATAAATAGATTCTTAAGTTACTTATAATAAAATTAAAACGTTTATTTTACTTCTTAAAATAGTAATAATATCTTATTTATTAGCTTACTTTATTATAAAGTTACAAAGGAGATATATAGTAAGTACTTAAAACGTCTTCTAAATCTTATTATTATCTATAATATTAGTATTTAAAGTAAAAGGAAAGTTATCTTATAGATTACTAACCTTATAGCTATACCTTAGGTAAAAATATTCTTTCTTACTAAAATGCTATATTATGTACTTAACCTTAACTAAGAAGTTATCTTGAGAATTCCAGTTAAAGTAGAATAAAGAGCTAGATATATATATAATATTTAATTATAGTATAATAGTAATATAATATATAAAGCTAATATCTTATTAGTAGTATTTTACCTCTATATAGAAATATGAGGTTAACTAAGTATTAATATAGCAAAAGCTGTAGTAGTGGGTAACTTACCAGTTATCTTACTTATTTAGACTAATTAGATTAGAAGGATCATTCTACAGATTAGTTCTAATAGTATATAGTATATATATATATTATAATATAGACTAAATAATTTAAAATAGAAGCTACTAGCTATGAATCAGTTATATATATTGATTAGTTGTAATATTTATCAGTTATAAATTGATATTAATTAGTAGTCTTACTATTACTAGTATTTGGTATTAGTATCTTACTATATATTAATAAGAAATAAAATTATAGTATTCTTAGGTATTTCCTAGAAAGCTTATAAGTAGAAATAGGTAACGTAAAGTTATTATAATTCTATATTACTCTGCAAAGATTAATATCATACTAATGACAGAAATAGAAATAGAAATATCCTTACAATAATCTATTTACTTAATATTACTTATTTTTATTATATAATTCAAACTAATTTGGTTACTTTTACTTTATACCTATAGTAGTATCTAAAGTCTTTATTCTATATATGGTTCTTACTTATAATATATACCTAGCAACAGTATTTATACTAATACTGGCTTATAACTAGTTTAAATAGTAATAAGATTACCTATTATTATAGATAATTATATTCCCAGTTATAATATTTAACCCTATAGTGGAGTAAAACCTTATAGTAATAATTAGGAAAAGCTTTAGTGAAACTAACGCTTAATATATATAGCTGAAAGTAACTATTAAAGTTACAGAGTTGATAAGCTTTATAATTCTCTTAAAAATAGAATAAAATAAAAAGTCTATAAAAGCTAAATATTCTATAATTTATTACTTTTCTATATTCTTTATGATAAAACTAAAATTCCCTTTATACTTATATAGCTATCTGTAATTAGGAGAATATAATAGTAGATTCTAAATATTCTATTATAACTTCTATAACTAGAGATATCAATCTTTTCTCAAAAGCCTAAGTAATATAATAATTACTAATATTAAGAAATAATCTCTAGATATTAAGAAGAAAATTATCTAGCTATTCTATAATCTGCTATATTAAGCTAATAATTTTGAGTACTAGTTATTAATTAGATAGTATTCTAATATTAATATATTATATTAGTTACTAAATACCTTAAATTATTATAGTATTATAATTACCAGGACCTTACATGCTATATAGTTATACTAAAAGTGTTTATAGGTATACTAATAATATTTATGTATTAACTATACTTAATTAATATATTATGATTATTTGCTAATAAAAGTAGGCTGAGTTTCATTATACTTATATCAAGATTATAAGTTAGCTTATATTAATAGTGGAGAACCTTGATATTAATAGTGGAAAACCTTTAAATTAGGGGCGTAAAATCTTAGGAATAAGTAAAATATAATCTGGGGGATATTAAAGTTGCAGATATTAAGGTTATAATAGGTATTTAAATAAAGTAACTATAATTAGCAGTAATTAAATTCCTTACGATATTTAAAATCTGTGATAAATAAATAGTATAGTATATAGTCTGGATGTACGTTGTTGAAAGGTATAATTTATTTAAACTAGAACAAAACACTTAAAAGTGTATAAATAGGCTGGTTAGGCTTTATATAAGCTAGAATAGCTGAATAGCAGAATAGGTACTGTAACTATTTTTATATACCTTTCCAGTGGAATAACCGCTGGATGAAATTCTATACTTTAAAATTTAAATACTATATTTAATAAATAAAATACTGTAAATAAAGATTGAAAATTATTTTTCAAATATTAAAATAAACGAAAAAACGTTTTTCAACTAATCTATTATAATATTTCGGTTTTTGAAACGGTTATTATTAGTGTTTAGTAGAAGTAACCTATTAGTTCCTTCCGAAATTATATATTTCGGGTTTTATAAATATTGCAAATTTTGCTTTATTTACACTTACTCGGCTTTTTTATATTCTTAACTAACGACTTCAATTATTAATATATTTATTAGCTGTAAATATTACTATTATAGATTGTATATACTAATTTTTATAACTTACTTTAGCTATTAATAATATCTAACCTTTTAGGCTGAAGTATCTTATAATACTGTCTCTAAAGTTAATAGTAAGATTCTATTATACCTTAATTTGGTTACTATAATCTTTAATTAGTCTATTTCGATTTCTACTTACTATATCTCTTGAATAACGAAGATTCTTTATAACGTTAAATTAAAATCCTTTCGATAAGTAGAATTTAACCTTATAATAAGTATTTTTCATTATTTTTACTATTCTCTCATCTTTAATAATATATTTGGAACTAATGAATCTATTTTTCAGTCTCTTGAGAAATTACATTATATTTAGTAACTACTTATGTTATTTATTTACTTTATAGGAATTAACTTCCTCTTTCATATAGTGTAGATAGTAAACTTTATTCTTAAAATTAGTAATTTAATTAGAACTTAATTAAGTTAGATAATTTATAAGTAGGTTAGTAATATAATATATGTCTTTTCTTCTGATATATATTTTACTATCAAATAATAGTCTGAAATTAAGATTCTCTAATTTAACGTTTATTAAATATATTTTACTAAGTTTCCTAACCTCCAAGAACCTTTATCTAGTTTACCTATATTTAAGTTACCTAATATACTTAAGTTTAGTAATATTAAAAGAATTATTATTTAGAAGTTAGCTACTTTAGTTAAAATATTAACTACTTTTACTATTATTAAGTATTACTATAGTTATCTTAAGAAAGTATAAGTTACTACTGTTTCTATTAATAATAAGAAAGAGAATCTTACTAGTGATTTTTCAGTTAAATATAAGAATAAGAAGTTTAAATTTATTAAAGAGAATACTAAAAAGATTAAATAACTTAAAGAAGAGGAAGAGGATAAAATTAAAGAGGTTATTGAATACCTTAAGAAATATAATAAGAATATACTAATATTTATAAGAAGGTCTACTTAGATTAGAAATTAAGAAGTATTTTTTAAAATTAAGAATCTGAAGTATTAGCTTAAGAGTATATTATATTAATTAGCTAATTCTAATAAGTTTGCTAAATTTAAGAAGCGTATATTTATTAAGAAGAATAAGTTAAAACTTAGGATATAGAGAAATGTAAAAGTTACTTAATTGAAAATAAGATAATTAGAGGAGTTTAACTTCTTTAAGTTATTTTCTATACTGTTTATATTTTAAGTTTTATATTTAACTATAGTCTCTATTGCTATTCTTTTTAAAGTTGGAAGTAGTAATATATTTACCAAATGTTATTATTAGTATATAAATAAGATCTACCCCCGAGACGAAACTTTACGCCTCTAACACGAAAGTTCTCCGCTACTAATATAAGCTAACTTACGAGCTCCACGTAAGCGTAGCGGGACTCAGCCTGCTCTTATTAGCGAACGATCTTGATATATTAAGTGCAGCTAATATATGAATAATATTTATATAGATATAGATATTTCTAGTATAGCTAGATAGTTTTTAAAACTTCTGTAATTACGTTACTATAATACTGTAAGATATTAAGTAATTAGTATTACTATAGTATATTAATATTAAGATATTATCTCATTAATAACTAGTTACTAAAATAATTAGCTTGATATAGTAGATTATAGGATAGCTATATAACTTTCTTTTGAATATCTATAGACTATCTATTAATTATAATATTTAGGATAATTTTAGGAAAATCTAGTTTAATAAACTAATAGCTTTAATTATAATAGTTATAGCTAGATATTTCTTCACTTATTTTATATTTCTCTAGTTTTAGGTAACTATATAGATTTCAAGGGAGTTTTAATTTTCTTATAAAGATATAGAAGAATAATAGATTATAGAATATTTAGCTTTTAGCTTTTTATTTTATCCTATCTTTAACAGGTTTATAAAGATTCTTAACTTTATAATCTTAGTAGTTACTTTCAGCTATATATATTAAACTTTAGCCTCACTGAAGCTCTCGCTAATTATTACTATAAGGTTTTCCTCCACTATAGAGTTAAATATTATAACTGGGAGTATAATTATCTATAATAATAGGTAATTGTATTACCGTTTAAACTAGTTGTGAGCCAGTATTAGTATAAATACTATTACCAGGTAAATTTTACAGTTAGAACTACATATAGGGTGAAGAGCTTAGGTACCACCACAGGTACAGAGCAAAAGTAACCAAATAAAAAAAAAGTATATAAATAAGTTCTGAAAAGTCTGTATCTCTATATTCCGAAAGGTTTATACTATATTTCAAATACCATATCAAAGCTTTTAAGATATATAATAATAATTTTGTAAGTAGTTTAATGTAAATTATAAATCTAAAGCTAAATGTATATAAATAAAGAGTACGTAAGTTAGTAGTATAAACGTTATAGTTTAGCATAGGCTATATTCAAATTAATAAAAAGAATTTAAACTAAATGTTCTTAAGAATAAAGATAGTTCTGGTTTTACTATTTAGATACTAGTTACTTTAAAGTATATTATTACTGAAGTATTATTAGCTTTACTCTTTATTTCACTATCTACTGTTAGCTAAACTTTTAGTCTAACTGTAAGTATAATTAAGTTACCTTTTAGCTGGAACCCTATTCCTCAGTAAGTTACTAATAGTTTTAGAGATTATTATAGTAATTTAACTTTTAACTTTATTAGATACCTCCCTACTTTAGGTTAGGATTGCTAGACTATAGTTTTAGCTTCAGTATTTAGAGAGTTTAATACATCTTATATACCTTCTCAGCCTAATATTTATATACTAGTGGCTATAACGTAAATATTGTTCCAGAATAATAAGTTTAAAAGGTTTTCCTCAAGTTAGATATAGACTTAATTAGAAATCTTGATTTCCTATAAGAAAACTAATGAATTCCGCTATCTACTTACACTCTATATTAATATTACTAAGGTTTTTCTTTATAAATTAGAACTTTACTTATTATTATTTAACCTTTAGCTTTTAGGAAATTAGGTGGCCTGGTTGAGATAGTTTTAATAATATTATTCAAAACGTTATTAAATTAAGAAATATTCTTAATTATTTAAACTTTACTTAAGTTAAGTTATTTATAAGTTTATTTGCTAATATTCTGTTTATAAATATAAAGATAATCTTAGAATGTCTTTTTAAGTATTTTTAGTGTAACTATATTTATTTAATATCTATATATTAGAGTTTAATAGATAGATACTTACTATCTGAAACTATCAGTCTGATAGTTTAGTAGTTATTATAATAGACTTTCTAAATATCTTTAAAATACAACTTTATATCTTAAAATAATTTCTTCAAAGCTATAGCCTTGATTGAAATATATTTAAAACTAAGAAAGGTTATTTCAGTAGTTAATACTATAATAGTATGTTGTTAAGTAGCTTTTTATTAGATTAATTCTTTAAATAGAGTTTATAGTTATGTTAAAAGCTTCTAATTTATTGCTAAATTATATACCCCTTGGAATTCTATTTAGGTAAGTATATCTAATAGTTGGCTTTTACCTCTTATATTCTGTATATAAACTAAAGTTAAGAAACTATTTAATTCAAGTAAACTTTAGGCAGTATATATAATTAGTTAATATAATAGCTAATAGATAGAAAGATACAAAAGGAAGGTATAAGCTTTTTTATTATAATTATTCTTTCAAGAATTATAAATAATTATTATATAATATCTATTACCAGCTAGTTATACTTATTACTAGCTGTTAATAGTTACTAGCTGTTAATAGCTATTAGCAGATACTGCCAGCTGGTAGCAGTTACCAAACTCAATTTTATAACTAAAAGGTATATTATAACCTCCCAGTTATATTTACCTGTTGCAGAATTCGAATCTACTACTTTTGCCAAAATAGTAAGAACCAGCCAGATATTAAATTACTACGTCAAAGGCATTCTTTAAATAGAGTAATAATATAGCTATAACTTAATTTTCAAGTATCTTTAGTATCTATAAAAGAAGCATCTCTAGTAATTAGGAATATTTAAGGTATCTTATTTATATTCCCCAACCTTCCAAACTAAAATGTTAGAAGTTTTATTCTATAAAGATATTAAATTATATACTTTATAATATTAAAATATACTTAAGAAGGATTTATAAGGTATCTTAATAGGAGAAAGAAGATATATAAAATATCTAGTTATATTATAATTAATATATAGAGAATTAAATTAACCTTAATTTAATCTATATAAATTATTTTTGTAATTACTTAATTTAGATTTATAATAAAGAATACTATTTAAATTATTATTATTAATTTTAGTTTTCATTTCAAATTAAAGTATTTTGTAATTTTAGTAGTATATATATTATAGATTAAGTAAATCTTCTAATTTGTATAGTTTCTAACTATCTAAAGTTCTAGAATATATTCTACTAAATTTTATCTCTTAAGCTTATTAGTTTACTTTATATTAGTAATAATCTTAAATATCTTCTTTTTAGCTACCTTATAGTATAAGTGAAGAATATTATTTATATAAAAACGAATGTAAATAGTTAAACTCTAGCTTTTAAATAAATTCAACTTCTTTATGTAAGAAATAGGATTTAGACATTTTAGTATAATATAGAAGGCTTTATATTATAAAAGAAATATATCTTAAAGCTTATAAAACGCTTATTTAAGTTTTATATATCTTCCTGCTATTTTAAATTTATTTAGTAGTTTAATTATTATAAGAAAGTTATTTAGACTGCTTATAATATTAATAAATATATTAGTAATGTTAAACCAAAGAATCTTAAGATTAAATTATATTATAATTACTATAGCTACTTAGAAAGCTTAAATAGCTAGTATTACTATATATTTAATTTATAGTATATCAACTAGTTATATATCTTCATATATATAGACTTGTATCTTTTATTATTCTAAGAACCTATTAGTATCTATCTTATAGATATAAATCCACTTTAAAGATAGAGATTTTAATTTTATATCTTGGTGATTTATTTCGTACTAAATTCATTTATCTTTTAACTTCATAATTTCAGTTTTTACCACTTTAATAAAGAAGATTTAGAGGAATTCTGGTAAGTTAGTAATATTCTTCTAGAGTTTGGAAGATGCTACCAGTTAGTTGATATATATTTAAATTTATATAGTTAGATTCTTTTTTAAGGCTATATTTTAAATATTAAGAAAAGTTATTAAAAGGCTGAAACTATTACTATTAAGTTTCTACTGCTAATGAGATAGATAGATATTAGTTAAACTATTTTATTTATATTCTATAAGGTATAAGATATTACTATTATATTCTTTTAAGAACGCTATATAGTTATTAATATTAATTTCAGATTTAAGTTATTATTCTTATCTACTTCTATATTATTAACTTAATTTCTAGGCTATTAAAACTTTAGAACTTTAAGAGTAAAAGCTATATTTTAGTTTACTTTCAGTTACCTAAACTAAGATTTGAATATAATTACCTTCAGTCTTTTAGCTTAAAGTAAATTTACCCTTTTAGCTAGCTGGATTTTATACTTTAAGTATAGTATCTAATTCTCCAGTTATTAATATACTTTCTAAATTCTAATTCTTAGATATAAATGTTAATTCTATTAGTTTAGAAGTTAATTTAAATATTCTTAAATTTCTCTAGTTAATTTTCAGAATTCAGTTAGAATTGAATTTAATATTTCAGGTTACGTTTAGTATAATAGAAACTATTAAAAAAAGAGAGACTTCTTTATTAAATATTCTTTCTAGTTTAAATTCTTTAAGTATCTTAAGAATAGAATTTTCTTTCTCCTTAGTAATTAGCTTAATTAGAAGTTTTATAATTCCTCTAGTAAATATCTTATATAAAGTTTATTTTAAATATAGTTTTTCCTTATTAAGCTTAATACTTTAGATAATAATAGCTTTATAAAGACTGGCAATTTAAATTCTATAGAAATTATAGATATTTAGAATATATTCTACCAGATATTTAATATACTTCTTTAGTTTAATTTTAAATAGGCTTTTTAAAATATCTTATTTATAATATTTCTTTAATAAATATATTTTATATCTAAAAATATAAATTTATTTCTAATGGGGGCGTAAGTTTTAATATATATTTAGAGTATACTCTGGAATCTACTAATATAAATACTATCTAAATTAAGCTTTCTTAATTTTATATAGTAACTTTTAGTTATTATAAGTATTTAAAGATATATTATATAATATTATTATTATTTAGGTTGCTTCCACCTATAGCTTAAATAGTAGTTCTGTAGCTTTTGATATTTTAATCTTTTAGATAATAAGTTTATTTTTATATATATACTTACTCTAACTGGTTTCTTTATAATTAAGAGAGATAGCTTAAAATTCATATTTTACTTTTTTACTTAGATTTAATAATCTATTTCTCTATTAATTACTATTATAGCTTACTTAATATTCCGGTGAGTATTATAAATTAAGAAATCGTTTTAGTATTTAACTTATCTTTCAAATATTATAATTACTTTATAAACTAAATTATAGATTCTATTTATAAATGTAAGTATAAAAAGTAAGTTTGAAAACTTATTTTTTATTATAAGTATCTAGAATTTACCTATATATATTTTAAGAAAAGTTAAAGAAGTTCCAGAAGAGTCTATAAAATAAGTAAACTAAATATAATTTAGATAGTTATTTAGATATAATATATTAAGAATACGCTTCTATATAGTAAAAGTAGTTTAACTACCTTAAGCGTATAATTTTCACTTTCTAAATATTATAAACTAAGTACTTAAAAGCTTCAGAATTAAGGTAACCTGCATAAAGATACTAAGTTAAGATATTATTAACTTTATTATTCAGTAGAGATACTGAAGGTTAAAGTTATAAGAGTGAAATATAAGGTAACTCTAAGATTATATTAGAAATACTTAAATAAACTATTAAGTAGTTAGAAAATAACTTATATTTAAGAAAGATAAGATTATACTTTCTAGGTAGCTATTTTATTATAATAAAGTAATTAAGTAGTTTATATTTAAGTATATAGTTAAATTCTATATAGTAAATCTTAATTTTCTTAAGAAGTAAAGCTTCCAAGATAATATTAGTATATAAAGCTTTAATATAGATAATATTATCTAACGTTAAATTAAGTATATTCTTTCTCTTTAGATTATTAAGAATATTCTAAATTATATACCTACCTTTTTAAATAATTAGAACGTTAGCTAAGCTATACTTAACTATATTTATTTCCTAACTTAACTTATAAGATTCCTTTTTAAATAGTATTATAAAATTAGTAATATAAACTAGTTTAGAACTATTTAAAATTATATTTACTGAAAGTAAGTAAACTTCTTAAGTAGTGGAAACATAATCTAAAGATATATTAGTATTTAACTATTTAAGAAGAAAGAAATTCATATTGAAGTATATTAAGTTTAAGGAATATTAACTACTTCTATTATACTTACTACCTAAGGAAGTTACTTTAGCTTTAGAATTATCTAAAAGCAGCTTTTTAACTTTAGCTATATAATTCTTATTATTAAGTTATTTCTTTCTAACTAGCTTCTAGTAGAGTCTATATAGTTTAAAATTATTAATTCTATTAATTACTATATTTTAAATAGTAAGTAATATATAAATATTAGGAAATTAACTATACGCGCCAGTTATAATATACTTCATTTATTTATAATTCTTAGATATATATAAATACTACCTCCAGTTATATAGATATTTTAGTCTTAATTAAGTTATATTATCTAATCTTTCTGTAAGTATAGCTAGAATAAGCAGCATTGTAGCTTAACCATTAGCTAAACGTTTATTAATATATATTAGAAAGATGAAAATCTCTCTATATTAAGCTAAACTAATAATTAGTAAATTAAGAATCTTATTTCTAGTTACCTTCTAATAATATCTAAAACTCTAACTGGATATAATATAATAGCTAGGTATTTAAAGTTACTTTTTAATTATAAGTATATTCTTAATTTTAGAAATATTAAATATAACTACTTAAAGGTAAATTATATACTATTTATTATATTAAACTGAAATAGAGATATTTAAATTAGCTTTGTCTAGAACTTTCTTATATTCCACTTAGACTTTCTATGATATAACTAACTTATTCTAAATATATTAGCATTTTAAAGTTTTAAGAAATACTTAAAGAGATATATTTTTATTATTAAGAAACCTTATTTAAGTAAGTATAGGAAGATTATTATTAATAGTTATATTCACCCATATTGAAATTATATTATGGTATTTCTTAATATTTTTATAGTTAGATTTATATACTACTTCAAGCTTAAGATCTGTAGAATAGTAGTTTAAAATATCTATAGTTTTAACTATATATAGGTTTAAGTTTTTACTTTATTAAATACTATTTTCCATAGATAGTTAAATATTAAAACTTAGTAGATTAAGTAGTTTCATAATATTAATAATTAGTTTACTATCTGAATTAAGATACTTCCAAACCTAAGCTGGTTGCATAAAATTAAAACGTAATATACTATTAGTTGAAATGAATATTATTAGATAGCTTAATCTTGATGTTAAGGTTACTGGCAGTTGAAAATATTATATTAGAATAGTTATAATAAATCTGAAAAGGTATTTATTTCTTTATGCTTAAATAATCAAACGACGTTTAGGAAATAATTAGCTAAATCTGAGCTTATAACTATAATAAATAAATAGTATCGTATAAAGTCTAAATTTAGATTATTAAAAGATATATTTATTTCAAACTAAAATAAACGCTTGAAAGTATATAAATAGGCTGGTTAGGCTTAATATAAGCTAGAACGGCTATACGGCAGAATAGATACTATAGTTATTCTTAAATTAGAATATCAGCCTTTAGGGTTAATAATATTATTATACCTCTACTGGTGGCTAATTACTAAAGGAAGCTTCTTTTCCTTCCCCCAAGGTTTTTAGGTAAGTAGAAGAAATACTAAATATAAATTTAATAAATAAAGGTTAAACTTAAGATTAACTACTGTTTCTTTAATAGTAATTAGAAATATTAATATCTAATTTACTTCTATTTCGACTTTAGTCTCCAGTAGGTAGTTAAAACTTTGTATATAGCAAAAAAGCTAAAGAACTTCTATAATCTAAATAATTTTATAGGTCACCTAAATAGAACTTACCTAAATCTAAATAGCCAGCCTTATATTATTACCTAGTTATAAAGCTTTAAATAGAAGAAAAATAAATACCTAATAGTCTTTATACTTTAATTTAAAAAGATTCTAACTAATACTAGAGGATATATATAGTTAAATATAGTTTAGATTCTTCTACTGGAAGTTACTTTACTTTCCCACCTTAAGTAGCTACTTATTATAGGTAATCTTCCTATAAAGTATAAGCTTTAGTTTTTTAAGATTTAAAATATAACTTAAAAGCTGAAATTTATAAAGGAAATATTAGTTTACTATTAGCTGCCCCACTAGAAACCTACTACTTGTAATATAGAGAATAATATTATAATAATTAAAGCAGTTAAAAAATAATAATAATATTAAAGCTTTAGTAGCTTTTCCTTTACCCCCAAGGAATACTTTAAGAATTACTAAAATACCTACTAATATTTTAGATATAGTAAGAAAAGCTATTTATATAGATACTATATAGTATAGAAATATAATAAAGCTAATATAAAGGTTATAAAAGCTATAGCCACTCTAAATAATATTAAGAATAACTAGGGAAATAATATTCCTCCACTTAGTAATAGTAAGAACTTAGGAAAAAAGTAACTTTAAAGTAAAGTTAGACTTTAAAGCTAATAGAGGTAGAAATAACAAAATAGAAATAATAACAGAAATAAAAATAGGTACGTAAGTAGTAATTAGCTACTACTTAGGCTAGAATTAATAAAGATTACTTTATTAATATACTTATTAATATAAACTATAATATCTATACTATTATTGATATCTTCCTTATAAAGAAACTTTACCTTCCACTAATTAATAAGTTAAAAAGATATATAAGAAAATATACTATTAAGTTATTATTTGGTAATATCCAGAAGGTAGCTATTTTAACTTTAAAGATTAGTAGCTTTATATAAAGAATCTATATATATATATATTATAGAAAGCTTTCAGTTATTTCTATACCTTAAATAACTATAGATAGAGAATAACTATATTATTTATAATACTAAACTCTAATAATTAATCTATAGGAAGAATAATATAATAGTTTATCTGGAATATTAAGATAAGCTAGTGTAAATTAAGGAGATTTAGTTAGCCTACCTACTAAATACTAATTTATTTATATTTATCTACTAATATACTATATAATATATTAGTAATATACTAAGCTTCTACTAGATTATATTTATTAATCTTATAAATATAGAGAAAATATTAACCTTAAAGATAGAGGTAAACCTAAGGAATTATATTCCTATAAATATCTTAAAGGAATTTCCAAATTCTTTCTATCTAAATTTAGTATACTAGCTTCCTCTCAGTTAATTAGAAATAAATTACTATATTCTATTAATTCCTAATAATAAGAAATAGAAACTAAACCTTCTATAGAAATTCCTCCAAAATATATTATAAAAGAAGCTTTTAATATTTAAGAAGACTCTGGAGAATTTACTTAATAAGAAATTTATTTACATAAGTAACTTCTCCACTAATATTCTAATTCTCTTTATAAAAAAGCTAGGTAGAAAAATATACTTCTATATAAATTATAAAATCTTTAATATAATTATAAAAAAGAATTATTACCTCCTTCTTCTTATATTAGAAACCGTCCGGAAGGTTATTATAACTTACTAATATACTAAACTTAGTATTATTTTTATATTTTATAAACTTAAAATTAATAGAGTAAATGAGAAGAAAATAGCTTTTTAGATATATTATAGTTTCTTTAAATAGATAATATACCTCTTTAAACTTACTAATACTACCATTATATTCTAATACTATATTAATAGCTACTTATAATAGTTTCTAAATAACGTTATTATAATATATATTAAGAATATTCTTATTTGTATTAGTAACTTATAAAATAAGTATAAAAAAGGATTTACTGAATATTTAGCTACCTTACTAATATAAGCCTAAAGTTAAAGTTTAAGAAATATAAGTTCTCTATTACTATAATTAAATATATTAAGTTTATTATATTAGTTAGAAAGAATTTCTCTTATAATTTAGAAAAGTTACGGGTTATTATTTATTAGCTTTCGTCCAGCTTACTAAAGGGTATTTATAGTTTCCTTAGGTTTAATAAAGGGCTGAACCTAAGCTTATTTAACTGGAAGGTAGCGTAAAATACTATTTATTTAGAATTAAGAAGTAAAAGAGAAGTATTTATAAATATATATGGAAACGTCTATATATATCATACTATATAGAGCCCACTGGGGCCCCACCCGGGCAAGGAGGTTAGCTTTAAATATCTAAATATAACCTTAGCTAAATATCTAGATATAGCCTATAATATTATTTCCCTCCCTTCCAGCTGCCGCCCGGTTGGAGGCTATAGCCTAGGTTGCTATTAATATCTATAATTAGCCTATATATTACCTTATATTACTTTAATGCTACTATATCCATAATAATATTAACTAGCTTCTATATTAGGTTTATGTATTCTTCCTATTTAATAAGAACCTTTTATTAATATTCTCGCCCCACCTAATATATTCTTACAGTAAAAATACTTTTAGTTTGCTATTTAGCTTTCCTATTATTATTCATTAATAGTAGTAGCTAGCTATTAACTATAATCTACCTAGGTAGTCGATTAGTAACAGCCCTCTAAAGTAAATTTATATATAATTATAGATAAATAAACTTCAGAATATCCAGCTTTATAATATATAGTAAAAGTAACTTTACTATTCTATTTTTATAATATAGTCAGGCTAACTTCCAGCTTAATTTTAGTATCTTATAGTTAGATATATTTCACTATATCTTATTACTAATCTAATATTAATTTATAGAAAAGCAAATTTTATTTTTCTAAACTTCTAACCTTTATTTGGTGGTAGCTATCTCTATATAAATATATATCATTACTAACTGTATTCTCTTAACTAGCTAGTAGGTAGTAGCCTTACTACTATAAAATAATTCCATACGCTTTTTAGCAACTAAAATAAAGTTAATATAATACATATAATTTATGAAGAAAAATATAGTTTCTATTATATTATACTGCTAGTTATAAAAGGCTAACTATATAATGAGTAGTAGATTACTCCAGCTATTCTGAAACTAATATATAAATATTCTTAAAATTACTTAAATTTTCTAATTATGCTATTTTATAATTTTATTAGTCTGTAGATAGTAATTAGTATTTAATAGGTATATATTATTTATTAGCCTACAGAACTTCTTCCAGAAGTAACCTGCCTAATCAAACTCTCTATTACTTATAATAAAGTATAATATTCTATAAAGTCTATAGTAGTAATTAAGAAACTACTAAATAGATACTTGCACATCCTCTATATCTATCTTCTTTAGTATAGAAACCTTACCTAGTTAATTTATAATAATCTAAAAGTAATAGCTAGCTTATTCTTTTATAGAAGGTAAATTAGTAATAAAGTTTATTAATAAATTAGAATATAATTAGTAGGATATTAGTAGAAGCTTCAGAACTTCCTTCTTAGCTTACCTCTAAATATTAATATCCCTATATATATTATAATTATATATAAACTAGCAGATACTTTATAACTTTTTAGGTTAGAAAAACTAATAACTTATGATCTCCAGTATACTATTATATTTTAAATAACCTATAGGGAAGAAATTATATAACTTCTATACTAATTTAATTTAAAACTTATTAGGGAAATTATAATTATTCGTACTACTTAGTATTTAAAGTCTCTCTCTACAAATGAGCTACCCCAGTATATTAATAGTATATTTAGTAATCTGAATCTTAATATAATAATTAGGGGAAAAGTTACACTTCCCTTACTAAATTACTATAAAAACCTATTAACATAAGAAGTTCCTCTTAGTAATATAATTTTATATTTTCTATAAATTTAGTTTTTCTTTAAAAACCTAGGTATTAGTAATATTTATATATTCTACCTGGGGCCCTATAGAAATAGTAATATTCAGAATAACCTATGTTATTTATTTCTATTACCTCTTATTATTTTATTCTTTAGGAATATTCTATTTTCTCTAAAAGAAAATATTAGAAGCTACTATGTAGATACTAAGCTGGTATTTAAAGTAACAATTATATTAAAATAACTTCTCCACCTATTAGCTTTACCTTTCTGTAGGTTTTTATTTCTTTATAAAATACTTAAAACCCTTATAGTTAGTAAGAATCTTAAACTTTCCGATATTCTATAGCTTAATTTTCTATATCTATAAATAAGTCAGTATTATAAAAAATTCCTTATTATAAGTAAGATAATTCAACTTTCTAGAAATTAAATATTAGAAGTAGAAAGTTACTAAATATCTTATTTTAATCTTATTATTTTAGATTAATATACTTCCTAAAGTATATTCTGAATAGTCTATTTCTATTATTATTAAGGTCTTAGAATCAAATATCTATAGAATTAGTTTTATAGTAAAAAGTTATTTTAGTATAAGGAAAACCTTCTCCTACTTTAATTTCCAGTTAAAAGAAATAAACTTCTGAGTTAAATAATTTAAAGGCTTTATAATAATATCATACTTAAATATAAAAACCTTATAGTAATTTATAAACTTAGGTAAATTATAAATATCCTTTAGTAAACTGGGGGAAGATTAGTAAATAATAACCTCTAACGTTTCTAAATTATAAGAAAACCCTTTCCAGCTAGTATAATAAACCTAATATATTTAACTATAATAATAAAAAACTTATATTTCTTAAAATCTAATTTTAAGTTTATATTAGTAAGATAGCTAAGTATCTATTGAACTTTCTTTTTATATTTCCTTTGTAAGTTATTAATATATATAAATATATTTCTAATATATATAATAATAAAATTATTTAGAAACTTTTATAGGTAATTATTAATATACTATTTAAATATAGTAGAAGTATTAGTAGGTCTAAAGGGGTATACTATCTATTTAAAAAAACTATAATATATTGAAAAAGCTATTTTCTTCTAATTTACTATATTAAGTCTAATTTTATAGAATATAGTAATAATATTAAATTTAGTATATAAGTAAGGTACAGTAACCCTCTAAAGAATCTTGAAAATAAAAGGAAGGGGGTAATAATTCTTTTTTATAACTATATTAAGGATTTTATAATTTATGTAGAAATATATTCCTCCACCTAACCTTCTTATAAAGAAAACTAAAATATCAGTAGAAAAGTTATTTACTTTAATAAATTCCTTATTAAGTAAATTCTCTAGAGTCTTTTTGAATATTAAAAGCTTCTTTCGTAATATATTATAAAGAAATATCTATAGAAAATCTAGTTTCTATTCCTTATTATTAAAAATAAGCGAAATATAGTAATTTATCTCTAGTTAGCTGAGGGGTAGCTAGTATACTAAATCTAGATAAAAAGGATTTGGAAGTTTCTTTAAAATACTTATAGAAATATAATTCCTTAGATCCACCTCTATTTTATAAGCTAACATTTTCTCTATATCTATAACCTAGTAAATATAACTTAGTAGAAACTTAATATATTACTAATATACTATATAGTATATTAGTAAATAAATATAAGTAAATCAATATTGAGTAGGTAGGCTAACTTAATCTCCTTAAGTTTCATTAGCTTATCCTAATATTCCAAATAGGCTATTATATTATTTTTTCTATAAATTATCTATCAAGCTTTAGTATTATAAATAATGTAATTATTCTCTATTTATAGCTATCTAAAATAAATAAGTAGCTAAAAGCTCTCTATAATATATATATAAATTCTCTATATATAGGTACTAACTTCTAGAATTAAAATAGTTACCCTCTGGATATTATTAGGTAATAGCCTAATAATATATTTCCTTATTTATTTCTTTAACTTATTAATCACCGGAAGGTAAAGTTTCTTTATAAGGAAGATATGAATAATAATATCAATATTACAGCCTATATTAATAAGTATATTAATAAAATAATCTCTATTAATTTTAGCTTAAATAATAGCTAACTACTAATTACTTACCTATTTCTTTTCCTATTATTTCCTTTATTTTATTATTTCCACCTTTATTAACTCCAGAATCTAACTTTATTTCAAAGTTACTTTTTTCCTAAGTTCTTACTATTACTAAGTGGGGAAATATTATCCTCCAAATTATTCTTAATATAATTTAGAATAGCTATAGTGTTTATAATATTTATATTAATCTTCTTATATTTCTATATTATATAACTTCTATATATATTATCTTTCTTACTATATCTAAAATATTAGTAAATATTCTAATAGTCTTTAGAACACTTCTTAGAAGTAAAGGAGAAGCTATTAAAACTTCAGTATTATTATTACTTTCTAACTATTTTATTTCTTATAATATTATCCTCTATATTATAAATAATAGATTTTCAGTAGGGTAGCTAATAGTAAACTATTATTTTCTTTATATATTTAAGCTTCCAAGCTATAATCTAAAACGTTTAATAACTAAAATCTATATTTTATAGGAAGGTTAACTATAATAAGTAGCTTCTTAAGGTAAGAAAATAAAGTAACTTTCAGTAGGAAGATTTAAACTATATTTAGCTAAATATATCCTTCAGTATTAGCTAAAATCCTTTTAAATTAAAATAGAAAGATTATTTAATATTTATTTTCCTTTTATCTGAAACTTTATAACTTAGTAATAATATAAAGCTACCTATTTAAATTTAAATAAATTCTCTTTCAGTAACTAATAAAGTTATTTAGATTATAGAAGTTTTCTAATTTTTCTGCTATATAGAAAGTTTTAACTACATACTAAAAACTAAAATTTAAATAGAAGTAAATTAAATACTAATATTTCTAATTATTATTAAAGAAATGATAGTTAATCTTAAGTTTAACTTTTATTTATTAAGCTTATATTTAATATTCTTTCTGCTTATCTAAAACCTTTAGGAAAAGGAAAAATACCTTCTTCTAGCAGTTAGCCACTAGTAGAAATATGGTAATATTATTAACTTTAAGAGCCAGTATTCTAGTAAATATTATCTGAAAGGTTGCTAAAGTATTTTAATATAGGCTAATAATCTTTATTATAATAGTTATCTAGAGGTTACTACTTACTATAATATTTTGTCTTACTAATTTCTTTATAAACTTATTAATTCTCTAGTAGAGAAAGTTTAAGATATACTATAATTATTATTAAAGTAGTTTACTTATGGAATTACTATCCGTGGGGATATTCTGGGAGGCTTTATTATCTTTTATTATTCTTTATATTAGTTAGTTAGTTACCTATTATATAGTATTGTATTCTAGAAGTTATATTTAACTAAATTATATACTTAACTGGTGGGAAGTTATAATTTATTTAGTATTATTTATATAGTAAATAAAACTAAATTCTAAATATATAAAAGGCTGAATTTAGGCTTATTTAACTAAAAGGTAGTATAAAATACTATTTATTTAGAAATAAGAAGTAAAAGAAAAGTCTTTATAGATACATAGAAAAGTCTGTATATATAGTGCTATATAAAGCCTACCGGGGCCCTACCTAGGCGGGAGAGTTAGCTTCATATACCTAGGTATAGCCCTGGCTGAATATCTAAGTATAGCCGATAATAAATTTATAAACTACTATAAGGTTTTTATATCTTAATATAATATTATTATAAAGCTTTTAAACTATCTAACTTAGAAGTTTATTTTCTTTAACTTGAAACTGAAGCAGTAGAAGGCCTTTCTTATATTAAAATAACTTTTCACTATAGAATTAATTTTACAGATATTTAAGTTTCATATCTTAATAATGATAGAAATAAACTATTTAGAATATATTCTAGAAGATATATTAACTTAAGATAATATGATTAAAGTAAGGTATTTAGAAGCTTTACATTTCTAATATTTAACCTCCACGGAATTTAATTACCTAACTTATAATAAGAAACTTCTTATATCATTAGCTTATTTATAAATATAAAAGATAAAGTTATAAAATATTATAAGGTTTAAGATATTTACTAATTATGAGAATCTTAAGTATTTTATAAAAAAGTAATAACTTACAGAAAGTTAAAGTTAATAAGTGGAGAAGTTATTCTAGTATAACTTTTATCTTAAGTATCAGCCGAAGATCTAAATAGTAGCCTTTAATACTTTCTTCCGGAGAAAATAAAATATTCATAAAACAAGAATAATGAGAGGTAATAGAAATAAGTAATATAAACTATTCTAAATACTGCTATTTCCGCGGAACTTTAGGTAGAATATATAGATGTTATTAGTGTGAGAATAGCTATAGTATCTATTCTGCCGTATAGCTATTCTGGCTTATATAAGATCCAATCAGCCTATTTATATACTTCTAAGCTTCTATTCTAGTTTAAATAAATTATCTTTTTAATAATCTATATTCAAACTGTATATTATGCTTTTTATTTACTATAGTTATAAGTTAGATTTATTTAAATATCTTTTATACTGTTAGTTTACAACTGGTAAACGTTCGTAATCGATCGATTTATCGTAACTGGGTTGCAACTAGTGGTTTCTATTTCGTTATATCTAAATCTATATTATGGCGTACGTATATACGCTATATGCCGTTAGGATTAATCTGTAGGATGATCCCTCTTATCTAATTAATACAAAAAGTGGGGTATTTAGTGCGTCACCCACTACTATAGCTTTTACTATATTAGTGTCTAGTTAGCCTGACACTGGTAATACTCTCTTTTGTGGCAAAAACGCAAAATAGCGTTAAACGTAAAAACAGCATAAAGCGTAAAAACAGCGTAAAACGCAAAAACAGCATAAAACGCAAAAGACAGCGTAAAACGCAAAAACCTAGCTACTAGTTATATATATCTTTGTTTTTAGGTATACTAAAAACTAATTAAATGCTGTAAATAGTATTTACTTATAAAAGTGCGTCTTTTAATTATCGTTATTTAGATACCTTAAGGTTTTTCTGTAGTAATACTTTCTATTTACCCTCTTTACTCTTATATTCTCTTCTTATTATCCTCTATAGTTTTTATAATCTATCCTTCTATCCTAATAATTACTTTATTTATAGTAATAAATATTTTAAGAGTTTAGTTATTAGATATTTTAGTTATACTATCAGTAAGGTTATCTTCACTATTAATCTATTAGATCTTAAAGATCTTCTTTCTTTTATATAATTATTATAATATTATAATATTAATTATAAGATATTTCTCTTTTATAATATCTAACTTAATATAGTATTTATAGAGAGAGTAGAAATTAGTATAGATTATTATTAGTATTACTAGTATTTTAAGGTATTTAGTTACTTATCTGAATATAGTGGATATTATATATTCTATATTAGCTTCTATAGTTATATTATATACTTTAGATACTAATATATTATATATAACTCTCTTTAATTTAGTAGAGGAGAAGTAGATAATATTACCTTTAAGTTTAAAAGTATTATTATCCTTATTTATCTTCTCTATCCCTAGGATAATAATAAACTCCAGCTAGAATATTATATTACTATTATTAGCGAAAGATTTATTAATAAAAATATATAGTCTTATTATCTTAATATTAGTAGAGATAAATATTAAGTTTCTCTCAGGATTATCTATCTACTATATTAAGTATTTATTAAGTCTCTTAATATTTTCTACTATTAGGTTTTAATATTAGATTATAATAGAAAGGCTAAAATATACTTCTAGTTAGTATATAGAGGCTATATATACTCTTTATACTTATTATTTAATATATAATAACTTTATAATCTTAGATATATAATTAATAAGTTTAATCTTTTTACTTTATTCTTTTTAAGTGAGAATAATATTATTATTATTCTTTAGGATAATTACGTCTCTATTAAATATAAGGGATTTATATTATATAAATATTAACTTCAGTTTAGCTATAAATTCTACTTACTGAAGTTTTTCCTCTTCTTTATTATTAAACTTAAGTAAATAGAGTCTAAAAATATTATTTATTTATATACTTATAATACCAAAGTATAGATTATTAAATCTAGAGATTATAAAGTATAGATTATATAATAAAGTTTCTATCTGTAGTCTATTCTTATAGTAGTTAGAGTATATTATATACTAATAAGTATCTAATTCTCTAAAGGTATATAATAGTTAGATAATAATAATAATAATATCCTCTAGGTATAAACTTTATAAACTTAGAAGTGATTTCGCTAGTATAAAGTAATTTAGTATTATTTTTACTTATATATATATTTATATAATATCTTAGAGATAAATTTCTATAAGAGTAACCTCTTTAAATATTATTAATAATATTAATATTAGATAGTAACTTATCTATTAGATTATTAGTAACTATATAAAGATATTAGTTTTCTCCTAATTATTAAAGTTTTTAATAACTAATTATAATTTTCTATATAGTATATTATCTATATTTTTAATCTTATTAATAAAGTAGAAGCTAAAAATCTTTATGCTATTATGTTTTTAGGTGTTAAAATACTTAAGGTATATTATACTTTTTGCTAGTAGAGTCTCCTACTCTATAGTATATAATCTCTTAAAAGAACTTCCTAATATTTAAATAAAGTTATATTAGTGAAACTTCATAGTTTTAGTGAATATTTCTACCTCTTTTACTATTAAATAGATATTATAGTAAATATTATCTATAAAGTTAACCTTTATAATAAAGTTTATATTTTTTATAGTTATCTTTACTTTTTTAGTCCCTCTTTACTTAATATTATTATTAATATTTTCTCCTCTAGATATTTATCTAGTAGTCAGTTATTATACTAACTTTAATCTTCTATGTCCCTATTATACAGCTAGTAGTATAGCTTAATTATTATAAATCTAAAAATATTAAGTTTACTATCTATCTCTATAATATATATCTTACTATTAATTGAGAGGAGTCTGAAAAACTCTATCTATCCTTAATACTTCTAATAAATATATATCTCTAATTATAATAGTAGGTAATAGATAGTAGCTATTAAGAGATTATTATATATATTCAGAATATTAGAGACTTACTATTAAATATAGATTTTATATACTTCCTCTATTACCTTCTAGATAGCTACTATATATCTTATTATATCTAGAGATAATAGTGATATTAGATTAAGATATAAATATATTCTAAAACCTAATAGAGTTAGTATAAGATTATTTAGGCTACTTATATTACTAATAGCCTTAATAGTATTTTATAGTATCTCCTCTCTATTAATCTCTAGTGCCTTATCTTAAATAATCTTATATATCCTCTGTAGGGGGGTATAATAATATTTAACCTTACTAATACTATTATAAATTTTAACTAGTATAATGTTAACTTCACTATTTATACTATTAGCCTCTCTCTTAAAACTTTCAGCTATAAAGTTATATTCTATATTAGTAATAATTCTATCTGAAAGTTTTTAGTACATATTAATTTAATATAGTTTTAGTATATACTATATATCCTCTATAGAGATATTTCTTATAAACTTTATAGCTATAAATACTATAAGAATATTAATAATATATAATTTAAACTTATTACTATTAAGATATATAATATTAATAATAATCTCTATATTAAACTTATAGTTATCCTTAAAGCTGAATTTAAATTAGTATAGTATCTTACTATTTATTTAATATTAGTAGTAGTTATTTATAATTATTATAATCTTATTAGTAGTTATAGTTTTGCCTGCTCTCTTAAATATATTATTTAACTTACAGACGTTAAAATAGTTAAATTTCTTATAAAGTTACTATATTTCTATCTCTATAAGGAAATTAATAACTTTATTATAGAGATTCTTTTATATTAAGAACTATAAGTATCTATTATATCTCTCTATAGGTAGTAATATTCCCTCTTACTTAATTTTATTATTAAGATTATTAAGATATATTTAAAAGTAGTTTATATTAGAGAGGTTCAGTAGAAATAGTATAACTATAAATATAATATTAAAGTTAATATCTCTAAAGGGTGTAGGTATTTTAGTAATACTAAAACTTATAAATTCTTATCTATCTCTAAATTTATTACTTATCTTTAAAGCTATTTTATTTAGTGAGATATTAGGGAGGATCCTCTGGAGGACTCTAAGTTATTATATATCTCTAGTGGAGAGTCTACCTACTCTAGTATCTAGAAGGATACTTTTAAAAATAACTTCTAAGTACTATAAGGTTAGGAAAGTCTCTAATTGATTAGTAGTTATTAGGTAGTAAAAAATATAATCCTGAAGAATTTCTATAAGTTATACAGAGTTAATAGTTTCCTCCTTACTATTTATTATAGTAAAGTGGATAGCTATAAAATTATCTTCTGATATCTTCTCTATATTATTTTTTCCCTTCTCCATTATTTCCTCTGTGGGGTTAGTATTATTAAAATATATTATAGTTTTTTCTACTAATATAATATTAATAATAAATACTTTTTTAAATTATAAGGTAATAGCTTTATACTCCTCTACAGTATATTTTATTAACTAGTATTTATTTACTAGTTTTAAGTATATCTAATATTTACTTTATATATCTTTATTTTATACTTTCTTATAGAGTTATCCTATAATAACTTTATTATCCTGTGAGTATTATAGATAAGGTAGTTAAGAGTAGTTAAAATATTAGTTCTACTTTTAGCTGTTATATATACAGTCTGCGAGAAATTAGTTATAATCTATAATATAGTTAGCTTTTTACTTTAACTATCTTTTTAAGTCTTAAATATCTCTAGTATCTATTTATATAGTTTATTAATAGTTAGTTTAACTTTATTGACGACGTTATAGAGTATATTAATTATATTATATACTTAGTATATAGTTATATATATCTCCTTATTAATCTTCTTCTATAGATCTTATAGGTTTAGATAGATATATTGAAAGAGGTTAATATATATTATTATTACTCTAAATATCTTGACTATATCAGTATACTTATAGTTTTTAGTAAATACCTTAAAGTTTATATTCTTCTATTTTCTATAGTAGTTCAAGTAGACTGTAGATACCTTAAACTTATTTCTAACTATTTTAACTATTTAAGTGATTATAAAATTATCTTAAATTAGTAAAATTAATATCTTATAGTATAAGTATACTTATTCTACTACTATATTGTTAAATACTCTCTCTACTATATTCTAGCTAATATTGTGGCTAATATATTTAGTAATGAATATTTATATCTTATCCTTAAAGATATTATACTCCTCTCTGGTGTATTTATTATTTATTCTATAAGTTTTACTGAATAATAATTTAACTTTCTCGTGAATATAGTTAAATAGAATATAGTATTTTAATATTAACTAATATTTCCCTCTAAAGTAAGTATAAAGCCTTAGGGGTCTAGTTAGCTCTAGGTATTGTTCCTCCTTATTAGTAATACTAATTATCTTTCTAGTTCTCAGTAAGTTAATATCTATATAAGTATCTAGGTTTATAGGCTGTAAGTTTAACATTAGTATTATTCTTATTGTTAATATTATTAATATTAACTATAAGGTAGCTATCTCTATTATTAAGTCTCTGGATGTCAAGAATTATTAACTAATAGAGATAAAACCTCCTCCTTTCAGGAGATTATTAATCAAGTTAGGATCTTTTGTAATCTCTTGTCTGAAAGCTAGATAGTCCTATTAGTTAGTCTTAATACTCTCTACTATCTATCTTATTAATATTTCTCTTTTAAGGATCTCTACTAGCTTC
The DNA here is from genome assembly GCA_001693025.2 of Colletotrichum lindemuthianum. Lineage (NCBI taxonomy): Eukaryota > Fungi > Ascomycota > Sordariomycetes > Glomerellales > Glomerellaceae > Colletotrichum > Colletotrichum lindemuthianum. The sequence goes on along the minus strand of MASP02000136.1, from coordinate 221,885 downwards.
TCTCTAATTATATTTTTATCTATAAAGAAGTATATATTTTTCTCTATAACGTAGTTCTTAAAAACTAATATTTACACTCTCTCTATATTATTAAAGTATTCTAAGGTCTATTTTTTAAAATTAATATAGTAAGCTTCCTATATTTTGTTAAAGTAGATATTTTATCTTTTCTATAGATAAATATAGTAGTAGATAAAGATATTATTAAGTATATTGTTATTAATATTTATTTAGAATTTAATATTCTCACTCTATTACTGAGGTATAATCTTTTAATATATCCCTATTAGTATTTTTACTTTTATATATTAAAATACTTTCTTATATTTATTAACTTTAGCTATAGGGATACTAACATTATTTATATCCTTATAGTAGATATTAATAGGATCTAGAGAGGAAGATATATTTAGAGTATTAGGCTGAGAGAATATCTATAGTTAGTATAGCTTTACTATATTTTAATTATAGGTATTCCTCTAAAAGCTGCAGCTTCAGAAGTATATATACTTATTAGATAGGTTACTACTACTAAGTAGATATCTCTTTCTAGGGAAAACCTTATAAATATCTTCTAATTTAAGATTTTTATTAATTTACTAGATATTATTCCTTATTAGTAATATTAGTAATAAATTAGTATACTTTAGTAGTAGCTTTATAGGGGCTTACTGTGGAGGTAGAAGTAGGTTGTAATCTAATAGTAATATTATTAAGGTTATTAGTAACTTAGTTTAGCTCTTCGTTATATAAATATATTATTTATACCAAATAGAGATAATGGGTGGGAATTTGAGGGTATTGTTAGTTACTTATATTTATATTATCTGGTAACTATCTTTTAATCTATTATCACTATAGAGGGTAGTTTTAAGAATAAGCTATAGTTATTAGTTAGTTAGATATATTACTTTATTTTAATTTAATTAATCTTCTCCTTATATTATATTTTATCATCTCCTCTTCTTCTTAATCCTCTAGTCTTACTGTTAGTATAAATATCTCTCTTTTCGTTTTTCTTTTAGAGTATAGATTATTAAAAAGATTCTCTTAATAGGGGTTTTTTAAGTCGATATTAATAATATTAATATTAATTTTCCTCTTCCTTATATTAGTTATAGTGTTTATTAGTTTAACTTATAGTCATCCTATTATTATTAATATTTTATTAAATACTTATTAGATATCTTTAAGTAGGGATGAGGGATAATAGTTTCTTAACATTTTCTGTCTTAACGTTAGTTATAATATTCTTAATAGTTTTATTATTCTTAGGGAATCCCAATTAGGATACTTTTCTGCTATAGTTATATACAGAATATATAGGGGAAAAAAGGTTATAAGCTGATACTATTACTTAGTTTCGAATCTAGAATATTTATATATTAGTTTATATTATTAATTATATTTTTGTAATTATTCCTAGGGTCTCCTTACTATATAAAATAAAAGCTTCTTTCTTTATTATTATTCTTGTTATAGTTAAGTTCTGACTGCTAGGTAAGCTATATTATAGGTGTAGATATATTAAATAAGATATTTTACTTCTTCTATATAATATTAAAAAAAAGGGGGGAGGAGTTTTTATAGTATATTATTTTTAGTTACTAATATATTATATCTACTATTATTAAGATACTTTCTTATCTCTTAATAGTTAAATATATATAAGATATTAGAGAGTAATAGTGAGGAAAAGTAGTTTTATTATAGGTTCCTTCCTTCTGGTTATATTAATCTTATTACTTTATCTTAGCGTTTACTACCTCGATTTAGCGTTAATCTAAATTATCTTTTTATTTTATAGTGGATATAATATAACGTTAAGTAAATAGGTTATTATAAGGTTATCTTTACTTCTATTTCTATTATAAGTATAGTATTTATAATTTCTCTCAGGATAGTATATAGTTACGATAGCTTTAAGTTACCTATTTCTGCTTAGAAGCTATCTATAGGGTCCCTTAGTAAATATTATAATCTTATCTCTTTAGATATTCCTTACTAATCTGCAGTTAAGTAGTAGTATTAAGTATTAGTAGTAGTTAAACTACTAATCAGTATTAGTTTATAACTAGTAAATATTCATAATTAATTAATCTATTATAACTAGGTTGCAACTGGTAGTCTCTATTTCGTTATATCTAAGTCTATATTACGGCGTACATATACACGCTATACGCTATTAGGATTAATCTATAGGATAATCCCTCTCATCTAATTGGTGCAAAAAGTGGAGCACTCAGTATATTACTCACTACTATAGCTTTTGCCACATTGGTGCCCAGTTAGCCCGACATATACTTTTATTAATTATTTTAGTATAAAGAAATAAATACTCTTTCAGATTTATTATAACTATTTCAATATAGTATTTTTAACTGCCAGTAGCCCTAACATTAAAATTAAGCTATCTAATAGTGTTAATTTCAACTAATAGTATACTATTTTTTAATTTTATATAACTAATTAAGATATTTAGAAGTATTTTAATCCAGATATGAAACTAACTATTAATATTATAAAATTCCTTAGTTTACTAAGTTTTAATATTTAGCTATCTATAGAAAATATTATTTAATAAAGTAAACATTTGGAATTATATATAGTTAACATTATAGGTATTTTGATTGCTATTTAATAAACTTTAAGTTTTAAGTAGTTTGCAAATTAAACCGTAAGAATATTAAGAAATACTATAATATAACTTACATATAGGGAAATATAAATATTAATAATAATCTTCTTACACTAGCTTAAATAAAGCTTCTTAAAAATAAAGATATATTCCTATAAATACTTCTTACAATTTTAAAATATTAATATACTTAGAATAAGTTAGTTATATAACAGAAAGTCTAAGTAGAATATAAAAGAATTCTGGAAAACGCTAACTTAAATATCTCCGCTTTAGCTTGGTATAATAAGTAGTATATAATCTACCTTTAAGTAGTTATATTTAATATTGCTAAGATTAAGAATATACTTATAGTTAAAAAGTAACTTCCTGTATTTAGCTACTATATTACTTTCAGTTAAACTTCTAAATATTACCAGAAGGTAATTAAAAATAAGATTCCTAATTTACTAATTATTAACTTAGCTTAATATATAGAGATTTTCACCTTCCTAATATATATTGATAAATATTTAGCTAAAGGTTAAGCTTAGATACTACTTACTCTAGCTATATTTATAGGGAGATTAAATAATATAACTTAATGGAAACTAAAGTATTTATATAACTGGAGGTAGTATCTATATCTATCTGAGGATAATAAACATATTAAATATATAATTACTAGTATTTATAGTTAATTTCCTGGGGAGGGGCCGATAGCTCGCTCTCTATTGTAACTATTAGTGGATATATTACCTCCTGAAGTATAACTTCAGCCTTTCTATCCCTCTGCTAACTACTACAGCCAGTCCTAAGTTAATCTGAGGCTGAACCTCTCGCGGCTACAGCTGGCATACTAACCCCACATCAATCTTTTCGATAATTAATAACTAATAACTCCTTCTGCATTAACCTCACACCCTTACATCCTTACACCCTTATACTATATATAATTCAAATATCTTAAGAGATTTAATTACTACTAACTATAACTACTCTATTTAAACACTTATTATAATCTTAATATCTGCAACCTTAATATCTTCACCCCCCAGATAAAGCTTTATATCCTTAATATAAAGGTTTTCCGCTACTAAAACGAAAGTTTTCGCCTACTAATATAAGTTAACTTATAATCTTTATATAAGTATAATAGAACTTAACCTACTCTATTAGTAAATAATCTTAGTATTTTAATTGAATACAGCTAATATATAAATAATAATAGTATAAATATAAAATATTTAATATAGCTATATAATATCTAAAACCCTATTAATTATAATATTATAATATTCTAAAATATCTAGTAACTAATATAGTATATTAATATTAGGATACTATCTAATTAATAACTAGTCTCTAAAATTATTAGCTTAATATAGTATATTATAGAATAGTTAGATAATTTTCTTCTGAATTTCTAGAGTCTACCTATTAATATTAGTATTTATAATATTACTTAAACTCTCTAGGAAATATTAATACTTCTAGTTATAGAAGTTATAATAAAATATATAGTTTCTACTATTATATTCTCCTAGTTATAAATAGCTGCATAAATTTAAGGGAAATTTCAGTTTTATTATAAAGAATATAGAAGAGCAATAGATTATAGAATACTTAGCTTTCAGCCTTCTATTTTATTCTATCTTTAAGAGGTTTATAAAGGTGCTTAACTCTATAATCTTAATGGTTACTTTTAGCTAAATATATTAAGCTTTAGCTTTATTAAGGCTGTTACTATATAGATTATTACTATAAGGTCTTCCTCTACTATAAAGTTAAATATTATAAATAGAGGTATAATTATCTATAATAATAAGTAATTTTATTACTATTTAAACTAGGTATAAGCTAGTATTAGTATGAATACTATTACTAGGTAAATTTTACAGTTAGAACTATATATAGGGTGAAGAGCTTAGGTATTACTATAGATACAGAGTAAAAGTAACCAAATGGTTAATTTCCTAATATTTATATATCACTTACTACTTAAAATATAATAGTTAATAGAATTAATAACCTTAAACTATATAAACTTTATTAAACGCTAGTTAAAAAGGATAGCTTAATAATAAAGATTATATAGCTAAAGCTAAAAAGTTATCTTTAGATAATTCTAAAGCTAAAATAACTTCCTTAGATAGTATATTTAGTGGAAGTAGTTAGTATTCCTTAAACTTAATATATATTAGTATTAATGTCTCTCTTCTTAAATAGTTAAATATTAATATACCCCTGGGTGTTTCTTCTATTACTTAAGAATATTACCTACTTTCAGTAAGTATAGTTTTTAGTAATTATAAAGTAGTTTATATTACTGACTTTATGATATTATTTAAAGAGGAATTTCTTAAGTTAAGTCAGAAAATAGATATAGTTTGATATAATTTAGCTAACTTTCTAATTATGAAATAAGGTAAGTATATAATTTAGAATATTCTTAATAGTCTAAAGGGGAAGGATATACTTAATTTAAAGTTAAATAATACTACCTATATAGAAGATATGTATATTAATATTATTTTAGAAACTTTATTACTTAAGAAAACTAAACTTTAGTATATAGAATTATACTATATACTTAAATATAAGTCCTTAATTACTTTATTATAATAAAATAGCTACTTAGAAAGTATAATCTTATTTTTCCTAAGTATAAGCTACTTTCTAACTACTTAATAGTGTATTTAAATACTTCTAGTATAATTTCAAACTTACCTTATATTTTACTATTATAATTTGAATTCTTACTATCTCTACTAAATAATAAAACTAATAATATTTAAACTAAATATCTTTATATGGGTTACTTTAGCTTAAACTCTTTTAAATATCTAATTTATAATACTTTAGGGGTAAGAATTATAAATTTAAGGTAGTTAGATTACTCTTACTATATAGAAGCGTATTCTTAATAAGTAATTTCTAGATAACTATCTAAATTATATTTAGTTTACGTATTCTTTAGAATCTTCTGGAACTTATTTAACTTTCCCAGGATATATATAGGTAAGTTCTGGATACTTATTGTCAAGAGTAAATTTTTAACTCTGCTTTTTATATTTACTTTTATAGATAGTGTCTATATTTTAATTTATTAAGTAATTATAATATTGAAAATATAAATTAAATACCAGAGAAGTCTCTCAATTTATAAACTTTACCAGAATATTAAGTAAGTTATAATAGTAATTAATAGAGAAATAAATTATTAAGTTTAGGTACAAAAGTAAGATATTAATTTTAAACTATCTTTCTTATATATAAGAAAGCTAGTTAAAGTAAAGAAGTATATAGAAAAAAAGCCTATTACCTAGAATTGTAAAATATAAGAAGCTACAGAACTACTATATAAACTATAGGTAGAAGTAATTTAAATAGTAGTAATATGATATAATATATCTCTAAATACTGAAAATATCTAACGATTACTATATAAAATTAAAGAAACTTAATTTAGATAATATGTTTATTAGTAGATTCCAGAATATACTTTAAGTTTAAATTAGAATTTACGTTCCTATTAGAAATAAATCTATATCTAGAGATATGAAGTATAATTACTTAAGAAATATTATAAATAGGGTATTTTAAAAAGGTTATTTAAGATTAAACTAAGGAAATATATGGAATATCTAATAGAATATATTCTAAATATCTATAATATCTATAGAATCCGGATTTTCTATTTTTATAAAGTTATTATTATCTAAAATATGAAATTTAATAGGAAAGTTTTTGCTTAAAATAAAACTTACATAAAATACTTACTAAAAAGATTGCAAAATTTCTAATTACGCTAATTAGTAAGGAGGAAGAAAATTCTATTTTTAAGATATTTAGAGAGTTTAAATTAGAGAGAATTTCTAATAAAGAACCTTCTCTTTTATTAGTAGTTTCAGTAGTATTAGAGGTAACCTAAGATATCAGGTTAAACTTTAGCTTAATTTTAAAAACTAATAAGAAAGGTTTATTAATATCTAAACTAACCCCTAACTTAATAGGATTAATATAGATATCCAAAACCTGGAATTTAGAAACAACTAAAAGGCTAAAGGTAATTATATTAAACCCGCAGTTAAACTAACTTAAAGTAAACTTAAATGTAACTTTTAAGCTTAAAATTCTGAAACTTTAATAACCTAGAAGTTAGGCTAATAATATAGAAATAGATAATAGTAATAAATTAAATCTAAAATTAATATTAGTAATTATATAATATTCTTAAATAAATATAATAGTAGTATTATATATCTTATAGAGCGTAAATAAGATAGCTTTAGTAATATCTATCTATCTAATTAGTAGTAAAAACTTAATAATAATAGTTTTAGCCTTTTAATAGTTCTCGTTATTATTTAAAATATAATTCTAAAAAAGAAGAATCTAATTATATAGATTTATATATATCTTACCTAACTGGTAATATCTTCCAAAATTTGAAAGAATATTACTAACTTACTAAAGTCTCTCTAAATATTCTTTATTAAAGTAGTAAAAGCTGAAATTATAATATTAAAGAAAAAGAATATCTAGTGAAGAATAGATTGCTAGAATATAAAATTCAAGCCTTTATCTTTAAAATAGGTTTTTACCTATAAGATAGATATTAATAATTTCTTAGAATAATATAAGGAAAGAATTTATATATATAGAGATATATAACTAGTTAATCTACTGTAAACTATATATATAGTTATTAGTAGCGTAATAGCTATAAGGCTATTAGGACCCTACAGTAAACTAACTATATAGCGTAGCCTAGTGGTGGAGACCAGCTACTAGTAACAACTAGCCACTAGTTATCACTACCTACTAGGTAATTAGTAACTAATTACTTAGGGTATCTAGATCTAGTTTATATATAGCCTATAGGCTATATATTATAAATATTAATATCTTTAACCTTATTAGTATATTATATATAATAATATATATAATATACTTTCTCCTAGTGAAACTAATACTAATTAGTAGTTAATCTTACTATTACTACTTACTATAGATTAGTTAAGTTTATTTAGATAGAAATAGTAATAAAAAATTATTAAGTCTAACTTAAGGTAAGGTTATTAATCTCTTAATCAATTTAGATATTTTTAATAATAACCTCTCGCCTAACTTAAAGTACAATAATATTTCTTTAATAATTATATTAATATATCTTAATTCTAATAGCTAGATATCTATCTATATTTAAGATTAACTTATAAAAGAGATACTAAAAGTATCTTATATAAGTATATTCATTAAATATCTTTATTATAAGATTTACTAGATTTCTATAGTAAAGAGATTTATAATATTCTTAATCTTTCTAAATTCCCTTATATTCCTCTTTTTCTTCTCTATATTTTTCTATCCTCTTCCCTCTTTTTTTTTACTTAACTAATAGATATTCCTCCTCTCTAAAATTAAATTTTACCTATATAATACTAATAAATAGAATTAATAAATAGTAAAAATAAGATCTTCTGTCTCTCTACTCTTCTTCCCTCTTTTAATTTATACATCTTTATATATTTCCCTATAGTTAGAGAATAATTAGTAAAATATCTAAACTAGTAGAATTTCTTAGACGATTTTTTAAAAACCTTAGTATAATAAGTAATATAATCTTTTTAGGGATAAGGATACTAATAAAATTAAAGTTTCTTCTTGATAGTAAATTTTTTAGTAAATATAAAACTTTTAATCTTATTATAGAATATAATTCTAACTAAATTAACAACTAAATAGTATAGATTATAATAATATATATATATAATTACCTTTTTAGTAGAAACTTCCTAAATTCCTTTAAAGATAACTTTAAGAATTAGCTAGAGGATATATAGATTATTATAGATAAATAAATACCTCAGTAATTATAAGATACTCTTCTTATTAATAATATTAAAGTTAATATAAAAAATAAATAAATCTACTAAATCCTTATAAACTTAGTAAAGTAAGATAGGTTTATCCTATAGATTAAGAAAGAATTTTAAGAAATAGTTATAAAGTTATAAAACTTTAAAATACTTATTAATAACTAACTAAATTTCCTTAATAATATTAATTTTACTTAATAGATATATTTTATAATCCAGAAGTAATAATTAAAAGTAACCTACTAAGATCTTATAAAGTTTAATATTTATCTAGCTACCTCTAGAAACTAATTCTAAAGAGTATCTGAATAAATAGAAAGATCTGAAGTTAATTTATTATTATTAGTAATAAATATAGCTTCTTAGTAATAAGGATAATTTAAGTAATAAGATTCTTAAAATTAATAAGAATAATAACCTCCTTATAACTAGAACTAATAGTATAAACCTTCTACTCTACTCCCTATAGTATCTCCCCTATATATTAACTTTGTACATAATTATTAAGAGACTAAACTTCTCCCTATTAATATATTAATAACTAAAAATATAATTAATCCAATAAAAATATATAACTCTAAAATAAAATATAAAGAAGCTCTTTATAATATCTTTAAATTAAAAATTTACATCTTGAGAAACTACTATCTAAAGTTAGATATATCTAACTATATATAAGCTAGAATCTTTCTAATTATATTAAACAACCAGGCTCTTAAATACTATTTTAACTACCTTAGTAATCCCCTTAATCCCCTAATATTTTATAATATAACTTACTATATTAAAAACTATTTTAAAAGTAATAAAAATTAATTAATCTTCCTTACTAACTAGTATAATATAATATTCAGAAGTATTATGATTAACAACTAAACTAAAATAAAAAAAGAGATATTTAAGATCCTTTTTACTAAGCTAATATATATTTAGAGAATATTTCTTCTTAAATAGTATACTAATCTCAGCCTCTGAAATTACCTCTTAAATATATATTAAGGAATATTAGAATACTAACTAACCCTCTTCAGCCTTATAGTAATATACTAGGGAGTCTATAACTAACTGTAATCTGCAGTTAGTATTACTATAAGCCTCCCTCTCATAATATTCTAATATATACTTAAAGATACAAATAATCCTGAAGGATCCTTATTAATCAGTATAGATTAATACTAAACTAACTAAATATATAATTTATCTTAAAGCTTTTACTGAAGATACAAATATAACTATTAAGAATATTTCTAAATATTATTTAGAGAAGAGTATCACTTAACTTCTATTATTTTATATAACTAATTGAATAAAAATGCTATATCTATAGTAAACGTAACTGCTAGTTAATAAAATATTCTCTTAAAGAGAGAAGAGACTCTTATAATTAATATAAAGTTAACTTCTATATAATAGATATATTAGTATCTACTTATTATTACTTCCTTACTTAGTATAAGGAAGTAGAAAATTTAAATAATAACTTTAAAGATATTTATAAGATTATTATTAAAGATAATATAGTAATATATTACTTCTAAAACTACTAACTTAAAGATTAACCTGAGGTATTAAATCCTCTAAGTAACTTTTTAAATAACTTTATAATATCTTACTTTAAAAAATAACCTATACCTCTAGATAATTAAAAAATTATAAAGATCCTCTAGAACTAAGTAGTAATCTATATCCTAACAAAAGAAGATAATATAACTAAAAAGATTACTATTTTAGTATCTATATTTATTTTTAAAGACTATTATTTAGATATAGTTTTCTAAGATATTTTACCTAATTTAGATATTACTAACTATTTTATAACTAGCTACTTTTAGTTTAATATTCTAAAATAAACTATCCTTCTCTCTTTTTTCTTAAAAACTTCCAGAGGAAGGTTAATCTCTATTTATTTTAGAGGAGGTAAACTTATAAAGATAATAGATATAGTTAATATATTTATATTACTCAGTATAATAATATTCTATATAGTTTCTTATAAGATTTTATTTCTTATTATACTTTACTAATATAGATTAGTTTAGTATTATTTTTAAGAGTAATCTATAACTAATTATATTAAAATAAAAAGTTATCTTAGTTATATATAAATAGGAATATCTATAGATATTATTAAATAAGGAAGAAATACTTACTTCCTTATACCTAATAGAGATTAAGATCTAGCGACTCTATTATTACTTTAGATATCTATCTATTATATATTTTTAAGAAATTCTCTATAAAACTAAATATCTAGTTAATTAAGAAGCGTTTATAGTTTTCGAAAAATATTACTACTAATACTAAATATATAATATTACTCTCTATTAATTTAGATTTATTTTCTATAATAATATTAACTTTAACTTTAAAGTTATTATTAATATCTTTTACCTTAAAGGTAATTACCTTATTCTCTATATTATTAATATAGTTATAACTTTTAATTTTACTTAATTCTTACTTAATATTTTAGTAAGATTAATATAGAAAACTCTTAAAGTATACTAAATTAATACTTATTTAGATCTACCTGATTTTATCTTTACTAATACTAAAATAAACTTCTAATCTAAATACTTCCACTTAGAAGCTAAAATAATAAGCTTAACTATTAGGATTATACTTATTAAAGCTTATAATAGTATTAGTAAGGTAGAATATTACTATATCTTTCTCTATTATATATATAAAATCTACTATTAAGAACACTTATTATTATTATAAGAGTATTATCTCTAAGCTACTTATAAGTTAATAAATAATACTACTAGTCTAAATAATCTTATATCTATACTCTTTATTTTTAGAGTTTACTTTTAGTTTACTGAGGACTCTATTTGATTTCTAGAGATAATCTTATAGATATAGATAGTCTAAAAGGTTACTAACGCTATCTACTATAAATATATAAAAAGCATTATTAATAGTATGATAGTCACTTAAAATAACTTTAATATATTATAAATTATAAGCTTCCTACTGTAGTTTTTCATATATATATAGCGAGAAAAGAAAAATTAGTAAGGTTCCTTCTACTTACTTACTATCTATAGTAAAATATATATTATTAATCTCCCTTACAATCCTTAAGAGTTCTACTTAATTATTATAAAAATATATTATAAGAAAAATAATATTTCTCCTGAACTATATATCTTAGTAGAAAAATAAGAATACTTCTAATATAAATATAATAATAATAATATTAATAAGATTAGAGATCTCTTTTAAGAAACCTTACTTACTCTAATTTTATCCTCTATTATTCTTAAACTTCTAAATACTCTAGAGATACTAGAAAAAAATAATATCCTCCCTCTTTATATTAAAGGTAATATACTCCTACTCTCTAACAAAAATAAATATACTAAACGTCAGAAAACTATAAAGTTATTTTTTAAATCCTTATAAATTTGATTTAATTAGGTTACTTTTATATAATAAGAAAGTAACTAAAAAAACTAATTTATAACTTTTCTTATAGTTAAAAAAGAAATTAATCTAACTCTCTCTTAATTTTTCTATTAAAAAAGAAGTATTATTATTCCTAGCTTTTCTTTTGAAGAATTAATAAAGAAAAAAGTAGGAAGTATTATTCATAATAATATAATTAAGATTATTTAGTATAATCCTATTCTCTATAAAAACTATATTATTTTTAAATTTTCAATTATTAATAAAATTAAGAATAAGGATAGTAACTAAATATATAAGAAATTAAAGTTTATAATCTAAAATTCTAGAGATAATAGAAAGCTTATAATTCTTACTTAGTCTCTTATAATTTGGAGAAGTAGCTAAAAGTTAATTATAGCTATTACTCCTATATTAATAAAAAATAAAAACTTCCTCTTTTAGCTAAGAGATATTATTTAGACTTATATTCAGGCTAAAACTAAACTTATAAGATATATTATAACTAAGTTACTTACTTACCTTAAAAGCTAATATCCTCTAGAATTTATAATAATAATTATTAAACTACTTTATAGTTTAGCTAAAGTTAGTATCTATTAGTGAGTAATATACTTAAAATACTATAAAGAATAATTATATATAGAGATATCTACTTATAATTTTTACCTCTTTATATTTTAACTTAATAATAAGATATTCAGTATAATTAGAATATAAACTAATAATATTCTTAGTTTTTTTAATATTATTTTTATTTAATAAGAGGATACAAAATTAGTAAAAATTCTCTTCATAATAAAATCTAAAATCTTCCTTACAGAATTAATATTATTAGTATTTAATAGTAGTATATTTTCCCTCTAAAGTGAAAACCTCCTTCTTAAATAAAAAAACTAAAATTATAAGCTTATTATTATTAATATTATTATAAACCTGAAGATACTTAAAAAAAGCTATATTAAATAATATATATATAAAATATATATTATTTTAATTTGCTAGCTTAAGGTATCTTTTAACCTTTTATATATAGTATAATAATAATAACCTTCTAGTAATAATATTATTACTCTTAATAAGTATATTAAATAGTAAATAGAATATTTAGATTGAGGGTTAACTTTAATTCCTCTTAACCTCTCTAAAGTATACCTCTATATTTTTATAGATAGTTTCTTTGCTAATAATATAAACTTATTATCTTAACTAGAATAATAATCCTAAGCTAAGAGATAGTTACTAATAAAGGTGAATTTATAATCTAAGGTAACTTAGTTTATTACTTTTTAACTAAAGATGAAAGAGTAACTAGAAGTATATTTACCTCAGAAATTTATATTATAGTTATTACTATAGACTTTATATATATTATTACTATATTTTTATAAAAGATTATAGTTTATTATAACCTTCCTTCTATCTCTATAATTATCTTTATTAACTTATACTTATTATATAAATATTTTATAAACCTTAGTATTATAAAAGAGAAGAAACTTATAATTAATATTATAGTCTTAAGGTAATTATATAAATATTAAGAACTCTATAAAATATAGTAAATTAATAGTAAGGATAACTTTACTGATACTTTTACTAAAAAGTCTCTAAACTATACTCTAGAGAGATTTATTAATATAAATAATATAATAGTTTATATAGAGAGATAGATTACTTATTTAGAATAAAAAGAGGGAATTTAGAAGGTTATTTAGTTAAAGAATATAGATTATTTAATTAATTTTATCTTATATATAAAAATATAGTATACTATAGTTAAAAAGTAAAAAAGAAGTTTATTAGTATTAGTAGTATAATAGCTATAAGGCTATTAAAGCTCTATAGTATACTAACTATATAGTATAGTTTAGTAGTGGAGACTAGCTACTAGTGATAACTAGCTACTAGGTATCACTACCCACTAGGTAATTAGTAACTAATTACCTAGGGTATCTAGATCTAGCCTATACGTAGCCTATAGGCTACGCACTACGAATATTAATATCTTTAACCTTATTAGTATACTATATATAATAATATATACGACGTGCCTTCCCCTAGTGAAACTAATAATAGTAATACTAGTTACTTAAATCTTTCAAATAGCTATAGTAATTATAGTATACTTTAACTTTAAGATTCTTTAGTTTAATATTATTAATATATTACTTAATATTATAAGGAATCTAAATAAGTTTCTTATTATAGTTAAACTACTAAATAAATATAAGGTTACAGAAAAATATATAAAGCTTAAATAAGCTTTTTAAAGATTTTAAGATATATTCCTTCTATAGTATAAAGTTTTTTACGATATATTAAAATCTCTAGATTTTATTTCTTGTCTAGAGAAACTTTATTTACTTAAAAACTAGAGTTTAACTATCTTCATTCTCTTTTATATACATAATATTCTTCTCTTATACTATTAGGCGGCTGAAAAGAAAGTATTTAAGATTATTACTAATATTATATAAGTCAACAAGCTTAAGAAATAAAGTTGAGTAAAGTATATTCTGAAAGTTAGAATTATTAGAAATTATAAGTATTAGAAAATTTACTTAGTTTATAATATATATATTACTAAACTTGCTGAATATTTTAATGTTTAATATAAACTAATACTAATAATATTACTGCTAATAGTATCTTTTATTATAAATTTAAGTTAAGTAATACTAAAAGAGATATATATATATTAAACTAAAGTTAATTTAATTCTATATATATTAATTATAGTATAACTAAATATCTTATATATCTACTTTCCTTTATTAAGATAGGTTATAAATTCTTTTTAATTATACTAAAATACTATGAAGTATATAATTTAGTATCTCTATAAAATAAGATTTCTAGTATTTCAGTTTGGAAGCTTGGGGATATAGATAAGATATTTTAAATACTCTTAATTACTAAAGATACTTCTTTTGTAAATCATGGAAATACTTAAAGATTAAGTTATAGCTATATTATTACTTTGTTTAGAGACTTAAGTTAATAGAAAGCTACTTAATAAAATATTATTATAATATTAACTACTAAGGTAGAACTTCTTAGTTTTAAATATACTTTAAAAAAGGCTATAACTTTAGAAAGATTATTTTAAGATATAAAGTTAAATTTTGGAGATATTTAGAGAGTCTATTATAATAACCACTAAATTATTAGACTGGTAGGTTTAGATAGTAAGTATCTATCTACCAGACGTTAATATTTAAATATATAATAAATATAATTATATTGAGAATACTTAAAAGAAAGTTTTAAGATTATCTATATATCTATAAGTATAATATTAGTAGATAAACTTATAAAAAACTTAACTTAAGTAAAGTTTAAATAATTAAAAGTATCCCTTAATTTAATAGATCTTTAATTATTATTATTTAAACTATCTAAATTAAGTTACTTAGTTCTATAAAAGCTAGAACTTAAATAATGATAAATAGAATTCTAATCTTTAAAGGAACATCTTAGTAATATTAATATAGAATATAAATAGACGGCGGAATTTATTAATTTTCTTACGGAGAATAACGATCTTTAGTTCAACCTGCATCTAACTTAAGATAAACTACTTAAATATATTACCCTATAATAATAGTTAAGCTGCAGCTACTAGTATATAGAAATTAAACTAAAAAATTATAGAAGATATATTACATTCTGCTGGAATTAAAGTTAAAGTCTGGTAGTCTTAGTTGAAAGTAGAGGGGTATTTAATAAAGCTAAAAGTTAAATTACTATAATAACCTCTAAAGTTATTAGTAACCGGCTGAGAAATAGAATTCCAGCTAGAAGGTAACTTAGTTATATTTACAGTTATATTAGAGATTTAGGTAACAGTAGGTAGTTAAATAGATAGTAAAACTAATAATACTTTAGTAATAGTATTGTCGGGTTAACTGGGCACCAATATAGTAAACGCTATAGCGGTAGGTAACTTACTAGTTACCCTACTTAATTAGACTAATTAGATAAGACGGATAAACTATAGATTAATCCTAATAGCGTGCAGTATATATATATATATACTGTAATATAGACTTAGATATAATAAAATATAAGTATAAGTTATAATTAAATTATAAATAGTTAATTCATTATAAATATTTACTAGTTGTAAATAAATACTAATAAGTAGTTTAACTACTATTAGTGTTATATGTAATTAGGGAGTAAAATCTAGTGTGTATTGTGTGTAACTAAATGTGGCCACACGCACCGAGTGAGGTTTCATTTTAACTGGTTTAAGTGGGGTAAGCTCTATAGAGACGCCACGAATGCCTGAGGCTCGAACGGTGTAAACTTTAATACTTAAATATATTATTTCTGATATACCCCTCTAGCCTTGAGGGCTATATCCGTAGGCTGACCCTTTAAATAATACTAGTTTAAATACTCTATTTATATCTTAGGAGAGACTTTTTTTATAGCTCCATTATCGTTATTAAATCTTTACCCTTATAGTAGGAAAAATAGCGTTATTTACAGGCTATTTAAGTATTCCTTATTATTTAGGCTAAAGGGTGCCCCCTGGTGCCTTAGGTACCTTAGGTATCCCTAAGCTTTTTTTTAACTATATTATTATTAGATTTAAAGTTTATAAATTCTAACTGGTGGTTAAGAGTCTTATTAAGATTTTTACATACTGGCGTAAATAATCTTTCTTAAAATTCCTCCTCTTACTATATTTTTAGTTAGTTTAACTAGTTTATTATATTAATCTGAGTGATAGAAATACTAAACTGGTAGTTTTAGAGAGGTTTCGTGAGGCTATTAGCTATAAAGTCTCCTGAGGGTATATATTTAACTTTAAAATACCCTTACTAAGCTTCTTATTATAGCTAGTAGTTATAAATTTCTATATACTATAACTTTATATATAGTTATACTATTTTAGTAATTATAAGGTATATTACTTACTACTTATTATACTGGATTTAAACTACCAGTTAAAGATTATAAATTTATTTCTACTAAAAATATTTATTATAAAGTGTACTTACAGTATAATAATAAGATAGCTGGCGAAAATAGATTTTTATACTACTTATAATAATATTAAAAGCTTTACTTTATTTATTAATATAGTAATAGTATTTTGTTTATTAGCTTACTATACTATAAGACTACTAAAAAGATATATAATATATATCTGAAAGCTTTTTAACTCTTACTATTATCTGTAAGACTAATATCTATAGTAATATTAAGGTTATTCTATAAATTACTAGCCTTACAGGTAAACTTAAGGTAGAGATCTTTAGTTTTACTGAGGTATTATATTATTTACTTAGTTTGAACTTAGTGGTTATCTTCAGGATTCTAGTTTAAATTGAATAATTAGTTAGCTATATAGATAATATCTAGTTTTATTATAATTATAGTATAATTAATAAAGCTAATATCTTATTAGTAGTATTTAATCTCTATATAGAAAGCTTAATTAAACTATGGGAGATATTCTTTAGATCTAAGGGAAATATTAAACTATTTAATATGTTATATATATTTTATAGGATATTTAAGGAGCTTTTTAATATAGATTACTTAAGAAAACTATAGCTATTATATTATTTAATTTTAAATAGTTTTAATATTAAGGAATTATTATAGATTTTTACTTTCCTTAAGATAATACTTCTTTTAGAAATTTACTTATAGTATAAGAATTTAAGATATATTTTCTAAGGGGAACGAAGGTATATAGTTATTAATATAGAAGAAGAAGATAATATACCCCTTAAGGTAGTAATATAGCTTTCCTATAGTAAGGTTAAAACTAAAATATTTAAGATCTACCTCTAAATAATACTACTAGAGGAGAGGAGACTTTTAAAAGCTATAGAGTATTTTATTTAAATAGTAGACTTTTTTAAGTTTTTAATAACTAAATAGTATTTCTATATAAACTACTTTATTAAATATTACTTAAATAAAAGTGTTAACTATATAATATTAAAGTCGCTTAAAATCAAAGTCGTTAGTAATTACTATAAAGGTTTAAAAGAATATATTTACTAAAGTAGTTATATAAATCTTATAATTATCTTGCAGCTGTTAGTCTCTAAGAATAATAAGTTAAACTTTAATATTAAGGAGATATTTATACTTATTAAGTTTATAAATATAAACTTAGTGGTAATTTAAAACTTTTAAGCTTCTTACGAAAATTGTATCAATTTTACTTTAGAAATATAATTTAATATAACTTCCAAAATAAGTTTTTTCAGCTACTATTATAATTTCAGTATATAAATAAGTAAATACTACTAAGTAAGATATAAATAATAGTAATAACCTTTATTATAAATATTCTGGAGTGAAAACTTCTACTTCCTTATATTTTAAGTATTTTCTAATATCTAATTTACCTTATAGCTGAAGTTTATTTTTTAAACTTATAATAATCTTATAGAGTTCTCTTAAGGTTTAAACCTTAGGAATTCCCTCTAGCTCATAATTTACATAATTCTATAGCTATAAGTAAAAGTATCTAGAAGTATCTTGAAATAACTAAAGAATATTAGCTAAAAAGGTAGCTTTAAAAAAAGATCTCCCGGCTACTTTAGTATAATACTTTATTTATCCCTTATATTTAATTTTTTCTGGAGGTATCTAATCTTCTCACTTCCCTATAATTTTATTTATATAAATAAAGTTATAGAAGAATACGGTAGGTAACTCTGGAGGAATGAATAATATGAATTTTGCGGTTTTATATAAAGCCTTAGAGAGTTTAAGGTTAGCTATAGTATAAATATAAGACTTTAAGCTTTTATAGCTACTTTCCGTATTTTTAGTATAAATTATCTTATTAGATTCTTTACTTGAGTTCAAATACGTATTTAAGCTAGCTTTATATAACTTTACTATAGCTAATTACTTTTATAGCTAATAAGAGATCTTATTAAAATTAAACCTCTTGAAATTATTTTATAGAGAGGTTAAATTTCTATTAAAAATATTATCTTATTAAAAAAGATATGATAAGTTATAATAATCTTATTTTGTAAAAAAGTCTATATTTAAAACTGGTTAGTTAAAGTGTAGCTAACTAAAAAGCTAATAAAAGTATACTTCTTGATGTAGATAAGGTAGTTTCACTTAAGTTTTACGTTTATAGTAAGAATAAAATACTTACAGCTATATACATAAAGGTAGGCTAAGTTTAGCTTTGTGGTGTTATCTTTTTAAGTAACCTTATAAAGCTTCTAGTATGATATTTACTAGCCTAAAAGCTTTATTAGTATATAGTTATAAAGAAATACTACTATATGTAAGGTTTTAGGCTAGAAATTATAGGGTAGTTTACTTCCTTACTTTATAGTTTTTACGTAAGCCTTAATAATAGCTTTAATATATTTTATACTTCTATTTTAGCTTTATATATATAGTATAGAGGATTTAAGGTAAATACTTTAAGTAGTTAGGGTAGCTTTTAGCCTCTTATACTTAGGGATCTTATTATTATACTTAAAGATCTTAATATTAATATTATATTAATACTTAAAAAGTAAGATAAAGTTATTAAATACTGCGGTTATAATAGTTTTAATATAGTCTATAAGATAAAAATTCTATAAGTAGTTAGTAATTTCATTTATAAATATTGAGGAGAAGGTGTAGCTATTATAGCCCTAATAATAAGAGTGAAAGTTAAATATAATATACTCTCTAGAGGTAATATATAAGGTATTCTTATACTTCACGCAGTAAATAATCTATTTTACCTTACTGACGCTGTAAGTTTTATATACCTTGTAAGTAGACTGATATTTATCATATTTTAAGTAACTATTAGTAATATAAATACTGTATACAGCTAAAATAAGATAGTTAAAAAGCTTTCTTCTAGAATATCCTAGCTACTAATACTAAAGCTATTTATTATCTTTTAGAGATTTTTAAGTAGTTTCTATAGTATATTTCTAGCGGTAATAATGTATAGATAAAAGCTCATACTATACTAACTATACTACTGAAGTATTAAACCTTTCGTAGGATATATAGTATTTAAGAGTTTATTAGTTATATTAAATATTAATAGTTATAATTTCTAAGTAGTTACTTCTTTATAGTTAAGAGAGGTAATTTAGCTTAATATTCTACTAGTAATTTTACTTTTATAACTATTAAAAAAAGATAAAATTTATAGCTAGAAAGATATAGAAAGTAATATTATAAAGATATAGTTTAGTTTACTTACTTTATAAAGTTATAATATTAATCTTAGCGTCTCTATAGCTTTTGATAGCTACTGGCTTAGTATTATATTAAATATAATCTCTAGAGGAAGCTTCTTAGAAGGTTATAAAATACTTAATATCTCAAAGAATGTAAACTGAGATACCTAAATTAAGAATAAATAGGTTTTAGAGAGAATATTACTAAAGTTCCTCTATATAGTAAATTAACTATATAGTATTATAGTTATTTTAGTTAAAATTCTAACTATATAGTTACTATTATCTAAAGTTTTAAATTCTCTTTGAAAAATTTGAATCTAAAGTTATTTATTATTTAATTTTCTCTTTAATTATAGCGTTAGGTATCTAATATTTATATATAAGTAATAAGTATATATAATAATAATATAAAAGTAGGTAGTTTCTGTTATACTTAAGAGGATATAAAGGTTTATCTAAGCTATTAAAATATCTCTTACTACCTTAGGAGTTTAAGTTACTATCTGTAGCTTCTAAGGTAGTATTAAATACTTTATAGCTAATTTTACCTTAATAGAGAGCTTTAGGAAATTACTATATAGCTTCCATAATAGTTAAGATAACTTTATTTAGTAATATTAATTCTAATTAACTATAGACTATGAATATATAACTTTAGGTATATAATTTATTTAGTAAGTAGGCTAGTAAGAATATAAAATTATTAACTTAAAATACTTTTATAATTAAGAAAGTATAGCTAACTATTTAAACTTTATGTATAATATCTTACTATTTTTGAAATTATATTTTAATTACTATCCTTATAGTAAGATATTTAATTTTAGGAAACTAAAGTATATTATAGTATATAGTAGCTACTTACTAGAAAAAGAGGTTATTTATAATACTAAAGTAATTATGAAGATTTATTAACTATATAGTAAGATCCTCCTTTAAGTTATAATATTAATATTTAAGTATATTACTAATATATTTAAGAATCTATAATAATATATAGACTTAGTTTAAGTATTTATACTTATATTTTCGAATTCTTATATTATAAAGGTTATAGAAAACTATATAAGCTTTCAGGTTCTTCTCTATAGGTTTAATAATATTCTAAGTGTAAATATAGTTAGTAACTTTAAGTAGAAGTTAAACCTCCTTAAAGTAGGTTAACTTTATAAAAGTAAACTTATTAAGAATATTAGAAGTAGTTAAGGTCTCTAGAGTTTTAGTTTTAGATATTATAATAAATATCTTACCTTTCTTTACCTTAGAAAAGCTATATATAAGAAGCTTTTAAGAAGCTATTAAAAGGAGGTTTTTTTAAGTATCTAATTCAGGATTAAGATAGGTTTATAAATTATAAAACTTAGTTTCTATCCTAAAGAAGTTATACTAAGTAATCTACTAATTAGCTTCCTTAAGTATTAATATAGGGATGTTTTTAGTAAATATCTTAGTATTTAAGATATATAAAATTATTATAATATATACTTCTTAGCCTGATGGCGTTTTAGTATCGTGAGACTCTTAATTATTATATATAATTAGAAAGTAAAATCTGATATATATTATATGTAACTAAATATAGCTATATATATTACGCGAGGCTTTATTTTTACTGGTTTAAGTGGGGTAAGCCTTATGGAGACACTATAAGTGCCTGAGGCTTAAACGATGTAAACTCTGACGCTCAAATACATTATTTCTAACAATTAGTATTTATTATTACCACTTAACTGTAAATTAGTAAGGAATATCTAAAGACATAAGATTAAAATATCTCCTAAGGGATTCTATAGAAAGCTTCTAAGTAGAAACAGTCAACTTAAAGCTATTATAACTATATGCTACCTTAAGAATATTGATAATAAGTCTATAATAGAAACAGAAGTAAAAATAAACTTATAATAACTTATATACTTAACTTTATATTATATTCACTATATAATAAACTAATAATTTAAATTAACGTTAAATTAAGATAGTAGATACTAAAATAAAGTAATAAGATTAATATAACTAGAAGGAAGGAATCTATAATAAAACTGCTATTTCTTACTATTACTCTCCAATATTCCATATATATTCAATTAATAAGAAATAGAAAGATATCTTAATAATAGCAGATATAATATATTAGTAATTATAAATAATATATTAAAATCCTCCCCTTTTTAATGTTATATAGAAGAAGTAAAATATCTTAGCTAATATATCTATATTTATAATATAGCGTACCTAGAATTTAAGATTCTAATAATAGAAGGTAAAAACAGAAGAAAGAAGATATTTATTTTATATAGGAAGGAAACCCCAGGAATAATTATAAAGATATAATTATTCATATAAATTAATAAATAAATATTCTGGATTGAAAATTAAATCGTAGTATTAGCTTATAAGTTTTTCTATTATATATTCTATATATAACTGCAGTAGAGAAGTATTCTAATAAGAATTTCCCAGAAATAATAAATTATTAAGATATTATAACTAATACTAAGATAGAAGGTGTTAAGAAACTATTATTCCTTATTTCTACTTATAGATATCTAATAAGTATTTAATAAAATATTAGTAATAATAAGGTAATTATAAGTTAAACTAATAAATACTGTAATTAGTATAAGGAGAAGGAATATTAATACTAATAGTATTACTATTTACTTAAGATATCCTAATTAGGAGAATCCTTCTAATAAAATATACTTTAAAAGGAAATAAAAAGAAGAAATATTTATACTGATAGCAGAATTAGAAGAATAAGAAGAGGAGGAAATAATAAGAAATAATATAAGAGGAGAATTATTTAAACTAAAGGTAAAGTAATATATCTAACTAGCTAACTGCTATAACTTATTTTTAAAGTCTTTCTCTATAGTAATGAAGAACTAAGAAATAGTATATTAGATAATATAAGTTAGTATAATTAATAATATCTTTATATTGTCGCCCGTTATTCCTATTTACTGCAGGTAGTATATTTATATAATAAAAAGCTAAGCGAAGTTAATAAAAACCTTAATAATATTACTATTTAATAATAGCCTACCTTTATTTTTAAGTAAGCTGCTATTAGGTTACTACTAAAGGATATTAATTTATTACTAATATTACTAGTAAGAAATAATATCTAATAAATTAATAAAGATTTGGAACAGAAAGATATTTATAAGGTTCTTACTAAAGGACAATCTCTATCTAGTAACGATAATTTATCTAATAAATATATATACCTCTAAAGCTATAGCTTCTAGAGAAATACCTATAATTAAGATATAGTAAAGCTATATTAACTATAGATATTCTTTTAGCTTAATATTCTAAATATATTTTTCTTTCTAGATTCTATTAATAGTTCTGGCGAGAATATAACTTATAATAATATTTCTGTAACTAAAATTAATAAGTATAAGAAGATATTTCAATATATAGAAGTAAAAGTATCAGTAGGAATATACTAAAACGTTATACCTTAATAATAAGATACAAATATCAAACCTCAGATAATTATTAATAGTAATTTACTTAATAATATTTTTATTTACTATTATACTTACTTATAGAAGAAATAAAATATTTATTTTCATAAAATATAGGAAGCTTACTATATTAACTTTAAAGAATACACTCTAACCTATTTTACTAATATAGAAAGAATATTAAAATAGGCTTTTAAAAACTACCTTATAGAGAGAAATATATATTTCTCTATAGATAAGAATATAATAAGGGAAACGTTCGTGGAGATTCTTAAGGAGAAAATATTAATAAGATAAATAATAGAAAGTATTAAAATTAACTAATAGAAATATCTAGTATTCAGATATGAAATTACAAAACACCCTAATTTTATTAATAATCTCCTAGGGGTAGGAGGATTTATTCCTATTAACTAATAACTATCTATACTAAAAAGCCTAATAAAAAAGTTATCCTCTCTATAATAAATGTTATTAATATTAATAATGAAAATAATATTATCGCTAAGCTTATAACTAATAAAGCCAGATATTTATAAAGATATTAACTTACTAAAGATTAACAGAATGATAAATAATACTAATACAAATAAGAAATACCTAGAGCTAACTAGACCTCTAAAACTTTATATTTACCTTAGAGGGAAATATTAGTTAATATTAAAATATTATATTTTATTTAACTACTTTTACAGAAAGATTAAATTATTATTTAGTAGAATATATACAGTAAATAATAAATATACTAGAGAGAAGTATAATATTTTTAAGAATAAGATATAAATATTTATTACTAAATATATTAGCTATAATATTAACTAGAATATAGTAGAAAGAGTATTTAATAATATACTAGTAGAATAAGTATATTTATACTATAAGATATTAATTTTACTAATTTAAGATAACCTCTTAATTACTTAGATAGCCAGAATAGTTCGAGATAAGTTTAAGATATCTATAGTTTACTTTAATTACCGTAGGGAATAGAAGAATATAAACCTTATAATTATTACTAAAAACTATAGATATACTAATATAATTGAGATATTAAAAATAATAATAATATAAATTAACCTCCTCTAGTATATCAATCTGAATCTATAAGATTTATAAAAGATAATTAATAAGAAGATATATATAACTCTATACTAAATATATAATATAATTAATATACTTTATAATATTATTAATAAAGTTAAACTAACCGTTAATAGGCTATGTAAATAGATAATAAAGATATTTAAAAATTAAAAGAGATAGTTAAAATAAAAAACTAACTATAATATAAATTATAACTAATTTCGTATAGACTATATATATAATAGCTAAGAATATAATTGATATTTTGACTGCTTTTAACTATCTTATCTGTAATATATATAGAATAATAATATTATTTTGAAATAGCCTTATAAGAAAATATAAGGTAGAAATATATAAGGTATATATTAAATATACCTAAAGTAAGCAAATAGATACTAGTTAATAAGATATACTCTGGAGAAATATAAAGCTACTACTCTATAATTTAAGAAGATATTTATTATTAATATTATATTAGCAGAGAAAATTATAATATACCTTAATAATATTAACTTTATAGAGAAAATAATAGAGGAGGCAAAAAATAATATAAATAAGATATTAAAGAATAACTTTAAAGCTATTTACTTTACTATAATAGATAGCTAAAAGGAGACTATTAATTCTATATAACTTATAGAGATTTTTTAAAACTATATTCTTTACTATTTAATAACTACTAATACATTAGAGATCTTTCTAATTTTATAGTATTTAGAAGTTATTTTTAAAGGTATTCTTCTAGATACTAAAGTGAGTAGACCTTCTACTGAAAGTATATAATAACTTAAAACTTTCTAAAGATTTCTTTCTAATATTTGACTAAATAAGATAACTTTAAAGATAAATATGAAATTTAGAGATAGGTAAGGTTTTATAAGTTTTAGTATTATTAGGATATCTATATTTTTTAGAAATATTAACTTGAATATTATATTTATAGATATATTATGTTTACTGAACCTCTCTAATATAAGTTAGCTTTAAATATATTTTAATAATCTTTATAATAAAATTAAATAGAAAGAAATATTACTATATATAGAGAGATATAATAAATATTTATAGTTTTTAATATAGAAGGATTTCTATAATAAAGCTATTAAACTCCTTATAGATATAAAGATGTAGTAGCTTAATAAGAGGTTCAGCTACCCTAGTATCTATAAGTTAAATGCTATACTTAAGAAATCGGAAAAAACTATAATAATTAATAAAATTAAGATACTTACTAAGAACTACCACTAATACTAAATAAATAGCAAAATATTATACTGGTTTAAGTTTAACTTTAAGAATAATTATAAGTTTAATATAGAAATTATTATTAATATTATTTTTCTTAATAGTAATAAGTTTATATTATATATAGTTAATATCTTTTTAGTATTTACAGCTGTAAAGTTTATAAAAAGTATTTTTACAGAAAATATATAATATATTCTGAAAGCATATTAAATTAATATATATTAGAAACTTCTAGATAGACATATTACTAATATAGAATATAACTTTATAGCTGAATGTTTTAAGAAGTAAGCTAATAGTATAGATAGTAAAGTTAAAATTATATTAATTAAAATCTATAATAATATTAGTAGGAGAGGCTGATAGCTTACTTTCTATTATAACTATTAGTAGATATATTACCCCCTGAAGTATATTTCAGCCCTCCCACTCTCCCACTAACTACTATAGCTAACCTTAAGTTAATCTGAAACTAAACCCCTTACAGCTACAGCAGCTAGTATATCTACTCTACGTTAACCTTTTCGCAGATAATAAATAACTAATAACTCCTTCTATATTAACTTTACGTCCTTATACCCTCACGTTATATATAATTTAAATATCTTGAGAGATTTAATTACTGCTAACTATAGCTACTCTATTTAAATACTTATTATAATCTTAATATCCGCAATTTTAATATCCTCACCCCCCAGATAAAACTTTATATTTCTAATATGAGAATTCTCCGCTACTAATATAAAAGTTCTCTACTACTAATATAAGCTAACTTATAATCTCTATATAAATATAGTAAGACTTAACCTACTCTTATTAGTAAACGATCTTAATATATTAATTAGGTTAAGTATAGCTAATATATTAATAATATTAGTATAAATATAGATACTTTTAATATAGCTATATAGTAGCTAAAACTCCGGCAATTATAGTATTATCATACTCTATAGTATCTTCTGACTAATATAGTATATTAACATTAGAATACTATCTAATTAATAACTAGTTTCTGAAATTATTAGCTTTATATAGTAAATTATAAGATATCCAGATAATTTATTTCTGAATATCTGGAGTCTACCTATTAATATTCATACTTATAATATTACTTAAGCCTATTAGGAGATATTAATACTTTTAGTTATAGAGGTTATAATAGAATATTTAGTATTTACTATTATATTCTCCTGGTTATAAGTGGCTATATAGATTTAAGGGAAATTCCAGTTCTATTATAAAGGTATAAATATAGAAGAGTGATAGATTATAGAATACTTAGCTTTCGCAGGCTTTTTATTTTATCCTATCTTTAAGAGATTTATAAAGATTCTCAACTTTATAACTTTAGTAGTTATTTTCAGTTATATATATTAAACTTTAACTTTACTGAAGCTCCCACTATATAGATTATTACTATAAGATCTTCTTCCACTATAAGGTTAAATATTATAACTGGGGGTATAATTATCCACAACAATAGGTAATTTTATTACTATTTAAACTAGTTGTAAGTCAGTATTAGTATAAATACTATTACCAGGTAAATTTTACAGTTAGAACTACATATAGTGTGAAGAGCTTAGATACCACTACAGGTATAGAGTAAAAGTAACTAAATAATAATATTAGTAAAGTAGAATATTATTATATTTCTCTATAAAGAATATATAAGATTATCCAAAATAAGATACTAAAGATTAATAGAGAGAAAATACTGTAAAAGATAGTTAAGATAATTAATAATACTAGTAGCTTAAATAGCCTTATATTAATTCTATTAGTTTTTAGAGTATACTTATATTTTAACCTAACGTTACTATTATCCCCAGATATTATAAGGTAAGTAGTTACTATTTAGAAAATAATAGAGGTGTTATAACCCTAAGCCTTAGGGCTTATGTAGAATACAGCTATGCAGGCTCTATAGAGCTGCCACTCCTATAGTTTAGTGAAGAGTTTTCCCTATAGGTGTAAACTCTTCAAGTTTATTATAATACTATTTAGGCACCACTGGGGTACCTCTTGTGGCTAGCCTCTAATAAGAGGAAATATATAAAATTTATACTTAATAGTAAGTTTCTAATATCCTAAGTATATATCATAGTTTTTTTATTATTTTGGTCTACTATTCACTTTTCTAATTAGAGGTATATATCTATTATAAATACTAAAGTTATACAGAATTCTTCAGACTTATCTCTATTAATAGTAAGATATATGTTATAGAGATAAATAGTAAACCTAATCTTTTTAGATTAATAATAGTTATGCTATATTATTAACTATATACTAAAAAGATGGAAACCTAAAAATTATATAATAACTAGCTACTAAATAAATATCTAAGACAAAGAATATTAATAGCAGTATTAAATAAAGATAAACTAAAGGAATAAAAGTAACTATATAAAATGGAATCTTTATAATAAAAGCTAACCTTATAGATAATATTTACTATAATATCTATTTAATAATAAAAAAGAGAGAGATATTTACTAAAGTTATTAAGTTCTACTAATATAGCCTTATTTAAACACCAGGAAAGTTATTTTAGAGATTATATACTATAGAGTGAAAGACTCTATTAGCAAAAAGTATACTTTATCTTAAGTATTTCGACGCCCGAAAATATAATAGTATAAGGATCTTTAGCTTCCACTTTATGAATAAGGTTAAGAATATAGAAGATATACTATATGAGAAGTTACAGTTAGTTATTAAAAACTTTAATAAATCGGGGAAAACTAATATTCTTATATAGTTACTGATAATTTAGTAAATTAGCTATTATCTAATATTAGTATTATTAGTAATACCTAAAAATATAATTACTACGGAAGTTTACCTCTGAGATATTATATAAGTATATATATAAATAGAGATAATACTAAATTACCTTATATAAGTGAAGCTACCTATAAGTCTATATAGCTTATATTGAGAGAGTATTATTATTATTATAGTTTAACTACTATATAACCTTACGGAGTTAAGTACCTATTAACATATAATATACTTCAGTTACTATAAGAACTAACTATAAATAGAAACCTTATTATATAATCTATATTTTATAATCTCTAAACCTAATAATCTATATTTTAGTATTATAAATCTATAAACGGATAATATCCTTAGACTCTACTTACCTAAATTTAATAATAAAAAGAGGAGAAGCTTCAGTAAGTAGAATCTATAGTTAAACTAAAGTTAATACTTATATAATATAAATTCTTTATATTTAATAGAGATATAATCACCTTAAAGAATAACGGTAATATTATCCTTACCTAAAAAGAAAAAAGTAAGAACATTAAACTTATTAACTTTATATCTAAAGCTATAAAGGTAATATATATTAAATAATAAGTATAAGAAGTATATATAGCCTCTATATACTAACTAGAAGTATACTTTAACCTCTCTATTATAATCTAATATTAAAATCTAACGCTAGAGAATACTAAGAAACTAATAAATACTTAACATAGTAAATAGATAATTTTAAAAGAAGCTTAATATTTATTTCCACTAAAATGAAAATAATAAGGTTATATATATTTATTAATAGAGTCTTCGCTAATAATAGGAATATAATCTTCTAGCTTGAATTTATTATTATCCTAAAAATTAAAAATATTAGTAAGAATAATAATATCTTTAAACTTAGAGATAATATTATCTACTTCTTTTCTACTAAGTTAAAGAACATTGTATATAGTATGTTAGTATCTAGGGTCTATAATATAACAACAGAAGTTAATATAGAATATATAATATTTACTATTTTTAGGTAAGTAACTAAATACTTTTAAATACTAATAATATTAATAGTAATTTATACTAACTTCTATTTTCTCTATAAATATCTTATTAAACTTGATATAATAAAAAAGAAGTAATTTATAATTAACATTATAATACTATAATAATTATATAAGAAAAGCAAAATCTTTAAAATTTAATAGATTAATATTACGAATAACCTTACGGACAATATAACTAAAGTATCTAACAACTAATTTTGTAAAGTATTTATTACTATAAATATAGCAATTATAAGAATAGAAGAATAAATTACAAAAGCTACAGAAAGTAATAAGAGGAGAATATAAGGATAAAGAGGGTAGATAGAGGGTGGTACTACTAGAGGACCTTAAGGTATCTAAGTAATAATAACCAAAGAATATATTTTTATAAGTAAATACTACTTACAGTATTTACGCAGTTTTTAATATACCCAAAAAGATATATGTAACTAGTAGCTTATTTTTATATTTTATACTATTTTTACGTTTTACGCTACTTTTACGTTTTATGCTATTTTTGTATTTTATACTGTTTTTATATTTTATATTATTTTTATATTTCATACTATTTTTATATTTTACGCTATTTTGTATTTTTACTATAAAAGAGAGTACCGCCAGTATTAGGTTAACTGGATATTAATATAGTAAAAGCTATAGTAGTAGGTAACTTACTAGTTACCCCACTTAATTGAACTAATTAGATAAGAGGGATAATTCTATAGATTAATTTTAATAGTATGCGGCGTATATATATATGCCGTAATATAGACTTAGATATAACGAAATATAAGTACCAGTTATAACCTAGTTATAAATAATTAATCGATTATAAACGTTTACCAGTTATAAACTAATAAGTATATTTTAAAGTAATTAGTATCTAAATAGCGAAACTAGAAATATTTCCATTCTTAAGAAAGATTAATTTAAATATAACTTAAGTTAAACTATAACCTTTACATTACTAAATTACTTACCTTTTATCTATAAACGTTAGCTTTAAATTAGGAATTTATAATAAACTACTTACAGAATTATTATAATATATCTCAATAGCTTTAATATAATATTAGAATATATTATAGGGTTTTTAGAATATAGAAATATAGGCTATTTGGAATCTATTTAAATATAAGTAATAATATTTAGTAGATATATTACTACTTCTAACTTTAATAAAGTAGAGGTAGAGGCTGTAGTTAAATATAAAACTTAAAATATAAATAATATAGAAAATATTTTAAAGAGGCTAAATTCCTCCAATTATATTATTTTTAACTAAGTAACTTTTATATTCCTCTAAAGTTTTAACTTTTAATTTATTCTTCTTAATAAATATAAATCTCTTAAAATTAGTAAACTTATTAGGGTTAGCTAATTAACATTATATATTCTTAAGTTAATATTTTAGATTCTTAATTCCGAAAAATACTTTTTAATTCTTAATCTAAATAAACTTTCTTATAGATATTAGTATATATTTATAATATTTCTTAAGGTATTTAATAACCTCTTCAACTTTATTTTCTTTCTCTTTTTTAGATTATTTAACCTTATTAATATCCTTTTTAATAGATTTAGACTTATTATTTTTATTTTAACTAATAGATTACCAGTAGAATTATCTTCCTTATTATTAGCAGAAGGAATAATAACTTATACTTTCTTAGGATAATTATAGTAACACTTAATAATAGTAGAAGCAGCTACCTTCTTAACTAAGGTAGTTAACTTCTAAGTAATAGTATTCATAATACTACTAAACTTAGGTATATTAGGTAACTTAAATATAGAAAAACCAGGTGAAAATTCTTAAATATTAGGAAACTTAGTAAAATACATTTTGATAAAGGCTTTCAGTTGGAAAACCTTAATTTCAGACTATTACTAAATAGTAAAATATATTTTAAAAGAATATAAATACTTTTTATTACCAATCTACTTATATATTATATAAATAAAGTAAGTTTTAATAAAATTAGTAAGTTTAATGATAAAGTTGACTATTAGATTTATAAGAGATGCAAATTCAGTAACTGTAAAATAAAGAAATAAACTAAGTACTTACTAAATATAATATACTTTCTTAAGAGACTAAAAATTTAATTCTTAAGTTCTAAATATATTATTAGAAACGAAAGAATAATAGTGTTACAGGCTATATCCGGATGACCAGCTAGGGCTGTACCTAGGTATCCAAAGCTAACCCCCTCACCTGGGTAAAGATCCAGTGGGCCCCTATATAGTATTATATATACAGACTTTTCCACACACTTATAAAAGCTTCTCTTTTACTCCTTAGTTCTAAATAAACAGTATTTTATACTATCTTTCAGTTAAATAAGCTTAGATCTAGCTTTTTATATATTTAGAACTTAGTTTTATTCACTATATAGATAATATTAGGTAGAGTGTAGCTTCCTACTAGTTAAATATATAATTTAGTTAAGTATAGCTTTTAGGATATAATATTATATCATAGGTAACTAACTAACTAATATAAAGAATAATAGAAAATATTAGAGCCCCCCAGGATATTCTTACAGATAGTAACCTTATAAGTAAATTACTTCAGTAGTAATTATAATATATTTTAAATTTCCTCTACTAGAGAATTAATAAGCTTTTATATAAGTTAGTAAGATAAAATACTATAATAAGTAGTAACCCTCAGGTAGCTACTATAATAAATACTTCTAGCTTATATTAGAATACTCTAGTAACCCCCAGAATAATATCTATTAGGATAATAACTTTTAGAATTAATAATATTATTATACCTCTACTAATAACTAACTACCAGAAGAAGTTTCTTTCCTTACTTCTAAAGTTTTTAGGTAAATAGAAGGAATACTAAATATAAACCTAATAGATAAAAACTAAACTTAAAATTAACTACTATTTCTTTAATAGTAATTAGGAATACTAATATCTGATTTACTTCTACTTAGATTCTAATCCTCAGTAAATAATTAAAACTTTCTATATAGTAGGAAAGTTAGAGAACTTATATAATTTAAATAATTTTATAAATTACTTTAATAGAATTTACCTAAACCCTAACAGCTAGCTTTATACTATTACCTAACTATAAAACTTTAGATAGAAAAAAAAAAAAAATTTAATTACTTTTCTATCTTAATTTAAAAAAACTCTAACTGACACTATAGGATATATATAGCTAAATATAATCTAGATTTCCCTACTGGAAGCTACTTTACTCCCCCACTTTAAGAAGCTACATATTATAATTAACCTTCTTACAAAATATAGATTTTAATTATCTAAAATTTAAAATATAGCTTAGAAGCTTAAATATATAAAGGGGATATTAATATACTATTAGCTACTCTACTAGAAATCTGCCGCCTATAATATAGAAAGTAATATTATAATAACTAAAGTAATTAAGAAGTAATAATAATATTAAAACTCTAGTAGCTTCTTCTCTACCCCTAAGGAACACTCTAAAAACCACTAGAATGCTTACTAATACTTTAGATATAGTAAGAAAAACTATATCTATAGAAACTATAAAGCTTAAAAATATAAGAAAACTAGTATAAAAATTATAAAAGTTATAACTACTCTAGATCACACTAGAGATAACTAGGAGAATAATACTATCCCACCTAGTAATAATAAGAATTCAGGAAAAAAGTAACTTTAGAGTAAAGTTAGACCCTAAAGCTAACTAAAGTAGAAATAATAAAATAGGGGAAAAAATAAGAAAAGAAATAGATAAGTAACTAATAGTTAGCTACTATTCAGACTAAAATTAATAAAAGTTACTTTATTAATATACTTATTAATATAGACTATAATATCTATATTATTATTAATATCTTCTTTATAAAGAAACTTTACCTCCCACTAATTAATAAGTTAAAAAGATAGATAAGGAGATATATTACTAAGCTATCACTTAGTAATACCTAGAGAGTAACTATCCTAACTTTAGAAGTTAGTAACTATATATAGAAGATCTATACTTATATTATAGAAAACCTGTAGCTACTTTTATATCTTAAATAACTATAGATAGAAGATAATTATATTATCTATACTATTAAAACTAAGTAGATAATATATAGAAAAGATAATATAATAGTATACTTAGAATATTAAAATAAATTAGTATAACTTAAAGAGATCTAGTTAGCTTAGTTACTTAATACTAATTTATTTATATTCATCTATCAGTATACTATATAGTATACTAATAAAATACTAAATTCCTACTAGATTATATCTATTAGTTTAGTAGATATTAAGAAAATATCAATTCTAAAAGTAGAGATAAACCTAAAGAATTATATTCTTATAAATATCTACTAACTGCCCCCCAGCTAACTAAAAATAGACTACTATATCCTATTAATCCCTAATAATAAAGAATAAAAACTAAACCTCCTATAAAAACCCCTCTATAATATATGATAAAAGAAGCTTCTAATACTTAAGAAAACCCTAGAGGATTTACTTAATAAGAGATTTATTAAAATAAGTAACTTTTCTATTAATATCCTAATCCTCTTTATAAAAAAACAAGACAGAAGAATATACTTCTATATAGATTATAAAACTCTTAATATAATTATAAAA
Source organism: Colletotrichum lindemuthianum (assembly GCA_001693025.2). NCBI lineage: Eukaryota > Fungi > Ascomycota > Sordariomycetes > Glomerellales > Glomerellaceae > Colletotrichum > Colletotrichum lindemuthianum. The sequence continues at coordinate 187,541 of MASP02000136.1, read as the reverse complement.
AAGAATTATTATTCCCTCTCCCTTATATTAAAAACCCTCTCGAGAGTTACTATTACCTACTAATATACTAAACTTAATATTATTATTATATTCTATAAAATCAGAATTAGTAAGATAGATCAGGAGAAAATAGCTTTTTAGATATATTACAATCTCTTTAAATAGATAGTATACTCCTTCAGACTTACTAATATCCCCACTATATTTCAATAGTATATTAATAGCTACCTATAATAGTTTCTTAATAACTTTATTATAATATATATTAATAATATCCTTATTTACACTAGTAATTTGCAAAAAGAGTATAAAAAGAAGATCCACTAGATATTTAGCTACTTTACTAATATAAACTTTAAGTTAAATCCTAAGAAATATAAATTCTCAGTCACTATAGTTAAGTATATTAAGTTTATTATATTAGCTAGAAAAAACCTCTCTTATAACCCTAAGAAGTTAGAAACTATTACTCACTAGCTTCCTTCTAACTTACTAAAAAGTATTTATAGTTTCCTTAGGTTTATAAACTACTATAAAATCTTTATATCTTAATATAATACTATTATAAAGCTTTTAAACTATCTAACTTAGAAGTTTATTCTTTTTAACTAGAAACTAAAATAGTAGGAAACTTTCCTTATACTAAAATAATTTTTCACTATAAAGTTAATCCTATAAAAGTTTAATTTTAATATTCTAATAATAATAAAGATAGATTATTTAGAGTATACCCTAGAAAGTATATTAACCTAAGATAATAAAACTAGAATAAAGTATCTAGTAGCTTTCCACTCTTAATATCTAACTCCCACAGGATTTAATTACCTAATCTATAATAAGAAGCTCCTTATAATACTAACCTATTTACAGATATAGAAAGCAGAACTATAAAGTACTAAAAAATTCAAAATCCTTACTAACTATAAAAACCTGAAGTATTTTATAAAGAAATAATAGCTTATAGAGAGATAGAGCTAGTAGGTAGAGAAATTATCTTAATATAATTTTTACCTTAAATACTAACTAGGTATCTAGATAGTAGCTTCTAATATTCTCTCCTAGAGGGAATAGAATATCCCTAAAAGGTAGAATAATAAAAAATAATAGAGATAGATAATTCAGATTATTCCAAACACTATTATCCCCACAAAACCCTAAGTAGGATATATAAATATTATTAGTATCCAGATTTTCAAAAAAAAAGCCAGACCTATAAGAGATATAGAATTATACCACTAAAAGAAACTCCTTATACTAACGGATCTTTATAATAATCCAGCAGGAGGAATATAATTTTCCTCCTAACCTCTATATTAAGATCCAGATCGCTAAATATACTATTAATATACTGAGATAGCTTACCTTCAGAGAGAAACTTTGAATACTAAATAGTAAAGAGAGTAACAGCCTTCTAAATAAACTTAAGACTAAATTAGTATAGAAGTTATATAACTCCTCCCTTATAAGCTACCTAAAATATAATAATATACTAAAGATTATAAATTAATAGTTTTACTAATCTAATTAGTTATAGAATATCTACTAATTAATATATAACTATAATATATACAGAAGTATTTATATCTAGAAGTAAACTAAAAAAAGATTCCTAAAATCCCTATTAGTATCTAACTAATTACACTCTAATCTATTAATAGACTTTATTACTAACTTACTCCCTATAAAAAGATAAAATAGTTATTACTTCTAAATAATTATTAATGAACTAAATAAAATCTCTCTACTAAAAGAAATAGATATAATAGAAGTAGAAATATATACTTAGTAGTTCCTCAGTTACTACTATAAATCTTATAGAATACTATACTCTATTATAAGTAATAGAAAGTCTAACTGAATAAATTACTTCTAAAAGAAATTCTATAGATTAATAAATATTATATACCTATTAAATACTATATACAACCTACAAACTAAGAGAATTATAAAATAATATAACTAAAAGATCTAAGTAATTTTAAGAGTATTTACCTACTAATCTTAAGATAACTAGAGTAACTTACTATTTATTATACAGTTAGCCCTCTGTAACTAATAGTATAATATAATAGAAATTATATCTTTCTTTATTAATTATAAATATTATATTAACTTTATCCTAATCACTAAAAAATATATAGAACCACTCAGTAATAATAAAACTACTACCTACTAACTAATTAAGAAAATATAGTTAATAATAATATATATCTATATAGAGATAACTACTACTTAATAGAGATTAGAAACTCAGATAAATAAAACCTAATCCCCTATAGATTAATATTAAGTTAGTAATAAAATATAATTAAATATATTTAACTATAAGTTACTAAAACTAAACTAAACACTAATCTAACTATACTATAGATATATAATAATAAAACTCCTCTCACTATATATTATAAAGTTAGATACTTTAGAGTCTATTTACTTACAGTTCTATATAAACTTACTCTAGAGGGCTACTACTAACTTACTACCTAAGTAAATTATAGTTAATAACTAGCTACTATTATTAGTAAATAATAACAGAGAAGCTAAATAGCTAGTTAAAAATATTCTTACTATAAAGATACACTAAATAGGGAGAAGATACTAATAAGAAACTTTAGTTAAATAGGAAGGATATATAAACTTTATATAGAAGCTTATTAACACTATTATAAATATAGTAATATTAAAGTAGTATAAGGTAATATATAGTCTAATTATAGATAATAATAGAGACCTAGCTTACAGTTTCTAACTGAGTAGCAGCTAGGGAGGAGGGAGGTAATATTACAGACTATATCCAGATAACTAGCTAGAGCTATACCTAGATATCTAAAGCTAACCCCCTCGCCCGGGTGGGGCTCCAGTAAGCCTCTATATAATACTATATATACAGACTTTTCCACACACTTATAAAAAGTTCTCTTTTACTTCTTAATTCTAAATAAACAGTATTTTATACCACCTTCCAGTTAAATAAACCTAGATCCAGCCTTTCACAAATAGAAATAATAAAAAACACCTATTATAATATTAAGTCCCACTTATTAAAAAATTTAAATTTACAATTATAAAAACTTTTCTTTAATAAAGAGATATAGTAAGTAGAAATAGAAACAGATTAATTAAAAACTAAAGTATCTAAATTAAGATATAATAAAATACTATTATTAATATTAAAAATAATATTATAAGATCAGCCTAAAGGTTAAATATTAGTAACAGCTAAATTAAATTATATAAATTAATATATAAAATCTATAATAGGAATATCTATAGCTAATAAGTATAATAACAGTTAAGATTATTAGTTAAAGAAATAAGAAAGCTTAATAAACGTAAATAAAGCTGAAGTTTGCAATACTTATATAAACTCACATAATTTTAGAAGGAACCAGCAGATTACTTTTACTAAATATTAATAATAACCATTTCAAAGACAGAAATATTATAATAAATTAATTAAGAAATATTATTTCCTTTATTTTAATATTTAAAGAACAATGTTCAATATCTATTTACAGTATTTTATTTATTAAATATACAATTTAAAGCTTAAAGTATGGAATTCATTCAGCAGTTATTTTACTGGGGGGATATATAAGAATAGCTATAGTATCTATTCTGCTATATGGCCGTTCTAGTTTATATAAGGTCCAACCAGCCTATTTATATACTTTCAAGCTTTCATTCTAGTTTAAATAGATTATGTCTTTCAATAACCTATACTCAGACCTTATATTATACTATTTATTTATTATAATTAGTATTTAGGCTATTAATAGAAAATCAAATTTATAAGGAATATGGAATTATATTACTAAGAGAGACTTTTTATATTAATAGGATTTTATAGTAATTCAGTAGGGAAAGTATAACCTTCCACCTAATCTTTATATTAAGGTTTAGATTACTAAATATACTATTAATATACTGGGGGAACTTACCTTAGAGAGAGATTTTAGATACTAAATAGTAAAAGTAATAATAATCTTCTTAATAAACTTAAAATTAAAGTAATATAGAAGTTATATAATTCCTCTTCTAAAAGCTACCTAAAGTATAATAATATACTGGAAATTGTAAGTTATTAGTTTTTCTAGCTTCAATAGTTATAAAATATCTACTAATTAATATATAATTATAATATATATAGAGATATTTATATCTGAAGGTAAGTTAAGAAGGAATTCCTGAAGTTTCTGCCGGTATCTAACTAATTACACTCTAATTTATTAATAGATTTTATTATTAATTTACTCTCTATAAAAATACAAGGTAGCTATTACTTTTAGGTTATTATAAATTAACTAAATAAAGTTTCTATATTAAAAAAGATAAATATAATAAAGATAGAGATATATATTTAGTAGTTTCTTAGTTACTACTATAGATATTTTAGAATACTATATTTTATTATAAATAATAAATAATCTAATTCGGTAAGTTACTTCTGGAAGAAATTCTATAGGCTAATAGATATTATATATTTATTTAGTATCAGTTATTACTTGTAAACTAATAGAATTATAAAATAGTATAACTAGAAGATTTAAGTAGTTTGAAGAATATTTATATACTAATTTTAGAATAACTAAAGTAACCTACTATTTATTATATAGCTAGCTTTTTGTAACTAGTAGTATAATATATTAGAAACTATATTTTTCTTTATAGACTATAGATATTACATTAACTTTATTTTAGTTACCAAGAAATATATAAAACTATCTAGTAGTAGTAAGATAGCTACCTACTAGCTAGTTTAGAGAATATATTTAGTAATAATATATATTTATATAAAGATAGCTACTATTTAGTAGAAACTGGAAGCTTAGGTAAATAAAATTAAATTTCCTATAGATTAATATTAAACTAGCAAGAAGGTATAATGAAATTTATTTAACTATAAGTTACTAAAATTAAGTTAGAAGTTAACCTAAATATATTATAAGTATATAATAGTAAAACTTCTCTTACTATATATTATAAAGAGGAATATTCTAAAGTTTATTTATATATAGTTTTATATAAATCTATTCTAGAAGGCTGCCGTTAATTTGCTACCTAGATAGATTATAGTTAATAATTAGCTACTACTATTAGGAGATAATAATAAGAAAGCTAAATAGCTAGTTAAGAATATTCTTACTATAAGAATATATTAAGTGGGGAGAGAATACTAATAGAAGGTTCTTATTAAAAATAAAGAATATATAAATTTAATATAGAAGCTAGTTAAAATTATTATAAATATAGTAGTATTAGAGTAATATAAGGAGATATATAAGTTTATTATAGAGAATAATAGTAATTTAGTTTATAGCTTTCAGCCAGACAGTAGCTGGAGAGAAGAAGAATAGTATTATAAACTATATCTAAATATTTAACCAGAATTATATCTAGGTATCTAAAGTTAACCTCCTTATTTAGATAGAGTTTCAGTAGGCTCTATATAATATTATATATACAGACTTTTCTATATATTTAGAAAGGTTTCTCTTTTACTTCTAAATTCTAAATAAACTGTATTTTACACTACCTTCCAGTTAAATAAGCTTAGGTTCAGCCCTTTATACTATAAGGTTATTAATAGTTACTATTACTATAGTAATAGTAAGAGAGTTAGTGGAGGGTATATTCTAAACTCAAGCCTTAGGGTTTATATAGAATACTACTATGTAGGCTTTACAAAGCTGCCACCGCTTTAGTTTAGTAAAAAGTTTTCACTATAGGTGTAAACTCTTTAAGTTTATTATAATATCATTTAGGTACCACTAGGTTATTTCTTATAGCCAGCTTCTAATATTTACTAATAATATTAATTTATTATCTTAACTGGAATTAATAATAATTCTAAGCTAAAAGATAGCTACTAATAAAGGTAAGTTTATAATTTAAGGTAATCTAATCTATTACTTTATAACTAAAAGTAAAAAAGTAACTAGAAGTATATATATCTTAAATATTTATATTATAGTTACTAATATAAACGTTATATATACTATTATTATATATTTATAAAGAATTATAGCTTATTATAATTTTTCCTCTATTTCTTAAATTATTTATACTAACTTAAGTTTATTATATAAATATCTTATAAAGCTTAATATTATAAAATAGAAGAAACTCAAAATTAATATTATAACCTTAAGGTAATTATATATATATCAAGAACTCTATAAAGTATAGTAAATTAAAGTAAGAATATTCTTACTAATATTTTCACTAAAGAATTTCTAAACTAGATTCTAGAGAGATTTATTAATATAAATTATATAATGATTTATATAAAGAAATAAATTACTTTTTGAGAATAAAAGAAGGAAAATTGGAAGATTGGTTTAATGAAAGATGTAGATTATTTAACTAGTTTTATCTTATATTAAAATATATAGTATATCATAGCTTTAAGTTAAAAAGAAAGTTTACTAATATTAGTAATATAATAGCTATAAGGCTATTAGAAATCTATAGTATACTGCCTATATAATATAACCTAGTGGTAGAAACTAGCTACTAATAATAACTAGCTACCAGTTATTACTATTTACTAGGTAATTAGTAACTAATTGCCTAAGGTATTTAGATTTAGCTTATATATAGCCTATAGCTACATACTATAAATATTGATACCTTTAACGCTATTGGCATACTATATATAATAATATATATAACGTACCTTCCCCTAGTGAGACTGATAAGGAGATTACTAGAAAGTTGAAGAAAATTAACGAGTATTCCAAAATATTATAATATATATTTATAAGTTAAAGTTAGAAGATATTATTTATTTAGTATTAGTTATACTATATTATAAAGTATATAATAACTATATATACTACTATATATATAGTAGTATATCCTTTATACTTCACTAGTAATAAACACTAGCTACCTACTGCTAGCTATATTTTAAATATATAGTAATTAGTAAGTAGTTACTATACTATAAATCTAGAACCTTATATAGCCTATATACTATATTAATATATTACTCATAATAATTAAATATGAGAATATTAGTTTATATCTAGGGAGGGGCTAATAGCTTACTCCCTATTATAACTATTAGTGAATATATTACCCCCTGAAGTATACCTTCAGCCCTCCTACCCCCTACTAACTGCTGCAGCCAGCTCTAAGTTAATTTAAGCCTAAATTCCTTACGGCTATAGCTGGCATATCCGCCCTATGTTAACGTTTTTGCAGATAATAACAACTAGTAACTTTTTCTATATTAACCTTACGCCCTTATATCCTTACGTTATTCATATATAATTTAAATATCTTAAGACATTTACTTACTACTTACTATAATTACTTTATTTAAATACTTATTATAACCTTAATATCTACAATCTTAATATTCTTACCCTCCAGATAAAGCTTTATATCCCCAATATAAACGTTCTCCACTATTAATATGAAAGTTCTCTGCTATTAATATATACTAACTTATAAGCTTTATATAAATATAGTGAAACTTAGCCTGCTTTTATTAGTAAATAATCTTAATATATTAAGTGCAGCTAATATATAAATACTATTTATATAGATATAGATACTTCTAATATTGCTAAATAATCTTTCAAATCTCTATAAATATATTACTATAATACTATATAGTATCTGGTAACTAATATTACTATAATATATTAATATTAGGATATTATCTAATTAATAACTAATTTCTAAAATAGTTAGCTTAATATAGCAGATTATAGAATAGCTATATAATTTTCTTTTCAATCTCTATAGGCTGCCTGTGAATTATAGTATTTAGAATAATTTTAGTAAGGTTTAATTTAATAAACTAATAGTCTTAATTATCATAGTTATAGCTGAATATCTCTTTACCTATTCTATAATTCTTTAGTTACAGATAGCTATATAAATTTTAAGGGAATTTTAATTTTATTATCAAGGTATAATATAGAAAAGTAATAAATTATAGAATATTTAGCTTTCAGCCTTTATTTTATTCTATCTTCAAGAAGTTTATAAAGATTCTTAACTCTATAACTTTAGTAGTTACTTTCAGCTATATATATTAAGCTTTAGCCTTACTAAAGCTTTTGCTAATTATTGCTATAAGGCTATTCTTTACTATAAGGTTAAATATTATAACCGGGGGTATAATTATCTATAATAATAGGTAATTTTATTACTATTTAAACCAGTTATAAGCTAGTATTAATATAAATACTATTGCCGGATATATTATATAGTTAGAACTATATATAGAGTAAAAAGCTTAGATACCACTACCAGTATAAAGTAAAAGTAACCAAATTAGTTTATATCTATATTTTAAGATTATATATAATATATAATAACCTTAATAATAAAGCTAATATTAATTGGTAGTTAACTTTACTATTAGTATTATAACTGTAAGTTAGTAAAGCTGATTTTATTAGAGAAAGTAATTACAAAACTATATATCTAAAATTTATGTAAAGTAAAAGATTATAAGATTTATTATTTAGACACCTTAGACTCTCTTAATTTTACAACCTTACTAAAAACCTCTCAACTATATATTAATATCCTATAGAAGTTACTATTAGGTACTTAACTAAATATTCTTATTTGATTTAAATTAAGATGTTCTCTATAATTCTATTAAGAAGTTAATTAAATATTCTTAATAGTTACTTACTAGAGTATATTTAGTAAATATTATAACTATTTTTAAGTTTTACTAGACTTTTTAGTATTAGAAACTTATAGTATTTTAGCTTTAACCTCTTAATAGATCTATATAACCTCTTAAAACTTTTCTTCTTATTTCTGTTTATATAAGCTCAGTAAAATTCATAATTCTTCTTTACTTTATAACTCTCTAGTCTTCATAATAATATCTAAATTAACTTCTATAGATAAGATATTAACTCTAGATACCTCTATTTCTATAAGAACTTTATTAATAGGTATTTTAATTTACTTTACTAACTTTATATTAAGAATAAATATATTCTTAAATTATAAACTTACTACTATATATTTCTCTAGACTATATTCTATTGATTAGTATTTTACTACTAACTTTAAGTATATAGTTTAAGTAGAGCGAGGCCTATAGAGATAGTATTAGCCGCCTAAGGTTTACCTAGCATAAACTCTGCCGCTTGAGCGCGTTGTTCCTGACAAAAACCAAGGTAGCTAGCAAGTATATGCACGGAGGTACCTCACTACAGTACACATGCAAATGTGGATTGCAGTGGGTACTCACCCATGTCGCACACGACGATTCTGTGCTTTGATGTGGGTTGAATTACGCACTACTCACTACACTCCCAACCTGAGGGCGGCGTGTCAATCTCCCGCCAGTCTTGGCCTATCCATCACGTTCTACGTATCCCTATCCGTACATTGCACGTCTACCCATCTTCAAACACCAAACGCACGACACCGCCACTTTCTGAACCGGATCATTCGATTTCATCGCTACGCTGCGATCCGTCTTCTGCCTTTCAAAGTTAGGTTAAGCTTGCATTGCACGGCTCACGTCGAAGTGTCGTTCAACGTAGGTGCCCTTACTGCGTAGCACCCCCGCCGGGCGGCATCACCCTCCCCGATCGGCTGATGATTCTTTGACCGACGCATTTTTATTGACCGTATTCCATCGACTTAGATATTGACACTCTATCCGGTTTATTTTTGCTGGTCTCTCGCGTCGCTTTGCTCCACCCCATTGTCTGAGCTTGCCGGTTAATCAAGGTGTCAGGCTGGCTCCAAATTTGCTGCCACCATCGCGCTCGACTCGTACCTTCCGCTTTATCCCCGTCAACGATACTGGTCTGACCTGACCCGAAAACTACCGTCTTACTGCTCAAGCAAAGCTGCACCTACGTGTCAAACGCCATCCAGTCCCCTGATACTCGCAGAGCGCAAGAGAGCGTTCGGCCGTCCATCGTCTGCGTCCTCACCCCTAATCCGGCAACGATCCGTCTCTCATTGGCTTGCGACCGTTCCGTGACGGCAATATTACCGCCGCGACAATGTCCAAGGTTATCCGCAGTGTCAAGAACGTAACCAAAGGCTACTCGAGTGTGCAAGTCAAGGTCCGGGAAGGTTCGTCGCCTGGGTCATCTGCTGCAGGTCCATGCTAACACACGCCTCTGCAGCCACTAGTAATGATCCATGGGGTCCGACGGGAACCCAAATGAGCGAAATCGCTCAGCTCACTTATAACACGTTCGTCAGCGAGTATTTAAATCACATGATGTGTTGCTGAACCATGCTTGCAGGTCTACTGAATTCTACGAGATCATGGACATGCTGGATAAACGCTTGAACGACAAGGGGAAAAACTGGCGGCACGTCCTAAAGGCCTTGAAAGTTCTCGACTACTGTTTACATGAGGGATCCGAGCTGGTCGTCACATGGGCGAGGCAGAGTATTTACATCATCAAGACACTTCGGGAATTCCAATACATCGATGAGGAAGGCAGAGATGTAGGACAAAACGGTACTTATTTCCAAAACTCCCCTCTTGCGCGCCAATGCTGATTTAGGAGGACAGTTCGCGTTGCTGCCAAGGAACTAACTGCTTTGATCCTTGATGAGGAGAGACTACGAGCGGAGCGCAGCGACCGCAAGTCCTGGAAATCCCGCGTCACTGGCCTCGAGGAGTATGCCCCTCAGCATGTCAGTCCGACACAGTCAAGGCCGCGGAGACGCCAAAGCAATGACGATGACGCCGAGTACAGGCTTGCCATTGAGGCGAGCAAGCATCAAGAGGAGGAAGATCGCCGGAAACGAGCCAGTCGTGCCGCTAATGAAGTCGAAGACGACGACCTGGCAAAGGCCATCAAGCTTAGCAAGGAGGAAGACGAACGTCGCCGACGCGAAATGGAGAATACCAACGCCTCCCTCCTTTTCGACGACACACCCGTGCAAGCAGCGCAACCACAGTACACGGGTTTCAACCAAGGCTATCAGCAGGGAAGTGCTGTCGACTTCTTCGCCAACCCGATCGACCAGAACCAGTTGCAGGCCCAGAACACCAGCTTCATGCACAACGCTTACGCAGGCTACCAGCAGCCGCAAGCGACCGGTTTTCCGAACGGCTATGGTGGTGGTTTTGGGGCACAGCAAAACTTTTCTTCAGATCTTTACGGGCAGCAACAAGGCTTGCAGAGCTTTCAACCACAGCCGACAGGCTTCAACCCATATGCGCAGTCTCCGATGCCGAATTCGGTGGCACAAGACTCTGTTGCCCAGCCAGGTAGCAACAATCCATGGTCAACGGGCACAATGAAGCAGGCACAGCCAATGAAGCCCATGCAGACGGGGTCCAACAACCCATTTGCATCTTCATTCGGGCGACCTCAACCCCAGAGCCAGCCTTCCGTGCCGGCCCTGGGGAGTTTGCCTGAGCAGAAGACATTGTCCACATTTAATCAATCCAACCAAACATCAACTGCTTTTGGCAATCCGACGTCGGGCACATTCGGAGCTCCCCAGAAGGACTTGTCGGAGCACGAGGTCAAGCTCAACGCTTTGCTCTCCGGTGGAGATGGTATGGATACTTTCGGTAACACAGGACAGACCCGTATCCCAGCGCAGCACACTGCACCGGGGACTTTTGTGAACAGTGCGGGTTCGGGAGCAACTCGACTCACGGCGGAGGCAACGGGAAGCAATCCTTTCATTCGGTCGCAATTCACAGGAATGCCAAACGTCCCATACGGTGGCACGCAAGTGCCGGCTGCTACAGGTCCCGCGGGTATCAACGGCAGCAACAACCCTTTTGCGGCAACCCGGCCACAGCAGCAAAAAGGCCAGACGCAGGATCTCATACAGTTTTAGCTCGTCATCGCCGACTCGGCTTGCTTCATCAGGTAGAGATTTGGTGATAATTGGAGTCGGCTGATCGGACCCATGTGGTGGTGCCTGGACATCATTTGTATATCAAGCTACTCTAAAAAAAACTTTCCAAGCTTTGATTCCCTTTCTACCAGTCGAGCTGTCAGCTCGAGTTGCAAGTAACATCATCGATAACAAGGTCTCTGGCACATAAGTCCCCAGCGATGACACTAGTTGACCGCTGTTATGCCTCAGAATGCTCACAGCTTAGATGTGTGATGGTGACAACTTTCAGCTGTACGTTCAGTCACCTGAGGCTGTCACCGCGAGGTAATAGGTGCTACTGGTCGACCTGCCTTCATATACTGTGAAGAAAACCATGAGAATACGTAAAGTATTTTATGATCATACTGTTGAGTACATACGCTGCAATTTGGATTTGCGAACCAACCTTTTTCTATAGTTAATATTGAGACATGCTCATTGAAATATTTACGGTGACACAGCAGAAGCTTGTTCAATCTAGTAGGTCAGGCAAAATCTTATACGTGATTCAGATGACATGTGCACCAAGCCTCCTCCTGTGACAGAGCCCCCATGTGTCTGAGCGACTGAGGCTGTCTGCGGCGTCCAGGAAAGCATTTCCTGCGAACGGTCGCAGATCGTAAGCTCTTTGATATCGCATAGCACAAACTAGTGACTTGAAAACTGTTTGATGTTTCTGAAATTTCATCTCAATGGAGGTATTCACGGGTTTCTACACCTCGACCTCGTTGTGTAGACCTTCTACAGAGCTACCATCTCGACTCATCGCCGTGGCTGTACCACCAGCCTCCCCAAATTGTACACGGGCAACATCAATCGTCTCCCTGCTGTCCAGTGTTACGCCGTCAACCTCTCCATCGGTCACGGCCACAGCAGCTCCTGCAGCAAGTCTTGCCCTCTCTTTAATCCACGCCGGAGGAAGGCCAGGACCGCTATCGGCATTGCCGTAATCACTCTTCTTGGTTCCTTTGGGCCACCTCCCCGGCCCACGCCCCGTCCCACCGCTTTTGCGACGTGAGGAGGAAGAGCTCTTGGGTCGGCTAGCGGCCAGGCGTCTCGCACTGCCGTCAACACCTGTCCGGCGGGGCCGCGATCCAGTGCTTGCGCTTCGAGCCAATGCTGGCCGCGAAGCTAAATTTCGCGACCTCTCCGCACGGCGACCCCCAGGGGGCGGGAACACCTCAAATCTCGATGGCGGCAGATCTCTGTACAGCATTGTCCAATCGACAGCCATCAGGTGGCTTGGGACTAAATGCTCCTCGCTGGTCTGAGATGTCGCATCCTCTCCGACTTCGTCTGTCTCCTCGCCTTCATCCAGCTCCTTATTTTGGTGTAGCGTTTTCTGCATGTCGTCTCCACAAGAATGCCTGTGGCTGAGAATATCTGCTAACTCCTCAGGCTCTGGCTGGGCTCGGGCTCCGCCCCAATCTCCACCGGCTCGAATTTCTTCAGCCAGCGCAAGCGCATCCTCGGCGACGCCTAAACCGACCGCGAGATCGGTAACCGAACGACTGTTAGAAACTCCCTCGCACCGGAGAGAAACAGCCAGCGGCTCGACGGTGGTTCTTTGGGTGTCCTCTTCTTCCCGAGGTGCGATAGCACTGATAGCAGGACCAAGTTCAAAGTTGGTCGCATTACCTCGGCCCATTACGTAGGGTGTCCAGGTTAACGCGTCCGGGTTCAGCGTGACATAGTCCTTTCGTTCCCATTTTAAGACGTATTCAGTGCAGTAGGCCAGGTCTACACGAAAAGCGTATAGCTCCGTAAGCGGGTCACGGACGAGGCATCGAAGGCCCTCGAGGGCGGAGATAACGTCATCTGGAGTTAAGCCCGTGTCATCAGATATCTGCCGGATACTGAGACCAGTACACCCGACTTGATCCTCCGAGAGGTGGTCAAGAAGATATCGACATAGGACCAACCTCCAGTAGTTGCGGTATGATACTAGACCCATGTCAGACAACGGCTTCTCCGGCGACCCGGTCTTTCGCTCGACGCGGGTCAGTAAATACGAAAAGTCTATCAGCAAATTGCCGTAACCTTTCCGCTGGTGAATGGGCAGGGTTAAAATGCAGGAAACATTGTTCTGACTGCTTGCTCTCTTCTCTTTGGAAAAGTAGCCAACGAAGTGATAGCCAAGGGCGTCGTACTCGCATAACACGTAGAAGAGAAACGGCTCTACGTCATAGTACAGCGTCTTCGACCCCAAGAAAAGTTTGGCCAGCAAGCAAAGATTTTGGCAGTAGACGGGGTTTTTGCGGCCGTCCACTTCGTAGACGGAGATGGAACCGTGTCTGTAAATCTCATCGCCCGGGGGGTGTTTGGCAGGACACTTCAGTTTGTGACGCCACGCGACGTAGTCCGAATTCATGTACTTGAGGCAAAATTCGCAAATATAAAGTGTCCGATTCCTGCTGTATTCTTCGGGGTATGGTGCCGCATACCATGTGTCGATTTCCCACCCACCAAAGTCGATACACTCGATCTGGCTCGCAGGGGGACCAGACGTCTTCTTGGATCTTCTTGCAAACGTTCCAACAGTGACTTGAGTGCTGTGAAGGCGTGCCCGCCATACCTCTTCTGCTCTTTGCTTGGCCTCGTCAAATCGCCGACGATCGTCATTTGTGGGAAGGGTTCGCGAAGTGTCTGCTTCGGACTCGCTCAATATACCACCGTAGGGTTTGGACCTCATATCATCGGTCTCGCGGTCGAAAAAAGCATAGAAAGGATGCGAATAGTCCGACGAGACGAATGAAGATGCCCTGTCTGCCAAAATATCGGGATGTGACAACGTGGAATTGTCACCTCTCTCCTTTCTATTCCGACTCGAAACTGCCTTCTTGGCAAGAACACGACGAAGCGAGGTCGGCTCAACCCGAATCTTGACGACAACAGACCGGTGACGGCGAGTAATCGTTACTGCTTGGGATTTCCTGGTAGGATTTAAGCGTAGTTTACGCCGTGTTTCCTTGTCTCTTGTGACGCTCGCGACGCCTTGGCGAGACCCAGCCCCATGACTAGGTTCGAGGTCTCTGGACGCGTTTCTTGTTCGTTTGCGAATAGACATCACCATGTCATCGTCTGCGACCGATGAAGTCTTGCGCTTCCGGAGGATGCGGGACCCATCCATGGGCTCACTATCCACAACAAGCTGGTTGAACACCAAGTGGGAGTCAGGCCTGTTCGCACCTTTGTGGGGAGGAAGAAGATCGCGGGCAACTTGAGGCGCCGTAGATATTCTAGGAGATGGGGACAGCTCGGTGTCCATGTCAGTATTCGCCCTTCCACCGATTTCCGCCAGCCGAGACGCATCGCCTTGAGGCTCTTTACTGGGTTCTCCTACCCGCAAAGCGCAATCGGCACATGTCCAATGGGAAGAAGCTGTAGATGGTATTAGTTTTCTATTCAGGATACCGCTTCATCGCATGGCCAGGACTCACAAGTGGTGTTTGTCAAGGCGCCAGCTTCCCGAGCGCAGAACTGATGCGCTAGGCGGGAGTTAGCACCAAAACATGCATGCTTGCGTACAGGTTAGAGTACTTGCCGTTTGTGCCGCAGTTCAAGCATATTAAATATTCCTCAAAGTCCTCACCAGGATCGTGCTCTTCATCTTGCTTGCAAAAAGTGCAAGGGTTTGGTTCCCCGTCCTCCGATCCTTCATCGATATCATCTCCCTCGGCAACGTTATCCCAGGCGGCCGCCCCGTCGGACTCGTTGTCGAAGTCGCTCTGGGAGTCCGAGTGTTCACTGTCGAGATCGTCCCCATCATCGTCGGTCTCGCCTGGTCGTATTTTGACGGCGCCGACCCCTTCAACATCGTCTTCATCCACGTCGAGCTCTTCCAGAGGACTACTGCTTCGACTGCGACTATCAAAAGCCACTTCGCGATTGTTCTGCCCCATCTGGACATCCACATCCTCTTCCAGGGTGTGACCTTTCCCCTGACCCAAGAGACCTTGGACAGAGAGTTTGCTGCGTACGTCCGTGCCGTCGCCCATTTCCATCCCATCTTGGCCAGTCATTGCGCGTCTCATTACGCGATCGTCATCTGCCGTGTGTAAAAGTACGTCGCTGCGCGAGCTGGTCATCCAGGAGATGTCGTTGGGCGAGCGAGTGCCTTGCGCTGGAGCGTTACTTGTGTCGTCGTAATCGACGTCTTCTTCTGACAGCACAGCGCTTTGTTGGAGCTGCTCCTCAGTGAGCTGGGCGCTAGCCATGTCGCCAATGGCAGCGATTCTGTCGGTTAGATTGCAAAGGAACACGATCGCAGCTGAAGCAAGGTAGGACGTCCACACAAAGCGAGAACGCGGTGCTCGCAGCTCATGGTTGAGGGGGACGTGACGTTGACGAGTGGGACGGAGATGGGGCTGCCAGGGACGTGGCTTCAAGATTGGTTGTTGGTGGGGAAAAAGCGGTATGTGGGAATAAAAGCCAATGCCGAGAGGCCTAGGTGATGGGAACGGAAACGTTATGTTTGCTGTGCGTTACGCTCTCAACAGGTGGTATGACGCGTTGTCAGCAATAACGCGCTCGAGGGGTAGAGTTTGCATCGTTTAAGCCTCAGGCAGCCACGCTATCTCCACAGGCTCCACCCCACTTAAACTGATCAAAGTAGAGCCTTATATGGTGAATATAGCTATATTAAGTTATATATAATATATACTAGATTTTATCTTTTAATTATATATAATAATTAAGAGTTTTATAATACTCAAAAATTACTATACTAAGAATATATATTATATTAATTTTATATATCTTAAATACTAGTATATTTACTATATATAGCTTTATTTGAATACTTAAGAAAGCTAGTAAGTAGAGTATCTAATATAATATCTTTTAGGTAGAAGCTAAAACTTATAATTTATAGAATTATTTTAATTTTTATAAGAATATAGTTTCCTATAGTCTGTATAGAAAGCCGGAATAGCTAGAATTATATAACTAATAGAGCCTAAAGCTACTATAGAATAAAAACCTTCTTATAGTTACTACTAGTTAGCCTACTAAGTTGAAATCTTATAACCTATAGAAATCTAACTTTTACTACTTTCCCTTCCCTTACCTAAACCTTTAGCTATATTCTTATAATTTTTCAACTTCTACCTCTTTAAGGAGGCAAAACTAGAGTGTTAATAATTGCTCTATTATAATAAACAGTTACTAACCGCTTAGTATTAGTATCTATATTAAGAACACCTATAGCCTCCAAAAATACAGCCTCTAAAAACGTATCCTCCAAAAATATACCTTCCACTGGTAAGCATACAGTAACCTCTATACTAGCTATATTAATATAAATAACCTCTATACTAGTTATATTAACGTAAGCAGCTAAAGTAAGTAATCTAGCCGCTAGTAACTTAAGTAATACAGTAACTATAATAGTATTTATATACTTTCTTAATTAATAATCCTTCTTTATAGAAAGTATAGCAGAGTATCTCTCTAGTAGTATACCTATAGTAAACCTAATACTATTATTACTAGCTCTATTTGTTAGTTTACCCGTCAGGGGTAATCGCACGCCGCACGTGGCCTTCGCTGTGCGGGTGCAAACTGTTCTGTTCTGGTAAATCGTTGTTGTCATTCCTAGGTTACGTGGCTGGAGGCCATATACGTAGAAGGGCTTATATGGCCGTATAGCTATGTGGCCAGTGTGGCCACATAGCCTGTATAGCTATATAGGCCGACTATTTACCTGATGTGGCTATAGTATGGTAGGCCACGAGGTGGCCCAGTAGCTATAACGGTTGAACCGAATAGTTGAACCGACACTGGTAACTTTTCTTTTGTGCTATAACGCCGTTATCTAAATATAAAAGAAGCCTGAATAGCTAACTACCAAAAACCATATTTTTCGATATCCCCCTTTTGCCGCTGAACCTGTTGCCCCTCTATCCCTCTATATGATTATAGTGGTTATATTAATCGCTAGGATCTCTTCAAGTAAACGTTAGAGATCGGAGGGGTGTAAGGCTCTATTTGAGACTTGAGGCTATAGGGCTGTAAAAACTATATAGCTATACAGCTATAAGGCTATATAGCTATACTATAGCTATATAGCTATACTGCAGCTATAAGGAGGTTATTACCTCGAGAGGTTAGTAATATTATATACTCTCTGGTAGTCTCCGAGATTGTTACTTTTGGAGGTTATAGGAGAGGGCTCTTGTTGGATAGCCCTCTTGGAGCTGTGAGGGCTGTGGGAGAGGGTTATTATTATATAGCCCTCTTGGAGCTACGAAGGCTGTGGGAGAGGGCTATTATCTAAGCTATACGTATGGGGGGGTATCGAGAGGTCTCAAGAGGCTATAAAGTTATAAAGCTATAAGGGCTCTTAAGTGTATTTACTGAATATACTCTATATAATAATATTAAGAGTGTGAATTTAAACTCCTTAGTATAGCTATAGGGAGTACCTTAAGTTAATATTATAAAAAGGAGACTTACTGAGGTTATTTTATCCTAAAGGTACCTTCTTTATAATAATCTCCTTATAGGGGTTAGTATATAGTTTAGAGGTTTTTAGTGAGGTTCTGAGGAGGATCTGAAATATCTAGAGGGAACTAGAGATACTGTAAACTCTAATACCCAGAGAAGGATTATAAAGCTTAAAAAAGTTATTTTTATATTTACTGAATATACTTTATTTAGTAATACTGAGGGTGTGAATTTAAACTCCTCAGTAAAGCCACAGGAAGTATCTTAATTTAACTAAAATAAGGATATAAATTTAAACTCCTTAATAGTAGTCTCCTTAAGAGGTTAGTATATATTAATTTAGAAGTTTCTAGTAAGGTTCCAGGTGGGGAGAGTCTGAGATATCTAAGTAATAAATAACTATTATAATCCTTTTACCTTATATAAACCTTAGATAAAGAGTTTTATAATTACTTCTTCTGATAATATAGACCTTACTAATCTGTAATATAATGTTAACAGTTAGGTTAATACTGATTAGTATTAGTTTACCCGTCAGGGGTAATTACATACTATATATAGCCTTCGCTGTGCGGGTGTAAACTGTTCTGTTCTGGTAAATCGTTGTTGTTATTCCTAGGTTACGTAGCTGGAGGCTATATATGTAGAAGGGCTTATATAGCTGTATAGCCACGTGGCTAGTATGGCTATATAGTCTGTATGGCCATATGGGCTGACTATTTACCTGATGTGGCTATAGTATAGTGGGCTATGAGGTGGCCTAGCGGCCATGACGGTTGAACCGAATGGTTGAACCGACACTATTTATTACCTCTAACTATAGAAACTACTTAAGGCTACTTAGTTACCTATATAGCCTACTTTATAAAGATACTACTTTATATAAAATTAAGAATTAGCTAATAGTAATTTAAGATAGCTATATATTATAACTATAAACTTCTAAAGCCTAAAAAATTTAATAGGTTATAACTAAACTATTCTATAGCCTCTAGATATTATAGTATAATTATTACTATATACTTTTACTAAACCCTTTATAGGTTACATTTATAGTATTTACTTACTATTTATTAATCAACCCTACTTTATAAAAGTTACATTTTTATAGTATACTTTATACCTTTCAGTATAAGAATTAGTCTCTACTAAAATTCTATACTAAATAGTTGGTAATTTATTAGGTTTTAGGTACCCTTAGATTAGAAACCTCTAGGTTTTATATATTTACCTTCTTCTATTATCTTAAAGCTTAAATATAGAGATATTCATAATACTAAAAGTTTAATAACTGGTAACTAAAAGCTATAGCCTAGCAGCTAAATACCTCTAGGAGATATTACAGCCTTATAAGGAGGCCTCCAGCAGTATTATAAATAGAGCCACTAGTAGTATTAAGAGGGCTAATAGCTATAATATTACTAAAAGCTTAATACTAAAGAGGCTTCACCTTAAAGGCTAAACTATATCTACACCTATATATAAAATATACAGTAAGTTAGGTTATATTATAGTTACTTACTACTATAATAAAATCTATATAAAATACAGTTAAAAAGGATATTCAGTAAGATGTTACTGTATAGAAGGCGTCGCTAAGAGTATACTAAAGATACCTTAAGGAGGCCCTCACTAAAGTATACTGAGAGACTTTAAGAACTTATATAGTTACTTTCTTCTTACTTAGATATAGAGGTATTTACAGTATCTAAAATTTAAATAAATATCAGTATATATATTATACTGAGGGTATTGCTGAAGTTACGCTAAGAATACCCTAAGGAGGCTCTCACTAAAGCTATATTATTAGTATATATACTAATATCCTACTGTTAGAGAGGTTTCTTATAACCTCTAGTATAATAGAAAGAGGTTAGATACTTTAGTTTTTTCACCTAAAAAGTTATATTATTAGTATATATACCAGTATTCTACTATTAGAGAGATTTTATAAAGCCTCCAGTATAATAAAAAGAGGTTAGATATTTTAGTAGTATCAAAAAAATTAATTTTTACCTTAATTAGCCTAATTTACTATTAGGAACCTTATAATTTAATTAGCTATAAGAGAATTTATTTTAATTATTTTAACTATTATTTTAACTCTTATTTCAACTATTTTAATTATTTCTTTAGCTATTATTTGTGTGTTATTTTATTTAAATATTAAAGCTGTTAGCAAACGTATAGTAAAGTTATATATTAAAATAAGCGGCTATATAGTATTTACAGACCTTAGGGGCTAAAGCTTCTAAAGGGGAGGATAATTATAAAGATATAGTCCCCTATAGTCTGTATAGAAAGCTGGAATAGCTAGAATTATATAACTAATAGGGTCTAAGGTTACTATAAAATAAAAACCTTCTTATAGCTACTACCAGTTAGCCTACTAAGTTAAAATCTTACAACCTACAGAGACCTACCTTTTGCTACTTTCCCTTCCCTTACCTAAGCTTTTAGCTACATTCTTACAATTTTAAAGTCAATACTTAAACTGGTTTCTATTTAGAAGCTTCTTAAAAGTTTCTTATATAGAATTTCTTTAAAAAAGGAAAATAAGATATCTATAGTAATATTTAAAATTAATATTTTAGACATTTTGATTATTTTTAATATTCTTAATAAACTTACCTATATAGAATTAATCTACTTTAAGAAATTTTAACTTTTATCTAAAGTCTCTTATAAAGTCTATACTTATAATATTATAGATCTTATAGAGAATATGCAAAATATTAATATAGCTATTTATAATTTGTATTTAGTAAGAACTTAAAAATACTAATATAAATAGTTATACTAAGTTTATATGATAATTTAGATTTTTAAGTATATAGGTAAGATATTTTAACGTTAATATTATAATATAGAGAAGAATCTTACTGTATAGATAACTAATCTTTATAATAGTTTTAATATTAAATATAATTTCTATTTTTAGTATATAGATACTATATATCATAAGTATATTCCAGTTTCCTATATCTAAGTATTTTACTATAAAGATAATAACTAAAATGAAGCTTTTAAGATAAAAAGATACTGTATATAAAACTTAAGTAATTGAGTATATAGTCTTTATTATAGAAATATTATAGATTAATAATTTTTTATTTTAATCAATTTACTTACTAACTAAGATATATATTTAATGCTGTATATTTATGATTTATAGTTACTTAAATACAAAATTACTAAATAAAGGTATTTTAAAAATTATAGAGATTATATCACATATAGGGTGAAGAGCTTAGATACCACCACAGATACAGAGCAAAAGTAACCAAATAGAAATTATATAATATCTTTCTGAAGTTTGTTATTCAGGTAAAATTAGCTATAGAGTATTTAATATTACCTTAGAAATTATAAATAGTAACTTAAATTCTTAAAGTAGTAAAAACTATGTCAATAGTTTAGATAAGTTTTTATATTCTCTTAAATATACCTGAGACGATTTATTTGTAATGATATTACTATATATACTTGGTATTTATATATAAATATCAAATACTAAATATTATAACTGAAGAGAGAATTGAGTAGTAAATAATCTTCGATTTAATTTCTTAATATGAATTTAGAATTTTGGATAATAGTAATTATATATTTAACTTTCTAGCTAAAATAACTTTGATATTATATAGTAAGCTTACTATACTAAGAAACCTTAGTAATATTCTCTTTAAGATTTATCTCTTCTTAATTTAGATATTTTATTTTCTACTTCTTAAGATATTATATATTTTATTACCGTTTAAGAAGTTTCTACTGGAAACTATACTTAATATAATATCAAGTTAGTATATATTAAGAATTTTAAAGATACTCAAACTGAGATTATAATTTCAAAAGTCAACAGGCTAATTATAGTTTTATAATTTTACTTGCCATATGTCTCTAATTAAAAGATCTTATTTTTATTTAGTAAATACAAAAATAAAATTACTAATTAATTTTAAGTTAAATTACTTCTCTTAATTATAAAGAAGTAAATATCTTAAGATTATAGCTATTAATGTTTAATATAACTAATAAGTTCTTAGATACTATCAGAGCATTATGATAATACAAATACATCAAATACAAATACAAATACATATATTTATAATATATTATATGTAATAGCTAATACATATATTTGTATTAATAAAATTTCAAAATCTCATATATTACAAATATATAATAAATATTTGTATTTATACTATTTATAATATAATATACTAATTTAAGGTTATAGTAATGAGTAAAGTAGATGGTAATATTAATCAAGTAAAATCTAACTAATCTAAACCGTTATAGTTACAGATATATATTACTTTATAATAGAGAAACTTGATTTTAAAGTATTATTAGTGTTAGGAAAGAGATTCTATGCTCTTAAGTAATAACTAATAAAATATTAGCATAAAATAAAATACCAATATTTGGTAAAATTAAAGAGAACATATCTAACCCTATTATATTAACTACTTTTTATATCTATTTCTCTTTTACTTTCTTTTATACTACTATTATTACTATTAGTATTCTCTTTAATAGTAAAGTCTAATTTATCCTCTGAAATACCTCCATACTTAAAATCAATCTGTATTTAATCTTGGAAAGAATAACTTAGAATTACTATTTAGTTTATTATTATAATTAAACTAACCTTTTAGTAACATTAACTGCTTTTGATTTTAATATCTTAAACTAGATCTTTTCTTAGTAATAGTATTACCTAATTAATTAAAGTTAGATTCTATAGCTGCTGAGGTGGGTGGAATGCATAAATACTTTCTAGCTGAAATACTTAAAATAGGGAATTTAGATTTATTTTCCTTCTACTATTCAGTAGGTGATATCTGTTATTTAGTTAGTTTTAATTAATTCTAAAATATATAGAAGTAATTTTACCTTACTTTATCTACTTTTAACGGCACTTTAAAGTAGTTATTAAATTTATTATATATCAAATAGCTAATATAACTATTTCAAAATAAAAGGTAATATTAGACGACGATATAAAATAATATAAAGTATAATTTTATTTCATATAACTTTATTTATAACTTTAATATTAGATTTTAGTAATTTTAACTTTCAATATTCAGTATCTTTATACTAATATAATGGGGTAAGTCTTACTAATTATTAAGTATATAGATAATTAGAATACTAAAACTATTTCTTCCGGCTTAGTATTCTTAATATCTATATACTAATTGATATAAGTATCTACAGTGCTAAACTTATTATTCCTTCAATACTAAATAGTATAAAAAATATATATTATATCTATGGTTTTATATATACTATATATTATGTAATAGACAATTCAACCTTAAAATACTAATTATTATATATATTAATATTTAGCTTTAGATTTATACTTAAATATATATATATATATATATATATATATATATATATATATACTTATTTAGTATATTTACTAGTATATAAGTAGTATTTATAGTATAAAAGAGTATAATACAATATAATATTCAACTTTAATATAATTGTAAAATATATTATATTATAAATAATACTAATAGGAATATATATTTATATTATATTATATATATATTAGAGGCTGGCCATAAGAGATACCCTAGTGGTGCCTAAATAATATTATAATAAACTTAAAGAGTTTACACCTATAGTGAAAACTCTTTATTAGACTATAGGAGTAGTAGCTTTATAGAGCCTACATAGCTATATCCTATATAAGCCCTAAAGCTTAGGTCTGTAATATATCCCCCACTACTTCTTCCTTTATTATTATAGTAATAGTAATTATTATTAGCTTTATAGCTATATTGCTAGTTACCTAATTACCTAAGTAAATCCAGCTAATAGAAAAATATATTTTTCTAATATTGGATAGTCTAGCTAATAGAAAAATGTATACTACTATTCCCCAGATTACTTCCTAAGTAATTTTATATTATAATCTTTCTCCCCTCTATAACTATAAGATATACCCTTCCCTCCTATATTATAACTATTCTTTCCTTTCCTTAGATAACTTACCTACCTCCTCACTACGCCCCCTATAATACTACTAATTTACTACTATTTTACCTCTATTTCCCTATTATGATTACTTCCTTCTATTATATTAATTACTACTTCTTCTGATGCTAGTTCTCCTAATAATAATCCTAACTACTATTTTCCCCCCGTAAGCTTACCTCCTATATCTATAGTAGCTATATTATTAAAGATAATTCCAATAATAAAGAGAACTAACCTCCCTAAGTAGTTAAGTCTAGCTACCTTAATTATCGCTCTAAGTATAATAGAAGTAGTTTTACCTAAAGTTACATTCTAGGTTAAAGTTACTTCTACTATAAATTTTTAGTAATAAAGTTAAAATATAAGTAGGGATTATATTTTTCTGCTGCTAACCTTAAGTTATATACTACTGGCTGCTAAGTTAACTACCTAATTACTTATAGTAATTATATTACTATCTCTGTTATCTCTACTATTAATAAGGAAAGTAGCTCTAAGGGTTACTATACTGCTATCTTTTCACCTAACTTCTCTACTGTAGTTTAATATTATAATAAATATCTCTATTATATCCAGTAGATACCTCCCGCCTATATTGCTACTATATCTATTACTTCCTTATTTTACACTAAAGATAATATTTTACTTACTATTATTTTCACTTGTAAGTAAGTAATTACTAGCCTTAATAGTATTATATAGATAATAGTAAGTTTCGTTTTTCTTTTTCTTTTTTTTTCTAAACTATCTTACTAACCTTCTTCCAGTAGGATACTATTATATGTTCTAGTGGCTATATTACTTTCTGTAGCTATTATAGCTATATCCTTAGTTTTACTGAAACTAGTTTACCTATTTATTACTTCTACGCTCTTACTACCCCCGCCCCCACTAAATATATTTTAGCTAATAGTTAGCTGTATCTATCTTTATTAAGGATAATAATAAGGAGGGTGAGGAGAATAAGGAGAAGTTTATAAATATAGTGGAGAAGGGGAAGAAGGATAATAATTCCTTTATTAAGAAGTAGTTTTATAATTCTATATTTATATAGTTTGGAGGTTATTTTACGTTCTATTTATAGCCTATTAGTTTTCTATTATTAGTAAATTAATATTAGTTTATTATTTTTACGAATATTGCTATATTATAATTTAAAATATAATATTACCTTATTATTAATAAGGTTTTCTAAGGGTTTCCAGATGAGTATATTATAATCTCTCTATTTAACTAATATATTTTAGTTTTACTTCCACTCTAAAGTATTTTTTACTATAAGAATCTTCTTAACTTTATATTCTTCCTAAGTTTTACTATTCTTCCTTACTAAAATAAGAATAAAATTCGAATAGGTATCTATATAATATTATGAGGGTAAGGCGATATTTTTAGCCTATTTAATAAGATTAATATAGAATATTAAGTAAATACTGGGGGGAATATCTAATATAATATTAAGTAAGTTTAGTATATTAATAATATAGTATTTATAAACTACTTAATTAAGTTTCTTATTTAGCTAGTTTATTTTAATATATTATAAGGAAAGCTAAATCTTGTTACTAATTTAGAATCTTTCTACTATTTATTATATTTTCTTAGCTTTTATTGTATTATACTACTGGGTGAAAGTTATTATAGTTTAGGCTAAAATTATATCCTCCTTAAAGTAAGTATGGAATATTAAAGTTTACCTTAAGTTTAAGTTTATAGAGGATTCTTCTATTATAGTATATAGAATAAATATTACTTTAAAGTTATTTAGAAGCTTATTAGAATTTACTCTAGTTACAGAAAAGTTTCTATTATTAAGTGCTAGCTGGTATATAGTAATATATAATAATTAGTCTATTTACAAAAAAGTAATATATATCTATAGGAATATTTGAATTTCAGATATTACCTACTCTATTCTACTATTTATCTGAAGGTAAAATAACATTAAGAGAAGTTATTTAACTTCTGTAGACTAATATAATATTAACTAAAAGATACTAACTTAATTAGACCCTCAGGTAGTAATAATTAATATAGGGAAGCTATAAAATTACTATTATATATTCTAGAAATACTTTATATAAATTTCTGCTAATATAGATATTATAGCTTCTAACTGAATATATTTAGAAAGCTAATTAATAATAACTATTAGAAACCTAGAATTACCCTCTATAGTAGAAGGTAACTTTATTATAAAGTTAATTAAGATTTAGAATTAGAATCTATTAGGAATTAGGAGAGACTATAAAAGTTCCTAATAGTATCTCTAACTTTTATAAGAATACTAGTAAATATTATATATCTTAATAAATTACTTAATATTCCTTAATATTCTATTCTAATACTAGTTCTGTGAAAATATTATAAATATTAAGTTAATACTGGAGTAGCTTAGAATAGAAAAGTTATAGACTATTTAAAGAATTACTATAATTAGCAGCTTAGATTTAGGAATCTAAACCCTACTTTAGTATAATAATATACTATCTAACCTTACTAAGTAGTTAGCTATCTATATTCTTATATTTACCTCTAGAGGAAATATTTATACTACCTATTAGACTATATTCTAGTAGATTTTATATATTAGTATTACTGAAACTTATTAGTTTCAGAGTATTGGTAGTATAGTACTCTGGAATATTATATATCTATCTGGTAGTTTAGCGGTATTTCACTAATAATTATTAATTACTAATATAGATCCTTCCCTATTACTATCTATCTCTATCTGTTAGATTAAAACTATAGAGAGTAATCTAACTGTATCTACTATTTCTATCTATAGGGGGTGGAGAATCTATATTAGAGGTTATAGTTTAGTTATATTATTTTATCCTTACCTTAATAGGATATTTAGGTATCCTATAAAGTATCTTAAGTAGTATTTTAGAGTGAAACTAAATTCTAATAGGATTTTAGCTTACCTAGTTTGTTACTTTAAAATAAGTCTTAGGTTTATAAAATATTCTAAGGTTTTATAGTTAGAAAGAATAGTAAAAAGTTCTGCTATATTTTGTAGTTCTACTAACTATATTTTTAAGTATAATATAACTACTAATAGGTTCTTATTATAAATAGTATAGTTCCGTTAGGCTAAGGTTAGTTAGGCTAAATAGTAGGCTACTATCTGTAGAATATTCTCTTTATCCTCCTGTAATAGGTAACTTCCTTATATTACTTTAGAAAAATCTGCCTCTACTACTATAGGTTTCTCTAGATTCTGTTAGATTATAATTAGCTTTAATATAAATATAATTTTAAGGATATTAAATACCTCTTTATAAGCTTTATTCTACTGAAATAGAACTTTCGTCTATATTAGCTATATAAGAGGCTTTATTAGGCTGGAGAAGTAATCCACTAAATTATAGTAGAAGTTTACAAATCTGAGGAAACTTTAGATACTCTAGATATTTTTAGAAACTTCTTACTTCTAAATAATCTTAATCTTCTTAGGATCATATTATATTCCTTTTTCCACCTTAATAATAAAACTAAAGTACTTAGCTTGCTGTATTAAGAATTTATATTTCTCTAGATTTAAGTATAGGCTAGCTCCTTTTAGCTACCCTCAAACCTAAGTAACTTTAGCTTTATAATTAGCTTATAACCTATAGCTGTAAATAAGAATATTATTAAGATATACTATAATGAAATTATTAAGAATATTCTAAAGTATTCTATTAATATATTACTGAAATATAGTAAGTATATTAGTTAATCTGAAAGATGTAAGCAGCTACTTAAATAAGCTAAAATATATCCGGAAGTCTATCTTATATTTATCCCCCTCTATAATATACATTTTATAGAAAGCTGCCTAAATATTAACTTTTATAAACTATTTCACTTTAGATAATAAGTAGAATATCTCCTTAATTAATAGTAAGAAGTAGTAATTATAAATACTAATAATATTAAGAGCGTAATAGTTATTATAGAATTACTATTTTCCTTCTAGCTTTTTAAGTAGAAGGATAGATATTTCTATAGCTAAGAAGTTAGTCTATATTTAGCTTTTATCTACTAAGTTAATAATCTAACGCTATACTTTAAGAAGATATTCTTATATTATATTATAGAGTAGTTACTAAAGTAGATTTGGTTTAGTTCTATCTAGGTTCTTTCTAAATTATATATAGTAATTAAGGATTCCCCAGTAGAGTGGAAAACTAGAGGCTTTTTTCTTATTAAATAGGTCTGTAAAAGAAGTATAGATTTTCAGTAAAGTAGATACTAGCTACTTTAAAGTCACTAGTAATATAGCAGCGAAAGCTATATTAATTTATACTAAATTAGTAGCTATCTATTTGTAACCTTTCTCTTTTATATTAAATAATATAATTACTAATAGCTTAATAGAATTAGGAAACCCCTCTATATATATACTTTCTAGAATATTACTAATAGCTAATATTATAAAGCTACTAATTATATTTATCCTTATTTTATTTCTTATATAATTAAGAATAACCCCTTAGTGTTATAACTATAATTTTCTAAAAATAGCTAGCTATATTATATTCAGGATAATATAGAATAAAGCTTCAGATATCTATCTATCTAGGTTAATATAGACTTTAGTTATTTTAGTAATAGCTGTAACCTTACTAATATCCAGAATAGTTTCTAGCTAGTAAAACTATAGGAAGTTAATAATAGTAAGGCTCTACTACTTTATAAACTTCTTACTAATTACTTTATAATAATTATAACTACTATTAATTTAGATAGAGATAAAAAACTTATTATTTATTAATATAGAGATTAGGAAGGATAGTTTATCTATCTAGCTCTATATCTCTCTAGATGTATTTACTATTATATTAATACTATTAGTAGTTATATTACTCTACCCCCCAGGGAGTCTTTTCTGGGATGTTATTCTTTTTCCTTATTATCTGTAATTTCCTTATTTAGCTGCAAAGTCGGGATATTAGTATTTAAGACTGTGGGAGAGTAGATAGAATATAGCTTATATTTAGTAATAAAATAGTCTTTAATACTACAGTAAATATAAGTATCAGTCTGTATATAAACCTACAGAACTACTAAGTTTACCTACTGGGTTCTATAT
The DNA here is from genome assembly GCA_001693025.2 of Colletotrichum lindemuthianum. Classification (NCBI taxonomy): domain Eukaryota; kingdom Fungi; phylum Ascomycota; class Sordariomycetes; order Glomerellales; family Glomerellaceae; genus Colletotrichum; species Colletotrichum lindemuthianum. The sequence continues at coordinate 158,149 of MASP02000136.1, read as the reverse complement.
ATATCCACTATAGCAGCTGATAAAAGTTTAGCTAGTATAGAGCCCTAGCTACCTAACCCCCCTTAGTGAGGATAGCTAATATTATAATGGTATTATATTAACACTAAAGTGGCGTAAGCTACATCTATACTAATTATTTATATATCTCGATTCTGGTTAACTAAAGGTTCTATCTATAGTTAAGATTAAGGTAAGTTATAGCTTTATAACTCTATATTAAGAATCTTAAGATTTATAGTAATTATATAGTAACGCTAAACTATAGTATAGTAATCTATCCAGCTAATATTATAACTAATAGTAGCTATCTAAATTTAGTGGGAGAGAGCTAGCTATAAGTAGTTTAGTTAGATATTCTCTACTTAAGTATACTTCCCTAACTAACTTATAGCTAATTTAAATTTAATAAAGAACTCTATAAATATCTATTTAGATTTTTATTAGAAATATTATATCTTCTTAAGAGTTTAAATACTATAATAGAAGTTTTTATAGTATTTAGTAAGATACTAGAGGAAGATATTAATATTCTAGCTATATAGAGGCTTCTGGGTTATATAGAAGTTACTAACCTATATCTAGATCTTTAGTAAGAAGTTAGTTTAGAGGAATTATTAAAAATCCTCTGGTTTTTTAATAAAAGTCTAATTAACCTTAAGTTTATACTATATAATTATCTTTTATACTAAGAAGTAAAGAATATTATTATTAAAGGAAATACTAATTAGGAGAAGCTTCTTTTTTATAAAAAAGGTTTATATAGTCTATAAAACTACTTTATAATTCTATTAGAGTTACATAAGAGCCTCTCGGAGGGTTTAGTTCTTATTTATAATTAGGTTTATCTACTATTAGTTTATTAGAATTTCTATTAAAAGTTCTATAATATTAATATCTACTATTATTTTTATTATCTTCTATATTATCCGTTTGGTCTACTGTTTACTACTAGGTTAAACCTAAGTAGGAAGTTTATTAATATTAGAAGCTAGCTATAAGAGATACCCTAATAGTGCCTAAATAGTATTATAATAAACTTAAAGAGTTTATATCTATAGTGAAAACTCTTCACTAGACTATAGGGATAGCAGCTCTATGGAGCCTGCATAGCTATATCCTACATAAGCCCTAAGGCTTAGGTCTGTAATAATATATATATATTAGGAAAATAAATCTAATATATTATAAGTATATATAGTATATTTATATTTATAATAAGTAATATATAAAATATTATGTATTAGGAATATATTATATATTATTACTTTATACTCTTAATACTATATATCTTATAAGAAATTAGATATTTTAGTAATATAATTAATATAATATAAACCTTCTTCTGAATATTACTATTATTAAAAATATACTATAGAAACTATTTAAAAAATTCTAAAAGATAATAGATAGCTTTAATATTAATAAGTAGTATATTCTAGAAGGATATATCTAAACTATTTTGTTTAGCTATTAAAATAGGCGGCAGCCACTTAGGCTGGAACAACTAAATAAATAAAACAAAATAATATTCCCTAAGTCTAATCCTTCAGCAATAGGAAATAGGTGGAAGAATCTAGGAAACTATATTAAATAAAGTATACTATATTTGCAGATCTATAGTATAAAGAGTATCTTAATTGCAAAAGTAGCACTCCAGATTATAAAGGGTAGTATAGTATACAAATTTTATATTCTGCCACTATTTCTAAGTCTGACGTTATAGATATAGGTTTATAGCTTATATATATATGCTGCTTATATAATAGCTAAAACCTATAGCTAAAATCTAAATTTATTATAGTTCTTCCCTTAGACTTATAGTAAGCTTTATATTATAAATTTAATAAAACTATCTATAGTATCTTAATAACTTTTATTCTAGCCATTTTAGTATATCCTTCTCTCTTATTTTATCTCTACTAACGAACTTTATCTATTTATTATATATATACTAATTGTTATCCTAAAGTAGCTTTTAGATTAATTATAACTAACCTCCCTTTCATGGTAGTTACAAAAATATATATATAGTAAACCAGGAAGGAATATTCTATTTAATTTAAACTTAATAGTTAGTTTACTAATATATAAACTATTTTTTTATATAGTTAGAAAGTTATATAAAATTCTATAGCCTGAAGTAATTAGAGTATAGTGGAATTTACCCTAATAGATAGAATACTGATATTAAAAGAATATAGTAAATAGATATTAGAAATATAAATTTAGAAGGATTATAAAAAGAGAATTTACCTTTTAAGTCTTACTAAATTACTATTATAAAGATAGAATTAGATTATTAGAACCTACTTTAGGCTATTTACTGTAGTTTTAATATTATCTTCTTATATCTAAATATAATTAATCTTTATAGTATACTAAGCTGGGTTAGTACTTAGGCCTATAAATACCCTCCTAATAGCTGTAACGAAATATTATCAAAAACCGGTAATAGGTACCTAAAATATTACTAATTATTCTAAGTCTATATTACTAATTATAAGGGAGGATTCCTATAGATATTAGTATAAGATCTAAAATACTTACTAATAATTAACTTTTAGTATAAAATTAAGAGAACCTCCTCTAGTTGCTAGTATTACTTATTAGAAAAATACTATAGAGAGTTAATAATATTAAGAATTTTATTCTAAATAAAAACTCTAAACTATTCTACTATATAAAGACTGCAGGTAAATAGATTATACTAAGGGTTTATAGATATAACCTAAATATTCGTCTGTAACAGCTTAATTATATCCAGTAACGCTCTAATACTAAGGTAAAACTATAATAGTTAGTTTACTACTTTAATAAAGTAATTATTACTAAAGTTCTTTTATATAAAGCTAGAATAATGGACTCTACCGGTAGTTTAGTTAACTGTAAGGTTTACTTAGTATATATTATTATTACTAATAAGAAATATAGTAATATTTATATTCTATAGAGTAGTTATTAGGGTATATACTTCTTTCTAACTATATTTAAAAGAATTATTATTAGTATTATAGCTACCTTCTGAATATTATAAATTAGCTATCCCAGTAAACTAATAGATAGTAAAACTTCCTTATAAACTCATATAAAGAAGGATATTCAGTTTCTGTAAGCTTAAGTACTCTTCTATCTATAAAATACCTTTAGTATTATATAGGTTAATATCTTCTTTAACTATATATTATTATATTGTAGAATCTTAATAGTTAATTCCTAGGCTTACACTATAGTAACCTAGGAAATAACTTTATAAACTTTTACTATCTTAGTATTAATCCTCTACTGTAGAAGAATATTCATTATCTAGTATAGATTTCCTTCTCTTATTCAGCATATTAATAATTTGCTTTAGTCTGTTAGCTTTAAGAAAGTAAGGCTTTCTATTAACCCTCTAATTATAGAGGCTAGGGATAAAGTAAGGTAACCTCTTTATATTTCTGTTCCTTTACTTATAGCCTCCTAGAGGTATTTACGGAGGCTAACTAATTGATGCTTCCAGAAGCTTATTTTTATAGGTAATATACCAGATTATATTACAGACTGACTTAAATAAAAGGTTAAGCGGTGGCTATAAGGTTTATAAATACTATTTAGAGGGTTCTGGCGTTAGTTATACTTCATTTACTGGAATAAAACCTAACGCTGAAGTTAGTATTAATATAGGGATTAATATAGTTATTCCAGCTAGCGTAATATTAAAGTATTTAGCTAGGTTATTCTAAATCCGCTATATTTATTTATTTTTATTAGCTTTATTATTCTAGTAATACTTTATATTCTATTCTTTCTATATTATTCTATTTCATATTAGTATTAAGCCTCTAGATACAGTTAAGTAAACCCTTTAGGTAAGTTTCTCTTTCTATATAGCTAGTATGCTATTATAATTGTAGCCTCTAAGTGGAATTCTACTAGTAGTAAGAACTTTTTATATTTAGTTTATAAAGACTATTAGTAAAGTTTACTCAAAGTAACTGGAGGTTAATATAACATAAGTCTATCTAGCTATTGAATACTAAAGCTTTACTCTGCCGCCTTCTTTATAAAAATCTGTACATATTAATACTAAAATAAATCTTCCCTTATCTTACTTATTAGATTATTATATATTATAATACTATATATAACCTTATTATTACTATATAAGAAAATCTATTTATATTAAAATACTACCTTACCTATAGAGAAAAAATAAAATAATAAATTACTTTTATCTATACTTTTTACTATATTAAATTACCGCCACCTGAAGGTTATTATTAGATTTAATATAGTAAACTAGAATATCTACTATATAGTTTTATATTATTTAGGTAAAGTCTATACCCTAAGTATTTTAGATTAGGTTTTTCCATTACTTAATTAAGCTAAATAGGTTATAGAGACCAGAAAAGTAATCTGAAAGCTTATCTATATTTATAATATAGTTATTTCAAACTACTATTAGTTAGAAGTAATTTAGTAAAGGCTTTATTGCTATAATACCTTCTAATTCAAGTTAGTAAAGAAACTTATTTATTAGTAGTTTGAAGTTAATATTAAGATTAGTAAGCTATTATTTATAAATATTAACTTAAAAAGGAGGCTGGTTATTATAGTTTCTTAAATATTCTTAATAAAATTAGCTTCTAAAAGATATTATTAGTAGTAACTTTATTCTTGTTTTTAGATCTAGAAGTAGATAGAAGACTTTAAGTTCTATAAGTTACTAGTAGTATTAATTAATATCTAAAATATAGATATTATTAGAAGTAGGTAACTTTATTAAGCTTATAATATTATAAGGGAAAGCTATTACTAGGTAAATAAAAGTTAGGCAGAAGATGAAGAGAGTAATATAAAAATAATTTATAAGTTCAAACTATAAAATTAATAAAGTCTGTAATAGCAGAAATATTTATGAAAGTAGGTATTTTAATAAATTTTGAAAGTCCAGAATATTAATATTAATATTAAGAGAGAGAGAGTTAAAATCTTATTAGAAAGTAAACATATCTTATTAAATAGCCTATAGGTTTATAAATATACAGCTTTTAACTAATTTACTTAAGAGATATTATTTTTCCTTTAGATAAAAGAATTCCTTCTTTATCATTAGCTTAGTTTTTAGTAACTTACTAGCTGTAACTATATATTTATTATAGTAGGAAATATAAATATACCTCCTCTAATTCTTACCTACTTAATTTCTCTTTCTTATTTATAACTTCCTAGCTTCCACTTTACTTTATCTATAATTAACTTTCTTCTACTATATCTTAATATAATTACCTTATTTTAGGTAAGAATATTAATATTTCTTACTTATATAAACTTAGGAAACTAAATATCCTCTATATAATTTATAATATTAGCTACTTTATATTATAGAAATTAGTAAGTAATATATATCTATAAATTATCATTTTATTAACTAAGCTAATAGTAAGTTTCTTATTTATCTAGTATCTCTTAAGAAGCTAATTAATTATTAGGTAATTATCAGTTTTCTATTTCTATATCTTATTATTTCTTAAAATAAATACTTTAAGATTATATTTATATCTTAACTTTAGCTTAATAAGAATCCTTAAGCTATATAGGTAATATTTTAAAATATCTTTATAAATTATTAAAAATATAAAAAAGTCTATTTATATACTACAGGAGTATATATATTTTATTATTAAATTTCTATTTACTAAAACATTATTCCTACTAATAGCTTATAAGCTTAAAGGTTTCTTAGTTAGCTAGCTACTATATATAGCTTCTTTATCTAAAGATAAATAGTAAAATTATAGAATTCTATAATTACGATAAAAAGTAAGTTTATACTACTTATAATAATAAAATTAATTCTTAAATCTATAAACTCTACTTTAAGTATACTTTTCTTTCTGGGACTTTTTATACTAATTGCTTCTTCTATAAAACTTAAGAAACTTATAATTTTAAGTATATTAAAATTTAGTAATAATAAGGCTATAATTATATATATTCCAATGATACTTATTAGCCAAATAGAAAATATAATAGCTTTCCTATATCTAAATTCAAAATTCCTTAAAACTTTAAGAAAACTAAAATAGTAAAAGTAACTTAGCTTAATTTTTCTTACTTCCTAAATATTATCTTTCCTAAGTAAAAGAAGATTTAAAATATATCCAATATTATATCTATATATATTATCTATATTTATATATAAAAGCTTCCTCTTTAGCTTCCTTAACGTAAGCTACTTTCTTAAATTTAAAAGAATATTAAAATATAATAAGAAATTATAGTTACTTAGCAGGAAACTCTCGGTTGAAAGATAGAAAAATAAAGAAAATACTGAAATGAAGAAAATAGTAAATATATAATAAATCTGCAAATATAAATAGAAATTAATCTTCTAACTATTTTTATCTTTTAAAATATTTTCTACTCTTATAACTAAATAAATACTTTTATTTTGTAAAGGAAAAATAAAAATACTTTAGCTATTAAAATTTAAAGCTAGCTTTTAACTATTTAAAATAGTAGAAATAGTAAAATAGCAATATTATTTCCATAGGTTTTCTTTCTAAAGCTTAAAGAAATACTCCAGAATTTAAGATTTCTAATTCTAAGGTAGAAGAAAGAGAATCTCCATAAACTATAAAATAGAAAAAGAAATATAAAGAAAACTATTCTGTAAATTTGCAACTTAATATGAAAATATTATAGATACTAATAGGTAAGAAATCTAAATTTTAAAATAGTAATTTAAGATATTTCTTTCTTCTCTCTAAACCTACATCTGGAAGATAAACTTCAAATATAGAATCTTTTAATATTAAATTAATAATTATTCTAATATTAAAGAAATATACTTATCTGTAAGTTAGTAATATAAGATTATTATTATTATTATTATCTTTATTAGAAATTATAGGTTCCTTTACATTCTCTTTCTTCTTAATAGCTATTAGCTTTTTTTAGCTAGAAAGATGTTTTCTAGTTTTGACCTTAGTTTAAATTTATAAATATCCAGATTAGTAGGTTTCTAGTATTTAGTCTATGCTTAAATAAACCTTTATAGATAGTTTTTATTATAGGTCAAATTGTAAATTTCCTTTCTAAATTAGGGTGCTAGTTTATATAAAGAAGAGTTTAGTATATAGAATAATTTAGTTACTTTTGCTTTATATCTATAGTGGTATTTAAGCTTTTCACTTTATATATAGTTCTAACTGTAAAATCTACCTAGTAATAGTATTTATACTAATTCTAGCTTATAACTGGTTTAAATAGTAATAAAGTTACCTATTATTATAGATAGTTATACTTCCGGTTGTAATATTTAACCTTATAGTGAAGAAAGACTTTATAGTAGTAATCTATATGATAAAAGCCTCAGTGAGGCTAAAGCTTAATATATATAGCTGAAAGTAACTACTAAGGTTATAGAATTAAGAATCTTTATAAACTTCTTAAAGATAGGATAAAATAAAGGACTGAAAGCTAAGTATTCTATAATCTATTACTCTTCTATATTTTTATAATAAAATTTTGATCTTCTTGAAATTTATATAGCTACATATAGCTGAAAGAATATAGAATAAGTAAAGTAATATCTAGCTATAACCACTATAATTAAGATTATTAGTTTACTAAACTAAACCTTACTGAAATTATTCTAAATACTATAATTAATAGGTAGTCTGTAAATATTTAAAAGAAAATTATATAATTATTCTATAATCTGCTATCTTAAGCTAACTATTTTGGAAACTAGTTATTAATTAGATAATATCCTAATATTAATATATTATAATAATATTAATTACTGAATACTATATAGTATTATAATAATATAATTATAGAGGTTTTAAAAATTATCTAGCTATACTAGAAATATCTATATTTATACAAATACTATTTATATATTAGCTATATTTAATTAATATACTAAGATTATTTACTGATAAAGGTAAGCTAAATTCCATTATACGTATATAAAGCTTATAAGTTAGCTTATATTAGTAGTAAAGAATTTTTATATTAGGAATATAAAACTTTATCTGGGGGGTCTGGAGAATATTAAGGTTATAGATATTAAGGTTATAATAAGTATTTAAATAAAGTAGCTATAGTTAGTAGTAATTAAATCTCTCAAGATATTTAAATTATATATAAATAGTATGAGGGTATAAGGACGTGAGGGTGTGAGGGTATAAGGATGTAAGGGTGTGAGGGCGTAAGGATATAAGGATGTAAGAACGTAAGGTTAACGTGGAAGAAGTTATTAGTTATTTGTTATTAAAAAGGTTAATATGGGGTAAATATACTAGCTGCTATAGCTATAAGGGGTTTAAGCTTAAATTAACTTAGGGCTAGCTATAGTAGTTACTAGGGAAGTGGAAGGGCTAAAGTTATACTTTAGAGGGTAATATATCCACTAATAGTTATAATAGAAAGCAAGCTATTAGCTTCTCCCAGTATATATAATAATATATAAAAACGTTTAGTTTATTAGTGTTTAAGCTTATATTTTAATAACTTAGTAATAGCTTACTTTATATTATAAACTGATATAAATTTCTAACTTTTAGTCTATCTTCTCAAAGAATATTAGCTTTATAAACTTTAAAACTATTACCTACTTTCTTATATCAGCTGATAATTATTTTTACAATATTCTCTTTACCCTTTTCCAGTTAAGTAAATATCCTAATTTATAGTTATAACTTCTCCTTCTTTAGTTATACCAATATTTAGTTTAAAATTCTCTATATAGATATTAGTATCTGAATTAATATAATTACCTTATATTTATACTTAAGGTAGAAGCAAATATATTTTATTAAGGTTTAAACTTTTATCTAATCCATAAATAATATTATGCATAGTAGGAAGTAAGAATCTTTCTTACTATTTCCTACTATTTATACTAATATAATATAAATAATTAACTAATGACTAACTTTAATAACTTTATTAGCCTATAGGTTATAAATAGAGGTAATTTATTACTTTATACTATACTACTTATTAAATTCAATAATATATTACTTATTCTTAAAGCTACTATTAATAATAAGTATATAATAAAGACTATATTATATAATAACTTCTTCCCACAGAAACTTTATAATAGCTTTTAATATTACCTAATTAAGCTATTATACCTCTAGCTATTCTGTAAAAGTATTTTTAGCTTGAATAAGATACTATTTACCTACTTGCTGAATATTTAAAGTAATATAACTAAATAGATATCCTTATGAAGTTATAAAGCTGTAAAAATTACCAGTATATTAAACGTAATATAATTAATAGTCTAGATAATACTTTACCACCTTATAGATCTTCCTATAAATACTTATTTAGTAATATTAATTAGCCAGCCTATAAAAAACTACTTTTTTTAACTATAATATCCACTCTTATTATATACTGTACCGATAAGCTTCTAATAAACTATAGAATTATCTTCCACTTACTATGGTATCAGCTTATACAGAATAGCTTTAGTAAAAAGCAGTTAATTATATAATGAAAATATTAATACCTTATACCTAAAGGCTCTAAAATAAAGGAGATTAAAACCAGATAGCCTCTTTAGAGTTACTAAATAGTAAGTAATTTATTAAAGATTATATAATTAGGACTGCAAATTACTTTATATAATACTAGAAATTATTGATTCCAAATGTATATTACTGCTAGTAACTAGGATAATATCTATATTAGAAATCTTCTTAATATATTACCTATTACTAAGGAAATAAAGTTTATTAAAGAAAACTTGAGTATTTATATCTGTAAAAAAGATTTACTTATTAATCTAATTATTAATATTCTCCTCCTCGATAATCTTCACTTTATTAGAAAGTCTGGAAGATTTCTAAAATAACCTATTAGCTGCTAAATTCGCTATTCTGCTAATATAATAAACTTTAAAGTTAAATATCTATATCCAAAATATCCAGTAAATAATAAGAACTTATGAAAAATCTGAAGTTATACTGTTAAATTAAGCTACCAGTATTTTTATATTTATCTTCAGTAAAAAATACTAGCTATATAGATAATTATAAATCTATTTTAAGGTTTTAGTATATTCTAAAGCTTTTTTCCCCCTATATTATAATTAAGCTTTAAGCCTATAAATAAACTACTTTTATAGTAAGTAATAGCTTTCTTGTATTTAATGAACTATCTAAAAACTATATTCCAGCTAATTTTACTAATATCCACTACTAAGTAAGTTTAGCTTCTCTCTTAGCTATAGTTAATAGAAATAAATATAGAAATACTATAAAACCTATTCTGTAGCTAACTTGTTACTATCTTCTGAAAGTTAAATTATTAAAAGAAATATTCTTTTTAAGTAAGTTATTAAGTAGCTAGATAATAGTAAAATAATTCTTCACCTAAATCTAATAAAAGATAGTAATATCTAAAAGAAAATAAACTTCAGGAATATTATAATATATCTTCCACTTCTTAATCTTAGTACTCTTAATCCTTTTGAGTTATTAACTTTATATTCTATAAATATAACTTATAATAGTAATAGTTTCCTGTATTTATTATGTTTTTGCTATTATAATAATACAGCTAGTAAGGTTAATATTTACCAAAATCCTATTAATACTCTGAATATACTTCAGAATATATCTACAAATATCTAGATAATATAGGTTATCTTCTCTATTATATATTATTATTTATCTTTTAATTATAATATTATTTATAAAAACTTTATAATAGTGAGAAATTACGTTATAAAGAATTCTTATTATAATTCGTATAAACTAAGTAACAAAATTAGTATCTTCTATAGGTAAAATATACTATCTTAGTAAATTTAATAAACTTGCAATTATAATTTAATTCCTACTCTTTAGATTAAAAGAAATTTAATTATAACCTGAGAAAATATTAAGAAGAAATAAAAACTTATATATACTAAAATCTTCTGAGAATTTATTTACCCCAGATAGTAACTTTATATTTTAAATTATAATATCGTTAATCTTTATAGCTAAATTATTAAGTTTTATCTTACTATTTTTCTTTCTGATAAGAAAGAAAGAATTTCAATATATAATATAATTATACTTTAGAATTCTAATCTAAATATAAATTCCAAGAATCTTAATAATATTCTTAATTAGTTTCTTAGAAATTAGAATAAACTTCACTTACTATACTTTATATAGAATAATCTTAATTATCTATAATAATACTACTAATTTAAGTAACTTACTATAATAACTGAAATTATAAGCTAAACTTTACTTTAATATTTTTAGAATTTCCGCCAGAAGTTCGTTCTCCAGCTTATATAAATAACTTACTAAATTTATATTTTTATTTAGATATTCTAAAAGTAAATATTTTCCAGTAGTAATCTTGAATAACTTTAATATAATTATATCTATAAATTATCCCTTAGAATTATTCTTAATAATTCTCTCTATTTCTATTTATACTTTCAGCTTCCACTTAAAGTTACCCTCTAAAACTATCCTATTAGATAATATATTATTAACCAGATTAATTTTCTTATCTTTCAGCTTATATATTATATTAATATCTTTAACTAATTCTTTCTGTATATTTACCACTATTATATATTTAATTATATCTGGAAAGCTTTCCTTCTATTTATTAAATATAATATCTAATATTACTACTACTTTCTAGCTTCTATAGTATAAGCTTTTCTAATTCTTCTTTCCTCTTACTACACTCTACTATACTAATAATTTAAATTTATAAAAGCTATAGAAATACTTACTATTACAAAATAGATAGTTTAAATTATAGTTTCCAAAAGATATAATAATATAGTAGATCTCCTAAACCTTTAACTTAATAACTTAGCAAACTGAAACCTTCAAATTCTCCTGAAAGCTCTTTTCTAAATTATTAATTACTATAATAACTTCTTTATTCTTTTCTAGCTATATTTAAATCTCTTTTAGTATCTAATACTATAGCTATAATATAACATTCGCAAAATCTAAATTAAAGTTAGATAGTAGTATATCTAACTCTTCCTCCTCTTCTTTTTTATATTAACTATCCCTTTCTATAAATAAATAGCTATTTATTAATACAAGGTTATTAATAGAAGCTACTAGTTTTCCTTTCCTGCAGAAAGAGAAAATCTATATACTTTTTAAATTCAGTTAAAACTATCCATATTTATAATAATATTATAGAACTTTACTATTAAGTTAAGTATATAGAATAATAGTAAAATATTTAGCCTATTATTTCCAAACTAAAATATATCTATAATTTAGTTTAAAATATAATTCAGTATTATTCTGGTCTTAATATAAATAGAATACCTAAAACTAAATCCTTTATAATATAACCCTTAGATATAACAGAAAGTTCTATATTAGAGATATAGTAGTTACCTAACTAAATATCCTCTATTATTATTTTAGCGAAATTAGTTATATAATTAATATTAGTAATACTGTAAAACCTAATTTCATTAAAATTATATAAAACTATAAATTAGCTACCTATATATTATAAGGATATAGTCCCCCATAGCCTATATAAAGCCGGAATAGCTAGAATTATTATATAATTAATAGAAGCCTAAAGCTATAGAGCCTCTTTAAGATAAAGTCCTCTTATAGCTACCACCAGTTAGCCTACTAAGTTGAAATCTTATAACCTATAGAGACCTACTTTTTACTATTTACCCTTTCCTTACTTAGGCTTTTAGCTATACTCTTATAATTTTTTAACTTTTACCTCTCTAGAGAAGGTAAGACTAAAGTTTCAGTAATAGTTTTATTATAATAAACGCCCGCCGACCGCTTAGTAACTATATTAAGAACAATAACACCCTAAGTTATAGCCTCCGAAAAGTTAGCCTCTAAAAATACAGCCTCTGAAAATATACCTTCCAAAAATACGCCCTCTAGTAAGTTGCCCGGCAAATATATAGTAACTTTTATCCTAGCTGTATTAACGTAAGTAGCCGAAACAAGTAATATAGCTATCTATACTAAATTATCAGCAGCTACGCCGTTAGAGTTAACTGTAAGTAACTTAAATAGTACTGCGGTAACTATAATAATGTTTATATACCTTCTTAAATAATAGTCCTTCTTTATAGAGGTTATAGTAAAGTATCTCTCTAGTAGTATACTTACAGTAAGCCTAATACTATTATTACTAACCTTATCTATAGCCTCTAAATATTAAGATTACTTAAAACCTTCTAGCTACCCTTACAGTCTTCTTTATAAAAAACTATTCTATATAAAATTAAGAATTAGCTAACAGTAATCTAAAATAGCTATATCTTACAGCCAGAAGTTTTAGAAATACAGAAGATTCAGTAGGTTATAATTAAACTATTATATAACTTACAGACCTAGTAGTATGACTATTATTATATTTTACTAGATTCTTTATAAGTTAACTTTATAGTATTTACTTACTACTTATTAACTAACCTTACCTTATAAAAGCTATACCTCTATAATATACATTATATACTTTAGTATAATAGCTCAATATTCCCACTAAAGTTTTACGCTAAATAGTTAGTAATTTATAGATTTCTAGAAACTATTGGATTAGAAATATCTTAACCTTATATATTTACTTTCTTCTACTATCTTATAGCTAGAATATAGAAATATCTATAATATTAAAAGTTTAATAACTAGCTACTGAAAGCTATAGTTTTAGTAGCTAAGTATCTCTGGAAGATATTATAATTCTATAAGGATACTTTAAGTAGTATTATCAGAAAGGCTACTAGCTATAATACTACTACTAACCTAGTATATATATACTATAAAATAGTTAATAAGTTAATTTTAGCTAAGAGGCTTTATCTTAAAGCTTAAATATATAAGATTTATAGTAAGCTAGGCTATTTAATAGCTACTTATTACTAAAATAAGTTCTATATATACTATTAGAAACCTAGCTACCTTATAAGAACTTACTATAACTATCTAGCTACTAAAAACTTACTACTAAAAAGGCCTTAAGGTTATATTAAGTTTGAGGCTAGAAAACTACGAAAGTGTAGTAGTAGTAACCTCTTTCCGGAAGTAAAATAACTAGTAATTATCTACCTATACTTTAGTAGCTTAATTAGTTATAGGAAGCTTCATATACCTAATTTACTGTAAGATACCTTAGGAAGAAGGAGTTAGATATCTTAGTAATTACCTTAAATTATCTAGTTAATATACTAAAGTCTTATAGGTTAAAATACTTGTGGGGAGGCCTTACTAAGGGATTATTAACCTTACGAATTAATATATTCGTGGGAAGTTCTATTAACTTAATATAGTAATAGGAATATTGCAGGTTAATATACCTATAACTTTAAATCTCTATTTTTAATTACTCAAAAGTCTGTTATTTTAACTGTTATTCTAACTATTATTTTAACTATTATTTCAACTATTATTTTAACTGTTATTTAATTGTTATTTTATATTCAACTCCGCGCCACTGGCAAACGGCCGGCAAAGCTATATATCAAAAGCAGCTAGATAGTATTTACAGACCTTGGGGGCTAAAGCCTCTAAAGGGGGGGGAAATTATAAGAATATAGTTCCCTATAGTCTGTATAGAGCTGGAATAGCTAGAATTATCATATAATTAATAGAAGCTTAAAGCTACAGAACCTCTATAGAATAAAACCCTCTTATAGCTACCACTAGGTATCCTACTAAGTTAAAATCTTACAACCTATAGAAACTTACCTTTTACTGTTTACCCTTCCCTTACCTAAGCTTTTAGCTACACTCTTACATATATACTCCTTAGATATAATATTAATTATAAAGCCTATAATAGTAATTACATAAACTTTAAAATCTACTAAATCTGCAAATTAAATATTAATCCAGAAATATATTATAATAAAATTATATACTATTACCAAAGTTATTATTATCTAATCTTCCGCAAAAATAACCTTAACTATAAAGTCTACCACCTTAATATATATACTATAACTCTATATAATATTACCAAATTAGATTTATAAATATATTTTCCCTATATTACTAGATATTCTAGAAGATAGAAAGGCTATTATTATTCATAACTTAGTATATTTATAATTCCAGTACTCTATTTATTTGCAAATTACCTAACTCTACTTTCTAATTCTATTATAAAATTCCATCAAATCCTTATCTATAGAAAGAAAGATATCTTAAATTCCTTTATTATTAAGGTAGCTATTTATAACTATCTTCATATACTTAGAGCTGACCTAAGTATATATAAGTTAGTTATAGTAAAGTAGCTTCTTAGGAACTAAAACTTACCTAATAACCTTCTTATAATAAATATAATATATAAAGCTTCAGTTTTCTTTACTAATTAGAATTATAAATATAAAGATTTCACCTTAACTACTCTTCTAAGTAGGCAATTAGTAAGATAGCTTCTCTATATTAGGTAGTATTTTCTTATTATTAAATATAAGCTTTATTATCCTTATATTCTTAAATATTTACGTAATTATTAACTTTTAGTATATAGTAATTAGATTTATAAATATAGTAGTTTTTAACTTACGTAAGTTATATAGTAAATAGCAGTTATTTATTAACTTTATTCTCTTTACTACTTTGACCTCCTTAAAAGTAATTCTCACCTAAACCTTTTCCAAAGTTATACTAATATACTCTACTAATATAAACTTAACTACTATAATATCTAGAATTATATAAATATCTTTAGTCTAACTTTCCCTTCTTTCTAATATTAACTAGCTTTTCTACAGAATCTTTATAAAGATAGATATTATTAACTAAATCTAAGTAATCTAATATTTATTCTAAAATCTAGTATTTACAAACTGCTACTATATTTTATTTCAGTTATATTATTATAGTAGGCTATAGAGGTTAGCATACTAAATTTACCTATAAGTCAATATTAAGAAAGCTACTAAAAACTACTAAAGTCTTTTAGAAATAAAAAGAAAAACTATCTTATAATTAAATTAGTTACTAACTTATCTATTAAACATAATATTAGCTTTAACTTTTTCCAGACTCTAGTAACTTTATTTAATATAATAGCAGTAATTAAGTATATTAAAATAATAAATACTTTTAGAGATATACTATAATAGCTACCAGTATCTAAATCTCTAGTAGCTATTTATTCTATATTAATAGTATAATAAGGAAGTAATTAGCGTAAATTAATTTTAATTCCAGCTATTCTAAAAACTAAATTAATCTTAAAATCCACCTCCTTCTTTCCTAAAAAACTAGCCTCTATAAATATTACTATATTAAACTACTAGACTTTTAATATAAACTATATAACTATTATAGTTACTGTACTTAATAGTATATAATTCCACTACTAAATTTCAAGTTTCTCTAAAATTATCTATGAAATTCTGTAAGCTAGCTTCTATCTTCATAATAATTATTTAATCAAAATTTAGGTTTTTAAATTAACTTAAAAGTTACTTACTATTAAAGCTAAGTTTTGTTATAACTATATAAAATTTATTAGTAGTCTTCATAACTTTTAACTGGAAGGCTATATTTATAGAAGCTACTAAGATTCCTATAGAAGCCGGCAAACCAGTTAATTACTTAAGGAGGGTCTAGTTACTTATCTATTAGGCTAGTAAATACTTAAAAGAATACTAGAATACTTTAACTAGTTAAGGAATCTTATAGTAAAAGTTTCTAGTAATCTCCTTAAGAAATTAAAATGAAAATTAATATAGAAAAATATAAATAAAATTAATATTAGGTAAAGTAATATTTCTATAGATTCTTACTTTCTCTTAAAAGTTATTTATAATAGTTAGGTAATTAACTACTTTAAATAAGTTATTAAAAGCTAGATTAGTATTATAGCTTATAGTATAAAGTTTCGTATTAGAATTACAGCTAGCTATAAAGTTAATAATATTATAAATATTTATTAGAATATTTCTAGCTACTTACTAAATAAGCCTATTGGTTACTATAACTTTGATAATATATTTATACTATATATTATAGTAAAAGGAAACTTTAGTAACTATTTTATATTCTAGCTTATATAATATCTTAAATATAGCTTTATAGTTATCCAGAAAGTTAGAAATATTATTATCTATAAACTTAGGGATATTCTCAGACTATCTTTATTGTTATTAACTAAATAGACTGAAACTTAGAGAGTATTATAAAATTCCCTATAATTATTATATAGTTAAGTAAAATATTAGAAACCTTAAAGGCAGATACTTAGTAATCTTAATTTATATTATAGTTAGATAAAAATATATTATCTAATTCCTCCAGAATATTTATTATATAAGGTTAGATCTTCTTAAAAGCTAAATTATTAAAGAAGAAATTAGTAATAATTAGTTAGAAAAGCTTAGAAGCTTTCCCCTTATTAGTATTTAATTATTAAGTAGTTATTATAGTAATTATTATACTTTTAGTTATTATTTAATCATTAGTATATAGTAATAAAGTAAATCTTAATATTATATAAGAAAGTAGCTATCTTAATTAAGGTTAATACCTCTAATACTTTCTTTCCAGACTTTCCTAAATACTTTATTCTTACCCTTATATAAGGTTAAACCTGCAAATCCATTTTTCTCTCTTAAGCTTTAATATTAGCAGTATAAGCTTATATTTTCTATAGTCTTCCCTATCTTACTACTTCCTAGTTATAATATATTATATAATATTTCTATTATCTTTCTGTAAATCTTTCTATTTTATAAGTAACCTACTCTCTTGTTAACTTACCTTTTCTTATATTATTTCACTACCTCTTAATCAGAATTAAGCAGATTAATACTATTAAATGTATCAGTTTTGCAAAGTTTCCTTTAGCTTAATAAGCTATTCTGGATTTTCTAATTTTATATATAGGTTTTTCTTATTTTCTTTATTATATTATTATAAATTAGATACCACTTTGTAGGCTAAATTAGAAGCTTTACTTTACTTCATAAAAAGAATAAATATTTCTTTAAGTTTCCTATATTATATTTAGAATTTTAAATATTTCTATTAATTTATAGTTAGAATATA
The DNA here is from genome assembly GCA_001693025.2 of Colletotrichum lindemuthianum. Taxonomy (NCBI): domain Eukaryota; kingdom Fungi; phylum Ascomycota; class Sordariomycetes; order Glomerellales; family Glomerellaceae; genus Colletotrichum; species Colletotrichum lindemuthianum. The sequence continues at coordinate 140,114 of MASP02000136.1, read as the reverse complement.
GCTATTTTTCTTTACTACTTATTAATATTAAGTTTATAAATAAGCTTTTTATAGCTATATAGAACTTAAAAAGCTTTATCTATAAATCTTAAGATTCTTAATATTATACAGTTGGTTAAGATAATATATTATATTATAATTTTTAATTTTAACTTATTTAAGATAGTATAGAAATATCTCCTTATTCTAATCCGTAAGAAACTAGAAAGAGATATAAATACCTCTAGATACTATTAAAATAGACGCTAGCCACTTAGACTGAAATAACTAAATAAATAAAATAAAATAACCTCTCTTAAGTTTAATCTTTTAGTAATAGAAAATAGGGGAAGAAATCTAGGAAAGTATATTAAATAAAATATATTATATTTACAGATCTACAGTATAAAGAGTATCTTAATCGCAAAAGTAATACTCCGGATCGTAAAGAATAGTATAGTATGTAAATTATATATTATGCTACTATTTCTAAGTCTAATATTATAAATATATACTTACAGCCTATATATATATACTACTTATATAATAACTAAAACCTATGGCTAAAGCCTAAACCTATTATATTATATATAGTATTTATATTATAAATAGCTACTTAATATATGATAGATATTAATTTACTTAGGGAATATATAAGGTTTAGAATATTAATAAAGCTGAATAGATTAGTTATTATATAGAATATAAGAATACTCTATAAAGTATTTATAGAGAGTATATTATATTTAACTTTTATTTATATTTTTAAGATTATAGTAATTATACTTCTTTGTAATATTTATTTAGTTACTTTTGATTTATATATATAGTAGTATCCAAGCTTTTCACCCTATGTATAAATCTGACTATAAACTATATCCTGAAATAGTATTTATGCTAATACTAGCTTGCAACTAATTTCAATAGTAATAAAATTACCTATTACAATAAATAATTATACCCCCAGTTATATTATTTAAGCTTCTAGTAGTGAAAGATCTTATAGTAATATTATATATAGTAAGAGCCTTACTAAAGCTAAAGCTAAATATATATAGCTGAAAATAACCACTAAGAGTAGAAGATAATATACTTCTGGAAATCTTTTAAAAATAAAATAAAATAGAAAGTTTAGAAAAGCTGAATATTCTATAATTTATTACTTTTCTATATTCTTTATAATAAAACCGGAATTTCCCTTATATCTATATAGCTACCTACACCCAGAAAAGTATAATAGCGGAAACTAAATATTCTATTATAACTTTTATTACTAGAGGTATTGATATTTTCTAGATAGTCTCAGTAATATTGTAAATATTAGTATTAATAGGTAAACTTCAGATATAAAGAAGAATATAATTTAGTTATTCTATAAAATACTATATTGAGCTGGTAACTTTGGGAGTTAGCTATAAATTAGATAATATCCTTATATGAATATATTATATTAGTTACTAAATATCTTAGAATATTATAATATTATAATAACTAAGGTCTTAGATATAATAGAGTTATATTAAATATATCTACATTTGTATTAGTATTATTTATATATTAGCTATATCTAATTAAAATATTAAGATTATTTACTAATAAAGGCAAAGTAAGTTCCACTATACTCATATAGAGATTATAAGTTAGCTTATATTAATAGCGGGAAATATGTATATTAATAGTGAAACACTTTAATATTAAGAATGTAAAGCCTTATCTTAAGGGTAAATAATATATAAACTGAAGGATATTAAGGTTACGGATATCAAGATTATAATAAGTATGTAAATAAAGTAGCTATAGTAAGTAGTAATTAAATCTCTTGAGATATTTAAATTATATATAGATGATATAAGAATATAAGAATACAAGGTTAATATAGAAGATGTTATTAGTTATTTATTATTAAAAAGATTAATATAGGGTGGATATACTAGCTACTATAACTATAAGGAGTCTAGCCTTAAACTAACTTAGGGCCGGCTGCAGCAGTTAGTGGGGTGGAAGGACTGAAGTTATACTTCAGGGGGCAATATATCCACTAATAGTTGCAATAGAAAGTAAGCTATTAGCCTCTCTTCTTTTTAATATTTATAGATAAAGCTACTAATCACTTTTAGAGCTTTTACCTTATAGATTATACTAATACTATTATACTTATAATATCTTATAACTTCATTTTACTTCTTAGCTATTAGTATAATATTAATATTAAGGTTTGGAAATATAGTAATAAAGTTTCTAAGTAAAATAACTTAAAAGCTATTCTAATAACTTAAGGTATCTACCTGAAGCTATTAATATTATACATATATAGAAATAAAAATAGTAGCGTAAGATATATTAAAGTTATTATTAAAGCTTATATAAAAGCTATAAGGTAAGAAAGTAAACTACCCAATAATTTCTAGCTTAAACTCTTATAAGTAGTGGTATATTTTTATAACTATATACTAATAAGCTTTTTAGCTTAGTAAATATTATACCAGAAGCTTTATAAAATTACTTAAAAACATAATACTATTAGGTTAGATTTAGCCTAACCTTATATATATACCCATAGATATTTTTTTCTTACTATAAATATAAAACTTAAGTATAGATAATTAGCCTACCTTAAGGGATATATTATTATTAGCCTTTTAGCTAACTACATTTTAAGTAACTAATTTCAGGTATAGATTTCTTTATATAATATAATTATTATAATATATATTAGTTCTTTTAATAGAATAATATTCTCAATAGAAATTTTAGACTCTTGATAAAATAAGTTTAAGAAGTTTAATCTTAATAGAATTCCTTACTAATTATAAAAGTAATTAGTTATAAGAAAGATATATATTAAACTAACTTAACTATTCACTTAAACTTAAGTAAAAAACCTAATAAGATAGCTTATACTGAAGATATAAAAAATAAATACAAATACTTGAGATCTCCTATTCTCAAATACAAGCTATTTTGCTTCCTCACAAACCCTCCATACAGTGCAAAAAGGCCCCTACTAGAGGCCTCCACTATATTCTCACAGTTATAAGCTTAGTTTAGCCTGGTTTATAGTGTTTTCAGACGCCTTTAATAACCTCTACCTTCTTTTATCGTCAATTTATATATAGTCTATACTTATAAGAACCTCTATTTAATCCTTCTTTTTAATATATATATAATGCTACCTATCTTGAGGCGCCTCTATATTACCTTTCGATATTATAGTTAACCTTTTGACGTTACAGTTAACCTCTTGAGGATACTTTTTAGGCGTCCTTACTACACTATTTTCAACTAGTAACCTCTCCCTCTTTTAACTTCACTCTATTCTTTACCTTTCTACCTCTACTATATTTAGATTAGCTACCTATAAAAAGATATTCCTTCAGTAATATTAATAAACTTAACCTATAGTAGTTATATCTAATAAACCTCTTTTTAAATATACCTCACATCTTAAATATTTAATATATCTGGGGGAATAGAGAAAGCTAAAAAACCTAAATAAGAAGCTTTAGTGAAACTAAACTATAAAGTAAAGTTAATATTTAAAATAATATTATTCAGGCTATATACTTAAAATAGTTAAAATACTAACCTTAAAAGTAGCTATCCTAATAGCCTAGAAAGAGTTTAAAGATCCTTCCCTTTTATAATAGCTTTAATAAGTAATTAATATTTAAATATACTTTCTAGATTATTATAAGAATAGGTTTTATATGTAAAATATTATAAATATCTAGTAAGATTTCAGCCCTATTAGGATTAAATATTCAGAATAATATTCCTATTACTACTAGTAGGATAAAGTATATAGAATATAAAGATTATAGTAAGTAGGAGCTACTCTAAAGAGGATATCTCTAGTAATTTTATTCAGCTTAAAAAGCTATATTTTATATAGTATACTCTTAAGCTTATATTTTATATATTTTAATCTCGAGTAGCTATATATCTCTAAGTAATAAATAAGAAAGTAGTAATATTAAGAACGCTAGAGACGCTTAAAAGCTATATCTAGAGTCTCTCTACTTTTCAGAGCGTTCGAAAAAGCTAGGAGAGGCTGTTTTCAGACAGTAGAGGCTATTTAGAATTATTACTTTTATATAAACGCTAGAGAGCTTAAAGGCTCTATTACTCTCACCTTAACTTAAGGCTTTTCTCACTTATAGCTTAATATTCTGTTACCTTCACTCTAAAAATAGTTATTTAAACATTTTTATATTTAGATAAACTACTAAGAATACTTTTATTTAGATATAAGGTAACCCTTACGCCTAGGGAGGTATATAATAAAATATATAGCTATATAGGCTATATAATTAGGCTACAGGCTACAGCCTAAAAACCATATTTCAAGAGTTTAAATACTCTATATATTCCGCATTTCAGCTATAAGAATATAAACTATTTTGCTTCCTCACAAACTCTCTATATAATATAAAAAAGCTCCTACTAGGAGCCTCTACTATATTCTCACACTTATTATAGCTACCTTAAAACTCTCTAGAGCCTTATTTCAAACTATTAGAATTATATTAATAATTTCTTTAGAATTACTTACTATATTCTTCTATAATTCTATTTATATAAATAGGATTATAGAAAGTAAGAAACTTAAATATTTCTAGAGAGAATTAAATATAAGAAATAAATAAAGTATTATACTAAAGCAGCTAGGGGGTTTTTATTTAAAATTACCTTTTTAACTAGTATTTAATAGTTATTTTAAGATACTTCTAAATATCTCTATCTTTAATTACAGAATTATATAAATTATTAATTAGAAACAGTTTATATAATTTAAACTTTAAGAGAACTTTAAGATATAATTATTATAAAATCTAAAAAGAGATTTTAGCCACAAAGTAAATTAAATATTCAAAAATACCTAGAATATAAGAAAGTAGAAAATTCTATTTTAGGAATTCTATAGTAATAGTTATAATTATTATCTATATCTTACTTAGTAATGTTTATTTATCTAAATACTAAAACTATAATAGTAGCTAAAAAACTTATCTTAAAAGTTATATTAAATTATATCTCTTAAGTAAAATTAGTAAAACATTTATAAGAAATCTAAACGTTTTAGATTACTACTAAACCTATATCTATAAACTTGATAAATAAAGATATTTTCTTAAAATTAAAACTTATCTTATAATTTCTAGAGATTAATAGCTATAAACTAACTGTAAGATATATATAGCTACTTTAGTAAATTTGTTCTTTTAATTTCATATAGTAATTAGTATTTACTTTAATTTTAAGTTACTTTAGTATAATATAATTAATATATTTATCCAAGTAATATTTCATAAATCAGTCTATATAAAGATACTACCCAGTTATAAAATATTTAGAAAGATCTACTATTTAAATAAAATACTTTATAGTTTTTAAAGATCTTCTCTACTTTAAAAATATTATTTAAACGTAGATCTTAAATACCTTAAATTCTAGATAGCTATAAGAAAACTTTATTGGTAACTTAACAAATATATTATCTCCTTCTTTTATATTTATAACTATATATTCGTCTTTCTCTTAGAAAATATATCTAAAAAACTTATATTATTAATACATCTCTAGAAGAAATATTATCTTAAGGAAAAGAAAAATCTATATTAGTTTCTTAGGATTAAGATTAATCAAAACTCAATAGTATAATAACTATTAGTTTCTTAAGTAGTTAATATTAAGAAGCTTCCTAAATATCTTATAATTTATATATAATATATTATATAGTTTAAAATTCTCCTTAAGTTTAAAAACTTTCTCCTATAGTATAATCAAGGTTTTATTACAAAAAAGCTACTAGGTATATATACAATCTAAGAAAACAAAATAAGTTAATTCTTCTAAGTCTAAATATAATATAAAAGCCCTTATTTAAAGAGAATAAAACTTATATATTAGATAAATATTAGGCTGATAGATAAATATCAACATAAAGTATATAGAGTATATATAGTATTATAGCTACGTGAGGCTATATCACTATAGTACGGCCTTTGTAATATACCCCCCAGACTTAAATAAAACATTATATAAGTTTAAATAAACTCTTTTAACGTAAATAAAAAAGAAATTTCTAAATACATATCTTTAAACTCCTAAATAGAGGTATAGAGAGAGATATAACAAAAGGAAATTAATAAAAAGTTACATTACATTATTATTATAACGAAATAATAATAAATTTCTTCCTTATATAGTTATTACTATAAGTATTTTAGTATATTCAGAAACTATAACCTTAGTAATTAAAATTAACTTTTTAAGTAGTAGCCTCTTATTAGCTAAAGTCCTAAAATTAAGGCAGTAGCCACTTAATATTAAGACTTCTAATATAGTTATCTCTTAACTTTCCTCTTTCAATAATATCAACAATACTATTATATATACCCCTAACTTTATATTTACATTTAATTACCTTATTTAACAGTTTCCAGCTTATATTAGTTCATTTAATAACTTATTTTAAAACTATTAACACTTTTAACTAAATAGTGAAATAGGCCATAGCTGAGAGGGCCCATCTGGACTAAAACCAACTAACCACCCCCAGCCATGAAACCTGAGAGAAGCAAAAACAGATGGAAAATATTAAAAGAATATTTTAAAAGCGTAGAATTGTATTCGCAGATCTACGGTCCAAAAACTAAGCTGATCTGAATAGTAGGTCTTAGATTCTGGAGAGAAGAGAAGTTAATTCTTTCTATCTGTCTGTGATGAACCTGGCTATTTATGCTTGTGAGGCCACTTATATTACGTAAATAGGCCTGTTTACAGGCCTAACCCCATCACAATCCTCCCCTTAGGCTTATTCCAAGCTCCTACATAATAAGCCTAACTAAAACAAAAGAAATCTATCTATAACGCCATAACTCTCTCTAACTAGAGTGTAGTAGTTACTAGTAATCCTCCTGCGTGTAGCAACTCTCAAGAAAAAAAATAACAGGCTTCGCAACTTAGTAGTTCGCCTGTGAACGCTGTCCGTCATTATCCTGACTGTATTAAGTTTGGAAACCTTAATGGACGGTATTAACTATCATACTAGGTCTGTGAATATACTAATTTAGCGAATATAAATTATTATATCCAGCTTATTTAAAAAAAAATGTTGAGTCTGCCCCGCAGTATAAAAAGTAGACACCTATTATAGTTATTCAGGTTTATCAAAAGTAAAGTATCTTTCCTTTTATACCTCTATCACTTAATTTAACCTGCGAATACTTATGCTATTTAAGATAAAATTGTAAGTTAAAGTTATCATACATATATTATTAAACTGTTATGTCCTAATACTGGGTTTTTAAGGATAAAGCTATTATTAGGATTCGGATCTCGAACCTGGGATCCTAAAGTATCTTCTCCACTATACACTTAATACTTAACAGGTGTTCCTTTTATTAAGTTATTAATCCTACTAAGATATTATCATTAGTCTCGCCCGGGACTATAAGTTCTTCCTCCTCTTTCTCTTCTTCCTCCTTATTAGCTATAAGCTCTCTCTAGGCTGGAAAGATTTTTACTAATTTTTTCTCTAGATTAGATCTATAAATATCTAGATCTAAAGGTTCCTAATACCCTTAAGGAGTTTATATAAATTTCTTTAATCTGTTTCCTTTATATATTACTTTAGTAATCTCCTCTCTAGATAAAATCTTAAATCTATAGGAAGAAGTATTAAATACCTTTAAATAAATTCGAAAGAGGTCTATCTATCTATATTCAAGCTTTCTGTCTGAAGATTTATCAATTACTCACTTAACATCATAAACTAAAACTATATTATTAGGTTTTAGTTATTTATCTTACAGTATATTCCCTCTTTATTTATTAAAACTTTCTACTACTTTCTTATATTAATTAGCTATTATCGCTACTACCTTCTCTCTATCCTTATTTAATTATATAAAAGTATAAATTCTTATATTTATTTCTTTTTCTAGTATTCTTACTGATACTCAGTCCAGCACCCTCCATATTAATATAAATATTTCAATAGATATAACTACTTTATATCTATACTTTAAATAGAATAGTGTAAATTCTATTAATACTCTAACTATTATTTAGTCTGTAAATAAAGTAGCTAGTAGAAAGAGTTAGGAATCTTTATTACTATTACTCTGTAGCTATACTAATAGTATATAAGTAATTAGTTAATATCTAACTTTAATTACTCTATTAGCTTATAGGTTATAAGCTGAGGTAACTTTACATTTTAGGCTATATCGCTTATTAAACTTAATAATACGCTTCTTATTTTCTAGCTCTCTATCCACTATAAGGACTCCATAAAAACTGTAGTATATAATAACCTCTTCCCACAGAAACTTCGCAATTACCTTTAAAGTAGGTTACAGAAACTATTAGGCTTCCAGCCAGTCTGTAAATATATCTCTTACCTCAACAAGATACTATTTTCCCACTCTCTAGATATCTAAGTGGATACAATTAAATAAAAATTCCTAAAGAGTAGTGAAACTATAGAGATCTCCCATCTTATATACTCTCCATATCTAATAATCTAGATAATATTCTACTACCTCTTATATATTTTTATATATATTAAACTAATAATATTAATCTACTAACCTCTTATAGATAGTTTCTTATTCTTAATAGCCACTCTTATTATATATAGTTACTATTAATTATCTCTACAGTTCTTCCCTATTAGTAATACATCAAGAAATTATATAAAATAATATTAATTAGGTGAATAATAGCTTATTCTATAATTAGAATATTGAAGCCTTCTACCTGAAAGCTCTAAATTAGCTAGAATTAATCTTAAATAACTTCTTCAGTATTAATAAGTAATAAGCTATTTACCTAATCTCTCTTAACCAGGTCTGTAAATAGTCTAATACTACTACTAGAAATGTTAAGGCTTTATCAATTTAGTTAGTTCTATCTATCATAACTTCTAAATTAAACACTTTTTTAATATATTAATTATCTCCTATAGTATATATCCTTTCGAAAAAGCTTCTAGTTACTATATCTATAAAGAAAATCTGCATATTAATCTAGTTATTAATATCACCCTCTCCTTACTTATTATCTTAGTCAGATAGTCTGGATAGTTTTCATAAAAAACTATTAACTATAAAGTTAACTACCCTACTAATATACTTAATCTTAAAGTTAAATATTCTAATCTAAGATATCTAACGAATTACTAATACCTCTAGTAAGTTAGAAGCAATATTATTAAGCTGAGTAATAAGAATTTTAGCATCAATTTCTAATAAAAAATATCACCTATAGAGATAATTTCTTAAGCATTTTAACGTTTTTAATATTCCTTAAAACTTTTTCTTACTAACGTTATAATTAAGTTCTACACCTACAAATAAGCTACTTTTAAAGTAAGTAATAGCTTATTTTTACTCAATAAATTATCCAAATATAACTTCCCAACCAGTACTACTAGCATCTACTACTAAATATATTTAGCTACCTATAAGGCTATAGTCAATAAATATAGATATAGAAAAACTATAAAGCTTATTTTTAAGTTATTCTATAGTAATAATCTACTCTTATTCCTATTAAAAAGAAATATTCTTCTTCAGTAAATTATTAAGTAACCTTACTATAGCAGAATAATTTTAAACCCATTCTCAATAAAATACTATAATACTAAGGAAAAATTATACTTCTAACATACTACTACAGTATTTCCATTCCTTAATTTTTATAATCTTCAACTCCTCAGGCTATCTTCCGTAAGTTCCACAGATATAACCAACTATTACAACTATCTATTATACCTATTAAAACTTCATAACTGCAATTATATATCCTACAAGTTTAATATTCACTAAAACCTTATTAATATTCTAAATATATTCTAGAATATATCTGTAAATACTAGGATAATATAAGTCGTTTTCTTTATTGTAAGTTATTATTAGCTTTTTAATTATGATATTATCCAGGAAGGTCTTACAGTAATAGGGAATCAAATTATAAAAGATCCTTATCATAATTCTCATAAACTGCGTAACTAAGTTTATACCTCCTATTAGAAGGGTATAATATCAGAGAAGTCTAAGCAGTATAGTAAATATTATTAAGTTTCTACTCTTAGAGTCTAAGGGAATTTAGTTATATCTAGAAAAGATATCTAAAAGTGATAATAGCTTATATATACTAAAATCTTCTAAAAATTTATCAGCCTCTAGAGGAAGCTCTACATCTCAAATAGTAACTACATTAATTTTTATTACTAAATTAATTAGTTATATTTTACTATCTTTCTTCTATACTAAAAAGAATAAATTCCTATAGACAGTATAGCTATATTCCAGTATACTATTCTAAATACACACTCTCAGGATCTCAAGAATATCCTTTATTAGACTTTTTAGGATAGAAATTAACCTAGCCTACTATACCTTATAAGAAATTATCTTAATCGTCTAAAGTAACATAATAGAGTTTAGTATCTTTCCATAATAACTAAAATCCCAAGTTAATATTTTCTCTCTTACTTTTAAGATCTCTATCAGAAGCTTTTTCTCTAAAATATATAGATAACTAAGTTTATCCAGAATTAAATATAATCTCTCTAATATTAAGCATTCTCTAAAGCAAATATTTAAAAACTTTAGTATAATTATATCTACAAATCAGGCTGTGAAGTTATTAGTAATATTCTTCTTCACTTCTTTTTATACTTTTAACTTCTATTCTAAGTCTCCTTCTAATATTAACCTATCTAATAGTATATCATCCATAGACTGGACCTTTTTATCTTTTATTTTATATATAATATTAATATCTTCTATAGGTCTATTCTGAATATTAGTTACTACCACTTCTTCTTACTATATCTCTCTCCTCTTTTTAAAAATAGTATCTACTACTTCTATTATATTTTATCCCTTATAATAAGACTTCCTCTATCTCTTAAAATCTCTTACATATACTTATCATTTATATCTTAGAGGTCTGCAAAAACTATAAAGACACTATTCTTTACAGAATAAACACTCTAAACTATAATTTCCCAAAGATATAATAATACTATAAATCTCTTTTATCCTTAGTTTAATCACCTTTCAGATTGAAACTTCTAAAATAGCCTCAAATTCTTTATCAATCTTATCTACTACTATAATCACTTCTTTATTATCATCTAATAATTCTTTAATATCTTTCAGTATATTAAACTTTAGTAATAAAGATAACTCCTAAAAGTTAGGATTTATCTTATTTACTACCTCACACTAACTTTCTTCTTCTATATTTTATTTACCAGCTATCAATTCGCAGATCTTAATAGTAACTTCTAATTTCCCTCCCCTACAGAAGAAGGAAGAAAGCATATATACTAAATACAGTTAAAATTTAAAGAGTCCAGCATAATATCCTAAAACTTAGTAGTTAAGTTATATATATAAAATAATAATAAAATATTCAGTTAAATACTTCTAAACTAAATCTAGCTAACTATCCAGTTTAGAGTATACTAAAGCATTATATATATCTTAATAATAAATAACGCACCCAGAACCAAATTCTTTATAATAATCCCTTATAGCATAATAAAGAACCTTATATTAGGAATATAATAACCCCTAATATAAATATTCTCTATTATTACTCCTTAGAAGTCTATAATATATTTAATATCTATAATACCTCATAGTTCCAAACATATAAATATAACATATCTAAACAGATTAGCTTTCTAAATATAGCCTTTAGAGATAATATTAATTACTAATCTAATATTAATAATTCCTTAAATTTTTAAATTCTACAGGTCTATAAATTAAATATTAACCCAGAAGTAAGTTATTATAAAATCATAAACTGTAGCGAGACTTGTAACTATACTCTCTACAGCTCCAACTAACTCTATCACAGCGCCCATAACTTCAATATCTATATTATAAACTTAGGTGACTAATACTAATTAGGTCTGCAAATTAAATAATAAAACTATTAGTATATCTTTCTTATTATTAGACTGTAGTTTCGTTAGTTCAGTAATACACTAACGGTTCCATCAATCAATCTATACTCAAATTACGCTCTCCTTATTACTAACTTTATCGAATACATCTGCAAATTCCTCCTCAGCTAAAATAAAAACCTCCTTTATCTACTAACTCTCTTAATAATCTTTTATAACTAACTGGATATACTTATAGCTAACTTAAATATATACTAACTAGACTTTTTAAAGTAGATCTTTAGGAACTAAGACTTACCTCCCTACTTTCTTAAAATAAATATAATAAATAAAAGTTTAATTATTAGTATCTATTAGTAATATAGTAAAAACTAATTACTTAGATATTTATTTAATAGAGGGAATTCCCTAAGGAACTTCCCCCGCAGTTAGTATTAGCTTATCATTTTAATCTAGTTTAATAATTCTTAGTTCTAGCTGAGAAAAGTTAGCTTAACATCCTTTATTAGTCGGACCTACAAATAATTCCCATCGAGATTTACAATAGTAATAAAATGTAAATCTTATAGAAGTTAGCTTTAATCTGTCTGTAGCTATAATATCCTTAGTTACTACTTTAGATTCATCCTTAAATATAGTAATACGAATAGGGTTAGAAATTATAATATTAAACGTAATATAAACCTCTTCTACTTATTTCTTTCACTAGTGTTTAGCAAACTACCTATCAATTTCTATAATTAAAACTTACTATCTTATATAGTTCTAAATAAGCTCTATAAGTTTAGAGAATAATTATAATCCAATTTTATTAGCTTCTTTAGTTTCCTTCGGGAAAACCTAAGGTCTCTAGGTAATATAGAATAAGACTATCTTTCTGTCTAGCTAATCTTTCTAACATCTTTCATTAATAATACTATCTTATATTAATATTACTTCATCACCCCAACAGCTAATATAATAAACATCTTTTCTATAGAAGTAAATACTGTAAGTCTAGTAAGCTATTATAGCTTCACAGATTATTATATAATATCCTGACTGTCCACACTATTAGTAGTCTATATTATCTATAAGCTAATACTGGAGATAGAAGTAGTTAAAAAGTAGCATCCAACTGCCGCAAGCTCCACTTATTCTATATTAATATTTTCTAAAATTACTACCTCTACAAGCCTGTAAATTAGTTACATAAGAAGAATAAATAAAGCTTAGTTTAATTAATATAGCGTGAATCTCTATATATACTAACGACTTATTCTGCCGCCTGATAATACTATAGATCACTAATATCTAATTATTTACAGAGAGGCTAGCACTATTAATCTAAAATCTTTTAAAAATATCTACTAACTCCTCCACTCCTATAGTAATACTTTCTTTAACTATTTTTACTTTCTTAAGCATCCAAACTACCTTAAGCTTTATTAAAATCATCTTTAATAAACTTAAAGAGAGAACCTCAGAAGCTAATATCTTTAGCTAGCCTATAAGATATTTCATCAAGATCTAATCTTTTCCCCACTACATAAACACAGCTTCGAAAGTCTTCTAATCTATATTAACAAGCTTATAGAATTTACAGCAAAGGTTTTAAGCTATTTCCCTCAGCGCTCTGAGAGACACTCTATATATAGCGACACATATTAGCTTCTAGTCAGGCAGCTTGGGGTCTCCTCAAGTAGCAGCATAAATCTAGAAGTTATTAATCATAATCAGTAGAAATATAATTCCTACCAGATTATCTTCCTTTAGTAAATCTCCAATTATAAAAACTCTTAGCTCCTTATTAAGGTTTTAGTTAACTGTTAGGTCTGCAAGCCTATATATAATCAAAAATATTTCTTTAGCTTCCATCCAGATAATTTTACCTATCAGAACTAATATTATAACCTTCTTAAAATATAGAATATAATATATATAGACTTCCTTGATTATATTAGCTTCAAGCTTATAGGATAAACCTACTAGTAATTCAAACTTATCCAGAAAATTAGAAATATTATTACTAACAAACTTAGAAGCTCCTTCAGACTAAGGAGATATAATAGCTACAGTAAGCTAAATTTAAAGCATTTTTATTAATATCAAGTAGTTAGCTATAGTTAGGATATAGTTTATCAGTAGAATCACAAAAACATTTATAGATATATTATCTTTTCCTAATAGAACCTTAACTTAAGATCCTAAAGATAAATTTCTAGTTAGATTATTATATTAAAAATAAACCAAAGGAACATCATCTGAATCTTCTGAAATATTCAGAGCTTAAGGTTAAATACTTTCAAATACCAAGCCTGAGAATACAGTAATAACTAATACTATAAAAGAGACTTCAGCACTAAATTTAGTGTAACTATTATCTTTATCTTAAACTATCTTACGTAAGTTATATTACATTACAAAATTATTATAATAAATAATAATAATAATATTCTAATTACTTATTATTAATAAAAGTAGTAAATAAAACTATCTATACGAAATCTTTTACTATCCTTTTATCTTTATTACATAATATTTCAATTTAATTCTATATAAAACTACTAGTTAATCTTCCTAAAAACCTTAATAGATTAGTAATTTATAATAATTCCAATATTATCCATCTTCTCCTTCTTTAGAGATATCTAAAAATCTGAATATAACTATCCTTATACATTATCTTCTCTAAAAAGGAGGTATTTAAGTTATAATAATCTTCCTTTTTACCTAGCTATCTTCTCTATATTAGAGGTATTTAAATAATCTATTTATTTATCTTTTTACTAGTCTTCAGACAAACAGATTAATCTTACTATACTTATCAGCTCAGTAGGACCACCTTCTTAATTATTCTATAGTTATTATTATAATTATTATTTTCTATTATATCCAGTAGAGTAATTCCTAGTCTACCTGTAAGCTAGATCTGTAAATACCCTACTAATAATAATCTCATAATATAAAATTATAAAAGTTTATTTAGTAAAGCCACATAAATACTAATTTCTAAATACTTTCTAGATCTCCAGAGTATCCACCAGTTTCGAGAGTATAAGTGTAACTATCACTCAGTCTTCTCATTTCTAGTATAGATCTACGAATAGTTTTCTTTAGTAATCTTTCTAGTCTTTATATTTACTTATATATTTTTTCTTAAAAGTAGGATAATATATTATATTTTCGTTATGTTATATTGATATTTATTCGTTAAGGTAGCATAGAAGTGTCTCTCCATCCCAGCTTTGAAGACTGAAAGCAGAATAATCTGCCTCTAGATACTATTGAAATAGGCTATAGCTGAGAGGGCCTATCTAGACTAAAACCAACTAACCACCCCCAGCTATGAAACCTGAGAGAAGCAAAAACAGATAGAAAATATTAAAAGAATATTTTAAAAGCGTAGAATCATATTCACAGATCTACAGTCCAAAAACCAAGCTGATCTAAATAGTAGGTCTTGGATTCTGGAGAGAAGGGAAGTTGATTCTTTCTATCTGTCTATAATAAACCTGGCTATTTATGCTTGTGAGGCTACTTATGTTACGTAAATGGGCCTGTTTACAGGCCCAACCCCATCACAATAGCATCTTACAAAATATACAAGAAGTATACAGCTACAATAACTAAAATAAAGACTATTCTTACTTTAAAGTAAAAGTGTAGGAAAGTAAAAGAAAAGAATAGTTTCTTTAATATCTCCTCTAGATAGTTAAACTTAAATAAAAATATACTATTTTCTAAGCTATTATTAATAATCTCTCTATAATAAAACGTATAGCTACGTAGGCTACGTAACTAAGCTACAAGCTATAGCCTAAAAACCACATTTTAAGTGTTTCAATACCCTGCATATCCCGCATTTCAGCCATAAGAATACAAACCATTTTACTTCCTCACAAACCCTCTATATAATGTAAAAAGGCCCCTACTAGGAGCCTCTACTATATTCTCACAGTTATAAGCTTAGTTTAGCCTGGTTTATAGTATTTTCAGATATTTTTAATAATTTCTATCCTCTTTTATTATTAATTTATATATAACCTATACTTATGAGAATCTCTATTTAATCTTTCTTTTCGATATATATATAGTGCCACTTATCTTAAGGCGCCTCTATATTACTTTTTAATATTATAGTTAACTTTTTAATATTATAGTTAACCTCTTAAGGGTGCCTTTTAGGTATCCTTACTATACTATTTTTAACTAGTAACTTCTCCCTCTTTCAACTTCACTCCACTTTTTACCTCTCTACCTCTATTATATTTAGATTAGCTACCTATAAAAAAGTATTTTTTTAGTAATATTAATAGATTCAGCTTATAGTAGTTATATCTAATAAATTTCTTTTTAGATATATTTTATATCTTAAGTATTTAATATATCTGGGGGGGTGGAGAAAGTTGAAAAACTTAAATAAGGAGCCTTAGTGAAACTAAATTATAGAGTGAAATTAATATTCAAAATAATATTATTCAGACTATATATTTAAAATAGTTAAAATACTAACCTCAAAAATAGTTATTCTAATAGCTTAGAAAGAGTTTAAAAATTCTTCCTCCTTATAATAATTTTAATAAGTAGTTAATATTTAAGTATACCTTCTAGACTATTATAAGAATAGGCTTTATATATAAAATATTATGAATACTTAGTAGAGTTTTAATCTTATTAGGACTAAATACTTAGAATAGTATTCCTATTATTATTAGTAAGATAAAGTATATAGAGTGTAAAAATTATAGTAAGTAGGAGCTACTCTAAAAAGGATATCTTTAGTAATCTTATTCAGCTTAGAAAGCTATATTTTATATAGTATACTCTTAAGTTTATATTTTATATACTTTAATCTTAAGTAGTTATATATCTCTAAGTAATAAACAAGAAGGTAGTAGTATTAAAAATACTAAAGACGCTTGAGGGCTATATCTAAAGTCTCTCTACTTTTTAGAGTATTTAAAAAAGCTAGGGGAGGCTATTTTCAGATAGTAGAGGCTATTTAGGATTATTACTTTCATATAAACGCTAGAAGGCTTAAAGGTTTTATTACCCTCACTTTAGCTTAAAGCTTTCCTCGCCTATAGCTTAACACTCTATTACCTTCACTCTAAAAATAGTTATTTAAACACTTTTATATTTAGATAAACTACTGGGAATATCTTTATTCAGACGTAAGGTAACCTTTACGTCTGGGGAGGTGTATAATAAAATATGTAGCTATATAAGCTACATAACTAAGCTACAGGCTATAGCCTAAAGACTATATTTTAAGAGTTTAAATACCCCACATATTCTGCATTTCAGCTATAAGAATATAAACTATTTTACTTTCTCACAAACCCTCCATACAGTACAAAAAAGCCCCTACTAGGAGTCTCTTCTATATTCTTACACTCTCTATTATTATATTAAAATTAATATTTAAGTTATAAAATTAACTAATTATATTATAAAGTAGAAAACTATACTCACTAAAAGTAAAAGTAAAACTTCTATATAGAATAAAAAGAATTTAGATAATAATAATTTATAATTTAATTCTCTAACCTCTCTATCTATATATAAAAAGCAGTAAAACTATAAGTAATATATATTTCTTACTACTTATCTTACATATATATTACATTAGTTACTAATATTTATATAAAAACTAAAATTACTAAAGATATAAAAGCTAAAAAGTAGAAAGAGAAATAGCTACTACTATTAGGTAACTAGATATATCTTCTCTATCTTTAAAATATACTAACTAATACTATACTTAGTATATATATATCCAGATTAAGACTAAATTCAAAATATCTTATATATAAAAGTAAGAAGAAACTTTATATATAAACTTTAGATTAAATTCTTAATATAAAACTCTAATTTCTTATTCTTCTGCAGACTAATAAACCTAAAACTATAAATAATATATAGTCTTTACTTTAAAATTATAGTTACTTTTCCTTACTTCTAGATTCTTACTTATAAGAAAGTAATACTCTATAAAATCCTCACCTTATATAAAGTAAATCTAAAAGAATTTAAAACAGAAAGTAAGAGTAGCAGTAAGATATTATCTAAAACTAGAATTTTAATAACTTATATATCTATTAACCTTAAATTAGAGGTTCCCACAGGAAATATAATAATCTCTAGTAAGTTGCATACTAGCTTTTCTTCAGAACTAATTTCTTTATAGAATACTATAACTAGCATTTAGCTTATAATTAATAATCTTATTAGTAACTTACTTTTATAGGTAATACTGCCTATATTTAGCTTACTACTTAATAACTATATAGTTACTCTCTAGAGATATAAATAAAATACGAAGAATTATATTACTTAATATCCTTTGGGATAATATTATTTAGACTTCTTAGAAGCTAATTATAGTTCCTAACTATAAGGTTATTTAATTTCAAATATATTCAGCCTCCAGGCTTTATTTACTATATAATATTTTATCTTTCCTCTATCTTAATATTACAGGAATATTATAAAGATTTAGAAATATCCTAAAATACTTAAATTATATATATATAAATACTTGTATAAAACTATCAGCTGGTATTTTATCTATAGGTAGGTAAACTATATTAAAAAATTATAACTTATATTTCTAATAAAGCTATATATTCTAAATATCTATATAGCGGAAATATATTATAATATACTTCTGTTCTCTAATTATAAAGTAAATAGTTTGCTAATTATTATAGTAGAGTTCCCAAATATCTTCCAAAATAAGATCTAAATTAACAAAAAAAGTATCATAATACTATAATTTTCTTTATAGTATATTCTAGACGTAAAACCTCCATTTTAATTATTAATATAATTATAATATTTTAATATACTACCTTCCACTAAATTAGACCTCTAAAGACGAAAATTATAAAGCTCTATAAGAATCTTTATATCTCTTTATTATTAGTAAAAGAATTATTACTTATAATCTGAAGTATTTATATATTATTACCCCCCAAGATGCTAAAATATATAGAAAGATAATATATATAATACAAATATTAAATTACCTAGTTTGCCGCTGTATAATATTTAGGCGACATATCTATAAGAAAATACAATAATAAGGTATATATAAAAGTAATATTAAGTTAGATTATAATTAATATATAAAGAATTAAGCTAATCTTCTCCTAAAAGACTTTAACTTACTGGAAGGTTACCTTACTATTATACTTCTTAAGTAAGATAAAAAGTAATAATATCGCTAGAGTTTTAGAGTCTATAAAGTTAAACTTCTTTACTATATACTTAATATATTAATTATAAGTTAAACAAATTGAATATATCTTACAATTATATAAAACTCTAACTCTAAAATACTATTTAGCTTATTCCTAATCTTTTAACTTATATATTTACTTAATTGTATCTATCACCTTCTTAGTATTATGAATATAATCCTTATAATATGAAACTAGAATATTATTAATATAAAACAGAATTAGAATCTTTTTATTACAAATCTAAAAGAAATATAAATTTTCACTTATTAAATACAGCCTAAGGTAAAGAAGAGTTAAAAAAGCTTATTATACTATAGTAGAGGTATATTATATAGCCTATATAAAATATAGTAAAACTCTATAAGCTTCCCTTTTAACTTAAAGCTATTTAGTATATACTATATAACGGGAGAATTATTCAGCCTGCAAATAGCATTCAGAAACGTATTTATAATATCAAACTGATAAATCTTAAGGTTAAATTATACTGTAATTACTATTACCACTCTAAATATATATATAGTAAGTATTATAATATAAATTTACTTTAGAGGATATTTCTCCTAAATATTACCTTATATATAAATTCTAGCTTTATAGTATTTAAGATAACTATCTTAATTAAGCTTATATATAAATATATATTTCAGAGAAATAAACCTTAACTTTATATTATACTTAGTAATTACTTTCCTAATATCTATCTTTATAAGTTTATTAATTTTAGTAATAATTACCTTAATAAAGGTAAAGTAAAGTAATTCTAGTAAGTACTTAATATTCTAGTAGGTTTTTAGAGGCTTTAAAAGCTAATTAAGATAAGTTTTACTAACTAATATAGCAGAAATCTATATTTACTTTACTTAATTAGTTTATATAAATATAAAGTAATAAAAGATATAGTATTCCTAATTTACTTCCTTAGAAATCTTCTTCTAATTAGATAGAAAGATATCAAAAAAGATATTCCAGTTATACTCTATCTGGAGAAACGCAAAATATACTCTATAATATAGTAATTACCTTAATAGTATTTATAAAACTTAGCCTAAGTCTTTACAGTTATATACCCACTTTAACTTCTCTTTAGTAGTATTTTCTTTCCTATTACCTAAATATAATTATATTAAATAAGTAGGAAAGATATAATTAGTAAGTAATATATAAGAACCCTCTATATTCAGAAATTACAGAGGGAATATATTTGTTTTAATATAAACTTTACTAAAAATTATATTTTCAGCTGAATTTAATTTAAAGCTAGTATCCTAAGATTTTCCTTACTTCTTATTATTCTCCTTAGGAAATAACTTTAGCAAGAAATCCAAAATTACCTATAGAAATATAGAATCTAAAATTACTTTAGGGGTTAGTAGTTATCCTCTTTATATATTATTACCTCTCTTTAAAAATATAGACTTAAAAGATTATATAGATAATACTTTACTATCTTAAACTAACGTAGTATTATTCCTTATTTATATTCCTAAAATTTCTAACTCTAGAAATATTTTAAAAGGTAACTTTTATATCTCCTCTGCAATTTTGTAAGCTTAGTTACTCTAAATTACTTTAGCAGTATTATTCTTTAAGTAGAATATTCTCTTATTAAATAATATATTTTATATAGTAATAACTTATTAAGTTAAGGAAATCCAAGTCCTATGGAAATTATAAAAGTTTATAATATATTCTACTAGATATCTAATATACTCTTAAGATTTGAATTTAAAGTTTTATCTATTCTTATTTACTTTATATTCTTTCTTAAGAGAGTATACTCTATATCTATATATATAGATTCCTCCCTATTAAAGGTAAAGATTATTTAGAAAGTTTAGCTTATAGGCGAAGTTATATTATTTAATATAATTTTATAATTAATTTTATTTAACCTAGATTGGAAAAAGCTATAATTAATACTAAAGCAAACTCATATTATAAAAATAAACTACTATAATAATAACCTTACTCTAAAGTGAAATTAAAAAACCTAATATATTAAATATCTTAAAAACCTTAATAATAAGCTTTTTACTAACTTTCCTAACGCCACTATTTTACTTCTTAATATATAATAAAGTCAGTTTAATATTAATATCCTATTCTAATATCCATACTTAGTATTCTATAACGCCATTAACTACAATTACACCTTACTTAATATTTTATCTAATTTTATATAATACAAAGCTATATTATCTTGAGAACTAATATTTAAATATCCAGAGAATTATAAAGATATTAAAATACTATTTTAAAATATATAGAAAGGTAAAAGATTACCCTATATACTTATCTTTAATAATAAAAAGCTATTTACTTCCAGTTAATACTTCTAGGTAGTTAGAAAGATTCTAGAAAATTCTATAAAATAGTTATATAACTTTATCTTCAGAGATTCAGTATAATATAACTAAACTTATATATATAACTATATAATCTATATATTTAAAGGTAGAAATAATTTAGATCTTTACCTCCTAAATATTAAAAACTAGTTTCTTAAGTATTTAAGATTCTAGATATTCCAAGGAAAGATACTATATTATAGTATTATCTACCCTTACCTATTATATATCCTAAGATTACTTAGTATAGATAAAAACAAAAGTATAGAAATTTATAATAGTATTATTACTTAAAGTAAGTTAATTGGGAAAAATATAGAAGAAATAAAACTTAAATTCTTTAAAAATAATATTAACTTTCTTTATTAACTAAGCTATCTAAATACTTTTATTTAAGAATACAAAGTAAAGAATATTATTATAGCCTAAATACTAAAGCCTAAACTTTCTAAGAAGGCTCTCTAAAATAATATTTATATAAGAATCCTTAATATAAGTAATATTCTTTAGGGTGATATCCTTATTTCCCTTTACGCTATTAAAAATATTATAAAGAATTCTTATACTGTAGGCTATAATTAGATATAAGAAGATTCCAGCTTCGACTTATCCTAATATATTATAAATAATCAAATTCCTTTTGAAACGTAAGAGATTATTTACTAAGTAAAAAGCTTCATAATTATTAGATATAATACTGTTAGAAATAATATTAAGATTCTAAATATAAATAAAGTAAACCACTTTAAGCTTAAACCTAGAAGCAATTAAACCAAACTTCTTATCAAGAATATATAAGTTATCTTCTATAATAATAAATATAATAATATTATTGGGTACCATAACTATCAAAAAGCTATCACCAAATTATAACTTCTTTACCTTACCCTTAGATAATATATTTTTAGATTTACTATACTAATGCAAAAATATATGAAGATTCCTTATGGTAAGTTATCCTTTATAAGCTGCTTTAATGCAAACCTCAGTAAAAGCTGGAATATTAAATCTTTTGCAAATATCCGCAGTTTTATCTATATTAGCAGAATTTCCTTTACCTATAAGGGTAAATTTCAGGTAGATATAGTTCTTTAGTTACTAATTATATATGTAATTATATAGGTAGAAGTTATCTAACTTACTTTACAAAACGTTTTCATAAGTAAACTTATTATGGAGCCTGCTGTCAGGTTTACCTATAAAAGTTATATAAATATTACTGAATATTACTCTTTCTAGATTACGAAATTATTAATTATAAACTAAATCTTTAAGTATTTTGGAATACTATAAAATACTTAAAACTATAACCTTAAAGTAATCTTTCGCTACTATATCTTCAAGAATGTAGTTAGCTTACTCTAGAGTAAAATAGTATCTTACTATCTTTAGGAAATCCTGTAAGCAAAAAAGCCCTAAACCTCTAGAATATTAAATAATATAATCCTAAGGAGAATACTTTAGAACTTCTTTATTTAGGTATCAAAGTTATAGAATATTCTTATTTTCGTAAGAATATTTCTATACTTTCTTCAAACTATTATAAGATAACTAGCTAAACTTAGAGTATAATATTACTTCAGTATGCAAACCAGAAATTAAATAGAAGTATCATTAGCAGTTAGAAGCTTTTACTTTACAGAAACTAGAATATTTATTATAACTATATTATTAATCTACTTAAAAAGCATACTATATACTTTCTCCTATTGAAATTATTTTAACTTACGGAAAGTATATAATTTAATATAATTTATATAAAGTTTATAAAAACCTGCAGATTTCTTATTTAAGAATGTAGGAGGTATAAAAGGTATTAGAATACTAAAGGAAGTTAGGTTATTATCTATGCTAGTTAAAAATACTTATTAAACCTCATCTTCCTTATTCTCTCTTAAGGTGGCAGCTGCTTCAGAAATTAGAAAGTTAATATAAATAAAATTATATACTTATAATTTGATATAATTTATTTTGACTTATCTACTATTCTCTTTATAAAGGTAGAAGTTAAGTAAAGAAATTTTATTAACCTTACTTAGAAAGAAGGGTAATATAAAAGATACCTTTAAATTAATATACTTCTAGAAGTCTTTAATCTTAACTTTAACTATAAAGGTAATATATTAAGCGGGGAGATTCCTGTAATTATTAAGTTTAATTTAAATAGTAGGTTTCAAGAAGAATATTATAGCAGAAGTAAACAGGCAACATGATAATAGAAATCTTAATAGAGAGAAAGAAAGAACTAGAGGTAGATATATACAGATAATAAAAATATTTATATCATACTTAGAAAACCAAATTTTTTGGAAAAACTAACCTTATAATTATTATAAAAAAGCCACTAGATATATATATAATCTAAGAGAATAAAATAGCTTCATTCTTCTAAATCTAAATATAATATAAGGGCTCTTATTTAAAAAGGGTAAAACTTATATATTGAATAAATATTAGGTTAACAGATTAATATTAGCATGAAGCGTAAGGGGTATATAAAGCATTATAGTTACATAAAGCTATATCACTATAATAAAACCTTCGCAACAGCTTTCTATATAGAAATTAAATACTACTAATAAAATATTAACTATATTAACTTTACTACAGTTATAATAAAACTAAATATTACCTATACTACTATTTTAATTAAAACTATAAAGTTAATTATTAATTTAAAATTAAGTAAATAATATAATATCTCAGTCAAATAAAAAGTATTTATATTACATTTAACTATATAATATGTAGTTTATAATATAACTTTATTATTACTATAAATACCAGCTTCGTAAATGATAGTAAGAATTAAAAAAGCTTTTAGATATTTATTATATATCTCTTTCATAGCTTTATGATATAGTAGGTAAATAAAAAAGATATTATTACTACTTTAATAGCTAAAGTAAAATCTTTAAGACTATTATAAGTAGTATAAGAGGCTATATTTACCACCTATCTTATTATTATACCTTAGGTAAATCTTATAATAGATATTTTTAGTGGAGGTAATATATATAAGTTTCACCTAGTAATTTATATTTAATATAATAATTAGTAAATAATATACTTTATAACTTCTGAAATGATATATTAATATATAAAGCTATAGTATATAGATATTCATAATTACGAATTATAATAAGAAGCCTGAAAAAGATATTTTAATATTGTTGTAATATGGGCGTTGCTTTGTAGCCTACGTTTCAGCCAAATAGGCACTAGTTATATATAGGTATAAATACTCTTTCGATTAGGCTTTCCATTTATTCCAAATATAAGCTTCTTTGCTTCCTTATATTCCCTCCGTATATAGCTATAAAGCCTTTTTGAGGGTCTATAGGCTTTATTATAGTTATAAGCCTAGCTTTTTGATAATCTTATCTCCCCTTTATATTACCAAACTGAATATAGCCTGTATTTATAAGGCTCTCTTTTTCCATTCTTTTTCAGATAATATATATATAGTGCCACTCTTTCTGAGGTGCCCTTATATATATCTCTTGATATATATATAATACTATTTCTCTTGAGATGCCTTTATATCTCCTTCTTAATATTATATATAAAGTAGTTCTTAACCTTACTTTATTAACCTCTTGAGGGTATTCTCTTGGCGTCTTAGTGCCCTCTTAGTATTATAATTATATTGTTTCTTCCGGCCGGCTATTCTTTCCCATTCTAATTTCACTTTACTTTTAATTACTTTGCCTTCTCTATATATAGATTAGTTGCCTATAAAATGGCATTCTTTTTGCTAAGATAGATTTCCTTATAGTAGTTACCTTAAATTCATCTTTTAGAAATAAATATCTTTTTTAGATATATTTTATATATATTTTATATGTCTGGCGGCGTAGAGAAGAGCTGAAAGCTTGATTTATAAAGGTGGCTTTAGTTTTCAATATTAGAGATTCTGGATTGCAAACTAGATTATAAAGTAAAGTTAGTAAGTAGAAGTATTTTAATACTATTTAGATTATAGTTTTAAAGACAGTTATAATTAATCTATCTTGCTATTTTTAATAGTTCTGGAAAGAGATCTTAAAGAATCTAGCCTTTTATAATAGCTACTTAGTGAAAGAATACTTTGTAATATCCTCTAAATTATTATAAAAATAGGCTATTATGGTATTTAAAATAAGAGTAATAGCTATATACTTACTGATATGTATACTATAGCCTTAGTGGAATTAGTCTAGAATAGAATATATATACCACTGGTGGGAGGAGGTATATAGATTATATAGGTTATAGTGGAGAGGGTAGAACAAATACGGATACCTAGTAACCTCCATTTAGCTTGGAGGCTATATTTTTTATAGTATGCTTTTAAGCTTATGCTATGATTTTGATTGGCTATGTATTTTTAGATAAAAGATTAAGAGGGTAGTAGCCTCAAAATACTGGAGATATTCCCAGCTGCAGTTTAGAAATTTCCTACCTTTTATTTAAGGGGTGTGGGGAAGGTTACTTTTAGATAGTGGAGGCTATTGAGAATTATTACTTTTTATATAAATAATAGGCTTATAGCTGGTTTGTGGCTATAGCCCTAAAGGGTTTAAAGGTTCTAGTACTCTTATGTATAATTTAAAGCTATATACCTTTACCTGTAGCTTAATATCTTATCACCCTTACTTTGAAATATTATTTAGATAAGATTTCTTTTTATATTTAGAAAAGTTAGAAAGAATTATTGGCAATACCCTTTTTTAGATATAAGATAATAGTATCTTATGCCTGGGGTGGTGTGTTGTGATATAGGCTTTGCTTTGTAGCCTACCTTTCAGCCACATTAGCCCTAGTTATATAGGTATAAATATTCTTTAGATTAGGCCCCCCATTTGTACTAAATATAAACCTTTTTGCTTCCTTATATTCCTTCTATAAATAGCTATAAGGCCCTTTTGAGAGTTTCCGTGCTTTACTATAAATACTAAGTATATATTTTGAAGAGACCGTATTGCTAATAGCTTTATAGAATCTCTCTAAAGTTACTAGTTTAGTATTATTTTTACTTGGATTAATAAAATAAATTATTTAAACTATATGAAAGTATAGTAAAAAGGGGGATTTTGAGAGAGATTATTTATATTAATATTGAAAAATGTTAATAAAGCTTTTAACTATTAGTTAGAATCCTTAAACTCTAAGTTTAGTAAAAGTAATATTAAAAAAAAACTTAGAGATATCTGAAGTACCTAAAGTATCTGGAAGGTATTTTTAGCTTAAGTAATAGGAAATATCTTAATAGCCTATGAATAAATAGTATTACTCTTTTTACTATAGGGGTAGAGGTTTAATAAGAATAGTAAAATTATAAAAGAAGTCTCCTACAAAATATAATTAAAATACTAAAACAGTATTATTCATAAGGCTAGCGTATAGATATAGCTTTTACAATTAGAGGGATATATTAGAAATAATAAACTTAAGGGCCTGAATTTATATTATTTAAGCCTTAGGTAGCTATACTATCTCTATAGTTCTCACCCTACTTAAACTTATCAAAATAAAGACTCACGCAGTATATATAGCCATATTTAGTTATATATAATATACATCAGATTTTACGCCCTAATTGTATATAATATATATTAATTCTGCAATAGAGGCTATAAATAAGAATCAGGAATATAAAGTAGTAGAAAAGAAAATAAGTATTTCTTATATAATAGTATTTATAGAAGATAGACTTTCTTTTTAAATACTTATGTAATATAATACTCATAAAATATATTATACTTTTATAGCTATTATTAATAATCAAAAAGTAGATTCTAATATATTTTTTAAATAACTAGATATATTTATTTATATTATATTAGACTTTATATTAATTATTTCAAGCAGATTGAGCCTTAGTAAGATAGTGTAGCTACCTAGGGTATAACTAATCTAAATATTAGCTCTAGAGTTTATTATCTCTAATATACTCTTTTAGCTTTAAAAGTTATATCTATAAGCTAGCTCTTTAAATAACATTCGTTTGATATACTATTTATATCTCATAGGTATCTTGTTTTATTACTTTATTATTTTTATCGAACTTTCTATTTCTATAGTAGAAAAAGTAATATTACTTATAGGTTATTCAAATTTCTTTTTTACCTTAATAGACAATATTCTAGATATTTAGGATATCTCTACTACTGTCTATAGTCTCTCTTGATTGTATTATTACTAAGCTTAGAGTTCATAACTTCTAACTAAAAGTTAAGGTTTTTATTTAGATCTTTAAATATTAATATAAAAAGCTTCTCTAGAAATTCCTGTTTTTACTATATTTCAAAGTAGATTAATAATTTCAGAATATTGATCTAAGTAATATAAATATTCAATTAGTAACATTGAAGTATTTAGAAAGTTCACAACTATAGAGTCTCTAGAGAGTATATATATAAATTGTTTTTACTAAGTTTCTTACTGTATCTTTAAGTTATAGATATTATTAAACTATAAGCCTATATATACGTTTAGTGTTTTAATAGCTATGAAATATATAGTTTATAGATTATTATACCGAGGTTAGACTACTGAATAAAGTTTATATAGTCTATTTATGCTAAAGATATTTATTATAAAGTTCCCTTGAAATGTATTAATAAAGTAGGTACTAAAACATTTTCTTTAATTACTTTTAATACAAATATAAACTTTACTTTAGTTATTTGGATAGTAATATTTATATCTTGTTTATTAAGTTACTTTTACCTTATATTTGTAGTATTATATAAGCATTTATATTATATATAGATCTAACTGTATAATATACCTAGTAACAGTATTATTAGCTTAAACCTAATTATTAAAGTAATATAATTACTTGTTATTATAGATAATTATATTACCAGTTATAATATTTAATTTTATAGTAGAGGAAGATTGTATAGTAATAGTTTATATAGTAAAATATCCAATAAAGATAAAGTTCAATATATATAGCTGAAAGTAATTGTTAAGATTATAGGATTAAGAACTATTAGTTACATTATGCCGTAGGATATATGGTAACTATATATACTACTATATATATAGGAATATACCCTCCACAGCCTACAGGCTATAGGTACCTAGTATCCAGTGCCAGCTATAGCTAAATTAAGTAGCAATTAGTAAGTAATTACTATACTGTAGATCTAGAGTCTTATTTAATATTACACACTATATAATATAGTAATAATAATGACCAAAAACCAGAATATCAGTTTGTATCTATATAATAAAATTATATATAGTATATAATGATTCTAATCATTAAACTAATACTAATTAGTAGTTAATCTAACTGTTATTATTATACTGTATATTAGTAAGATTTATTATACTAAAAGAAGTAATTATAAACCCCTATACCTAAGGTTTATATAAGGTGAAAGATTATAAGATGTATTACTTAGATACCTTAAATGCTTCCTACTTTAGAATCCTAATAGAAGTCTCTAAATATATACTAATTTCTTAAGGAGATTACTATAAAGAAGTTTAAATTTATATTTTCACCCTAGTTAAGTTAAGATACTTTCTGTAGCTATACTAAGAAACTAAAACTTATATCCTTATTATTACTAACTAAAGTATATTTAGTAAATATAATAATCCTTCTTAAGTAATACTAAATCTTTCTAATGTTAAAGATTTATAATATTTTTAGGACCTTGGTGGTTACTTTCAGCTATTATGAAGGGCTGGATCTAGGCTTATTTAACCGGAAGGTAGCGTAAAATACTGTTTATTTAAAAGTAAGAAGTAAAAGAAAAGCCTTTACAAGGGTATAGAAAAGTCTGTATATATAATACTATAAAGACCCTACCTAGGCTTTAATTAGGTAAGGAGGTAGACTTTAGATACCTAGATATAGCTTTAGCTAAATATTTAGATATAGTCTGTAATATTATTTCCCTTCTTGCTAGCTGCTACCCAGCTGAAAGCTATAGACTGAATTACTATTATTTTCTGTAATAAGCTTATATTTCTCCTTTAATTACTTTAATACTACTATATTTACAATAATATTAATTACCATCTATATGAAGTTTATATATTCTTTCTATTTAATAAGAATCGTTTATTAATATTCTCTTTTTATTTAGTATATTCTTATAGTAAGAATATTCTTAACTAGCTACTTAGCCTCTCTATTATTATCTACTAATAGTAGTAGCTAACTAGTAACTATAACTTATTTAGATACTAGATTAGTAGCAGCCTTCTAAAGTAAATATATATAAAATTATAGATAAACAGATTCTAGGATACTTAGCTTTATAATATATAGTGGGAGAATCTTTACTCCTATATACTTATAATATAATTAGGCTGGCTTCCAGCTTAGCTTTAGTAACTTATAGTTAGATATATTTAACTATATCCTTTGCTAATCTGATATTAATCTAGAGGAAACCAATTTTTATTTACCTAAGCTTTTAATTTCTACTAAGTGGTAGCTATCTCTATATAGATATATATTATTATTAAGTATATTTTATTAATTAGTTGGTAGGTAGCAGCCTTATTACTACTGGGTAATTATATATATTGTTTAGTAACTAGAATGAAATTAATATAATATCTATAATCTATAAAGAAAGATCTAATTTCTATTATATTATACTGCTGGTTATAGAAGGTTAGCTATATAATAGATAGTAGGTTATTTCAGTTATTCTGAAATTAGTATATAAATATTCTTAAACTGATTTAGACTTTCTAATTATATTATTCTGTAATTTGAATAGTCTATAAATAGTAACTAATACTTAATAGATATAGAATATCTATTAGCCTATAGAATTTCTTCCAGAAGTAACTTACTTAGTTAAATTCTCTATTACGTATAATAAAGTATAATATTTTTTAAAATCTATAGTGGTAATTAAGAAACCACTGGATATATACGTTTACTTCTATTATATTTATTTTCTTTAGTATAAAAGTTTTATCTAGTTAATTTATAATAATCTCAAGATAAAAGCTACTTTATGTTTTCATAGAGGGTAAATTGGTAATAAGGTTTATTAATAAATAAGAATATAACTAATTAAATATTAATAGAAGCTTTAGGAATTCCATTTAAGCTTACCTTTAAATACAAATACTCCTATATATATTATAGTTATATCTAAATTAATATATACTTTATAACTAATTAGATTAGAAGAGTTAATAACTTATAATCTCCAGTATATTATTATACTTTAGGTAGCCTGCAGGAGAGAGGTTATATAATTTCTATATTAATTTAATTCTAAATTTATTAAGAAGGTTATTACTATTCTTACTATCTAGTATTTAAAGGTTCTCTCTAAGGATAAGTTACCTTAGTATAGTAATAGTATACTTAGTAATCTAAATCTTAATATAGAGATTAGGGAAAATACTATACTTCACTTACTAAAATACTATATAATCTATTAATATAAAAGGCTTCTTTTAATAATATAACTTTATATGTTTTATAGATTTAATCTTTGTTTAAAAACCTAGGTATTAGTAATATCTATATATTCTACCTCAGGTTCTGCGGAAAAAGTAGTATTTAGAATAATCTATTTTACTTATTTCTATTACCTCTTATTATTTTATCTTTTGGGAATATTTTATTTCCTCCAGAAGAAAATATCAAAAGCTACTATCTAAATATCCCGCTAATATTGAAGATAAAAGTTATATTAAAATAAATTATCTATTTATTAACCTTATATTTCTGTAAATTATTACTTTTTTATACAATACTTAAGATTCTTATAATTAGTAAGAATTTTAAATCTTTTAATATTTTGTAGCTTTAACCTTTATATTTATAGATAAGTTAGTATGATAAAAAGTTTATTATTATTAATTAGGTAATTAAAATCTATAGAGGTTAGATATTATAAGTAGAAGGCAATGAAATATTTTACTTTAAGTTTATTATTTTAAAATAATATATCCTCCAAAACATATTCTTAATAGTCTATCTTTATTATTATTAAAATATTAGAATTAAATATATATAAAATTAATTGTATAGTAAAAAGTTAGGGAGGGGCTAATAGCTTACTCTCTATTATAACTATTAGTGGATATATTACCCCCTGAAGTATAACTTTAGCTTTTCTATCCCCCCACTAACTACTACAGCTAGCTTGAAGTTAATTTAGACTTAAACTTCTTGCAGCTATAGCAGCTAGTATATCCACTTTATATTAACCTTTTCGCAAATAATAAATAACTAATAACTTCTTCTATATTAATCTTATATTCTCAAACCTTTATATCCTTATACTATCTATATATAATTTAAGTATCTTGAGAGATTTAATTACTACTAACTATAGCTACTTTATTTAAATACTTATTATAATCTTAATATCTGTAATCTTAATATTCTTTAGACTATATTTTACTTACCTCTAAGATAAAACTTTACGCTTCTAATATGAAAGTTTTCCACTATTAATATAAAAGTTCTCTACCACTAATATAAGCTAACTTACAGTTTTTACGTAAATATAGCAGAATTTAGCCTGCTTTTATTAGTAAATAATCTTAATATATTAAATAACGTGGTTGATAAGTAAGTGCGCCAGACAAGTAAGTATGCCATCCAACTGTATCCACATAACCACTTCAACCTTACACTTAATTACTCTCCCAAAAATAATACAATTAACAAAAAATAAAGTATAGATACAGCTAGCCTTATAAGCTATCCAGAGAGACTTTAAACTTAATATTTAGGCTACAGTAAAGATCTACTTAATTAGTTGTAATATATTAATATACAGATTAAAAGATACTCTATTATAATATAATATTATACCTAGTTTATAGGAATTAACTATACTTAAAGAGGAGAAGCTAGTTAAGTGTATTTCCTCCCTATATTAGTAGTAAAGAAGATATAGCTAATTAACTACTTACTAACTATAATATACTTCCTATTAGAAAATATTAAGCCTTAAACTTTATTAAGTAATAGCTATAGCTTCAGATATACTTTCTTTATAAATATAACTATAAAAAAACTTAATATAAAAATCCAGATATAATAAATATATAATTTCAGCTTATAGTAAATATCATTACAAAATATAATATTATAGACTCTAATATTTATAACTTTAATAAAATTAGCTTTATAATAAGCTAGATTATATTTAGAATAATTATTATAAATATAGAAAGCTATTTAAATATAAAAATAATATAGCTTAGTAATTATAAATAGATTATAGTTATTCAGGCTATCGGTTTATTAAACTATAGTATTCTACTATATATTATTATTATAAGCTAATCTTATCTCTCTACCTAATATATAAAAATAAGTTTCCTATATAACTAGATTATTATAATATCTAAAAATAGATAGATAATAAATAAAAGAAATTCAAATTAGCTCTAGTATTTTAATTAATATATAAAACTGTATATAAATAGTAAATATTACCTCCTTATTATTAATAGTTATAAAAATTACTATATAGCTAACTTTAAAATATATTATAAGGAAAATAATATTATTACACTTTATATACCAGCCTATTTCTCTTATTTACTTCAGCCTTTAGATATTAGGTATTTTAAGTTACTAAAGAAGGTATATAATTAATAAATTGAGAATAAGATACACTAGAGTAATATCTATATTATAAAGGAAAACTTCTTCCCTATATTTTATAAAGCTTTTACGTAAGTCCTTAAAGTTAAAAATATCTAGAGAGATTTTAGAGAGGCTAGGCTTATCCCTCTAGATATAGAAAATATACTATCAAAACTTAATATTAAGTTATATATTCTAATACATCTAGAGTTTCTTCTAATAATACCTTTTATATAAACCTTTCAGACGCTAAATAATCTAATAGAAATATCTTCTTAATCTAAACTTATTAAAAACAGAATCTTCTATTATTAAAATAACTTACTAACTTTAAGTATTAAAGCTATAAAGTATCTATTAAAGGAAGTATATAAATTTATATACTAAATTACTTTATTAAGATCTAAAGTCCAGATCCTTTAAGAGGAAAATAACCTACTTAGTAAACGCCAGAAAGCTGAACAAATATATCTTAAATAAGAAGGAAGTCTTACTATAGCTGAGGTAGAGAACCTTGAATTATAGAGAGAGGTTACAGCTTAAATTAAGGAGGAAATATACTAGAGTAATAATTACTTACTAAGGACGGAGATTAACTAACAGCAATATAGTACCTATAGAAATACTAGTTATAATATATAAATATATTAATTTACTAAAGAAATAGCTGAAGAGGAGGACCTTAATTAGTTTAAATTTAATTAAATTCTTATATATTATATAGCAGTTGAAAATATAGTAAGGTTATAGTTAGGTAGCGCACTCGCTTATCTGGCGTACTCACGTATCAACCACATTATAGTTAATATATAGATAAGATTACTATAAATATAGATACTTTTAGCATAGCTATATAGTATTTACAATTTTAGTAATTATAATATTATAATATTCTAAGGTATTTAGTAACTAATATAGTATATTGATATTAGGATACTATCTAATTAATAACTGGTCTCTAAAATTATTAGCTGAATATAGCAGATTATAGAATAATTAGATACTTTTCTTCTAAATATTTAGAGTTTATCTATTAATATTAGTATTTATAATATTACTCAGGCTTTTTAGGAGATATTAATACTTCCTATTATAGAAATTATAAAGGAATATTTAGAACCTACTATTATATTATCTTAGTTATAGGTAGATATATAAATTTAAGGGGAATTGTGGTTTTTTTATGAAGAATATAGAAAAGTAATAGATTATAGAATACTTAGCTTTTATTCTTTTATTCTATTTTATTTTAAAGAGGTTTATAAAGGTTTTTAATTTTACAACCTTAGTGGTTACTTTTAGCTATATATATTAAGCTTTAGCCTTACTGAGGCTTTTGCTATATAGATTATTACTATAAGGTTTTCCTCCGCTGTAGGGTTTAATATTATAACTGGGGGTATAACTATTCATAATAATACGTAACTTTATTACTATTTAAATTAGTAATAAGTTAGTATTAGCATAAATACTATTACTAGGTAAATTCTACAGTTGGAATTATATATAGAGTAAAGAGCTTAGGTATCACTATAGATATAAAGTAAAAGTAACTAAATAGTAAAAAGTTATTTTAGCGTAAGGAAAACCTTCTATTACTTTAATTTCCAGTTAAAAATAAACTTCTAAGTTAGATAATTTAAGAATCTTATAATAATATTATACTAAGATATATAAACCTTATAATAATTTATAAACTTAAGGAAACTATAAATATTCTTTAGTAAGCTGGAGGAAAGTTAGTTAGTAATAATTTCTAACCTCTCTAAATTATATAAGAGATTCTTTCCAGCTAATATAAGAAACTTAATAAATTTCATTATAATACTAGAGATTATACACTTCTTAAAATTTAATTTTAGTTTTATATTAGTAAACTAGCTAAATATTTAGTAAACTTTCTTCTTGTATTTCTTTTGTAAGTTATTAATATAGATAAGAATATTATTAATATATATTATAATAAAGTAATTTAGAAATTATTATAGGTAGCTATTAATATATTATTAAAATGTAGTAAGAATATTAGTTAGTTTAAAGGAATATACTATTTATTTAAAGAAACTAAAATATATCCGAAAAGCTATTTTCTCTTAATTTACTTTATTAATTCTTAGTTTATAATGTATAGTAGTAACGTTAAATTAAATATATTAGTAAGTTATAGTAATTCTCCAGAGGATTTCTAATATAAAATAAAGGGGATAATAGTTCTTCTTTATAATGATATTAAAAGCTTTATAATTTATATAGAAGTATATTACTTTATCTAGTTTCCTTATAAAGAGAATTAAAATATTAGTAAAGAAGCTACTTACTTTAATAAATTTCTTATTAAGTAAATTCTTTAGGATTTTCTTAAATATTAGAAGCTTCTTTTATAATATACTATAAAGAAGTTTCTCTAGAAGATTTAGTTTCTGTTTCTTATTATTAGGAACTAGTAGAATATAGTAATTTATTGTTAATTAGCTAGAAGGTAGTTAGTATATTAAAGTTAGATAAAAAGAATTTAGAAATATCTTTAAGATACTTATAGAAATATAATTTCTTAGGTTTACCTTTATTTTGAGCGTAAATATTCTCTCTATATCTATAAAACTAATAAATATAACTTAATACATATTTAATATATTACTAATATATTATATCAATTTATATGGTATATAAGTAAATCAATATAAATAAATTAGTATTAAGTAGATAGATTTACTGGATTCCCTTAGGTTATACTAACTTATTTTAATATTTCAAATGGATTATTATATTATCCTTCCTATAGATTATTTATTAGACT
Organism: Colletotrichum lindemuthianum; assembly: GCA_001693025.2. Classification (NCBI taxonomy): domain Eukaryota; kingdom Fungi; phylum Ascomycota; class Sordariomycetes; order Glomerellales; family Glomerellaceae; genus Colletotrichum; species Colletotrichum lindemuthianum. The sequence continues at coordinate 104,236 of MASP02000136.1, read as the reverse complement.
TTAATATTATAAATAATATAGTTATTCACTATTTATAGCTATATAAGATATAGAAGTAAACAAAGGCTTTCTAAAATATATATATAAACTTTCTATATATAACTACTAACTTCTTAAGTTAGAATGACTACCCTCTAGATATTACTAAATAATAGCCTAATAGTATATTCCCTTATTTACCCTTTGAACTTATTAATGAGTAAAAAGTAAAGTTTCTTTATAAGAAAAATACTAATAATAATATAGATATTATAGTTTATATTAATAAGTATATTATTAAAGTAATTTGTATTAAGTTTAGTTTAAATAGTAACTTACTACGTATTACCTATCTATTTCCTTTTCTATTATTTTCTCTATTTTATTACTATTACCTCTATTAACTTTAGAGTCTAATTTTACTTTAAAGTTACCTTTTTCTTAAATTCTTACTATTACTAAGTGGGGAAATACTATCTTCCTAGTTACGTTTAGTATAATCTAAAGTAGCTATAATCTTTATAACCTTTATACTAACCTTCTTATTTTTTTATTTTATATAATTTCTATATATATAGCTTTTCTTACTGTATCTAAAATATTAGTAGATATTCTGGCAATTTTTAGAATACTTCTTAAAGGTAGAAAAGAAGTTACTAAAGGTTTAGTATTATTATTACTTTTTAACTATTTTAGTTATTATAATATTATCCACTATATTATAAGTAGTAGGTTTCCAATAGAATAACTAATAATAAGCTAATATTTCCTTTATATATTTAAATATTTAATTTATATTTTAGATTTTAAATAGCTAGAGTCTATATATTATAGAAAGTCTAACTATAATAAGAAGCTTTTTAAGGTAGGAAAGTAAAATAGCCTTTAGTAGAAAGATTTAAATTACATTTAGCTATATATATTTTTCTATATTAGCTAAACTGTTTTTAAATTAGGGTAGAAAGATAGTTAGATATTTATATTCCTTCTATTTAAAACTTAATAACTAGGTAATAATATAAAGCTAGCTATTTAGATTTAGATAAGTTTTATTTAGGTAACTTATAAAGTAATCTAGATTATAGAAGTTCTTTAATTTACCTACTATATAGAAGGCTTTAACTACCTACTAGAAATTAAACTTTAAGTAAAAGTAGATTAAATACTAATATTCCTAATTACTATTAAAGAAATAGTAGTTAATTTTAAGTTTAACTTTTATCTATTAGATTTATACTTAATATTTCTTTTACTTATCTAAAAACTTTAGGGAAAGGAAAAAAGGTTTCCTTTAGTAGTTAGCTACTAGTAGAGATATAGTAATATTATTAACTCCCAAGGCTAATATTCTAGTAGATATTATTCTGGAGGTTACTAAAATATTTTAATATAAGCTAAAGATATTTATTATAGTAGCTACCTGAAAGTTACTATTTACTGTAATATTTTATTATATCAATTTCTATATAGGTTTACTAATATTTTAGTAAAGAAAGCTTAAAATATATTATCATTACTATTAAAGTAGTTTACTTATAAAGTTACTATCTGTGGGGATATTCTGGGGAATATTAATATTATTTATTATTTATTATATTAGTTAGTTAGTTACTTATTATATAATATTATATTCTAGAAGCAATATTTAACTAAATTATTTACTTAACTAGTGGGAAGCTATATTCTACCTAATATTATCTATATAGTAAATAAAACTAAATTCTAAATATATAAAACCCTAAATTTAAGTTTATTTAACTGGAAGATAATCTAAAATACTATTTATTTAGAGCTAAGAAGTAAAAAAGAAGCTTTTATAAATATATAAAAAGGTCTATATATGTAATACTATATAGAGCCTACTGGGGTTTTATTCGGGCGAGAGGTAGATATTACAGCCAGCCTTAGGTTTAGTAGAAGTAAGTCTGTTAGTAGTAAGTTAAGGCTATAATATATAGGTAACAGTATTTTTATAATACTAATAGAATTAGGTCTTCAGAGCTTACAGTAATTAAGTATAAGTCTAATAAGAGGATTGAAGGATAAAGCTAGAAGTATCTAAGGATAATTATAAAATTAATTACTAAAAAAACTATAGAAGTCTAACCTTAAGTAGACTTAAGCTTATTCTATATATAAGTTCTAATTCTTTATATAGTAATTACTAATTATTACTTACTAGTAATTAATTACTAATTACTTTTATATATAGAGTAATTACTTTATTATTATCTCTATATAATCTATACTATAATTCTTCTATACTAAGTGGAGTCTTTATTATTTCTATATTATCTTATATATAAAGATCCTATAACTACTAGGTATCCTGCAGAATATCTCTTAATTCTATAATTCTAATAGGTTATAATATTAAGTCTCCTCTCTCAAAGTCTAGCTTCTATATCTATATAAGTGAATGTTATTCCTAATATAGATATTAGTATTTATATTCCTCTAAATACTAATAAAATAGTGGAATCTTCTCTTAATTCTATGTTATCTTCTACTGTATATCGTTATTATTATATTCTACGAATTACTAAGCTTAATTTTAAGGTTATACCTTATACGTATTATTATAGTTAGAGTTTTTATTATAAGATACTTTAGAGAATAGATATTTATAATACTTATATATAGGCTGGAAAACTAAAAATATTATCTATAAATATATATAGTTTCTAGTGTTTTTATTATACAGACTAATATATTTTTACTTAGTAGATTATTTATTAGATAAGGCTAGTTATTTAGATAATAAAGAAGAGGCTACTGAGGTAAGGTTATAAAAGAAAGCTAAAATATTATATAAATAGTCTAAGGCTTCAAGAAAAACTTAGGCTGAAATAGATAAGTTACTTATAAAACTAGATTATATTTATAGAATAAAGAGAAATTTATTTAAGTAGAGTTACTTAATATATAAGGAGGATCCTAAAGAGAATATTCTAGTAGTAAATAAGAATATAGTATTTTTAGAAATTTATTTGAATAATTTCTTTAGGGTAATTAATTAGGATACTATATTTAGTAATTCTAATTTAGCGAATTTTAATTTTAGTATTCCTAGTGTAGTAGTTAAGAATTCTTAATTTTCGGGGGATAGTATTCCTAGATATAGAAATAGTTTATCTCCTTAAGGTTTTTTATCTAGTTAATACTTAGGTTGAGAATATTAAATATAAACTAGCTTATTAATCTGGATTATAAGTGTTATAGTTTATTTATATATTTATTATTTCTAGTATTCTTAAAGTTCTTTAAGATATCTAACGTTAGATACTAGTTTCTATATATTTTCTGTATAGCTATATTCTTTCTATTTAACGAGGTATTATATTTCTGTATTATCTTATTAATTAATATAGTTAATAATTTATTCTACTTTGTATTCTTATTTTAGATTAACGTTAATATAATCTTTTATATCAAATCTTTTTAATATTAATTTAAGAAGTAAAATATAAAAAACTACATAATATCTTATAGTATCTAGTAGTAATAGTTTATAGTTAATATTTAAGATTTTATAGATAATTTTAAATAATCTAAGTTTCTTAAAATCTAATTTATTACTTAGTTATTTAATTTCAATATTTTATCTAGTAAGGTAAATATTATCTCTCTCCTTAAAGATTAGTTCTCTAATTCTTAAAGTATTAGTATACTTATATATTTATTATCTTATAAATTTAAGTTCTTTTAGGAGCTTATCCTAGAGATTATAAAGCTTTAATATATTTACTATTATTTTTACTATTTATTCTCTCTATTAAGATTCTCTATATATTATAAAGTTAAATTTATAATTAAGATAGAAAAATAATTCTTTAATATTTTCTCCTATAATATTATTATAGGTGAATTAAGCTATTAATAGTAAAATAACCTAATTATCTTATTAGTAGTTAATATAATATCTAAAGTAGATTTTAAAGATCTAGTTAATATATTCAGTCTAGCTATTAGTTTATAGATAGAAAATAGTAGATAGATAGTATTTCACTCTAAGTTACGAAATTAGAGATTTCTAAAACTAAGATATAAAAAGTTTATTTCTAATAGATATAATTTCCTAAGGTAGGCTAAATTAACTAATAATAATTCTAAGGAAGATATATATAAAGTCTTCTATTATATTTAATTCCCTATAGAGAATACAATAAATATATTTAGTAAGTTATTCTATTATAATAAGAATATTATTATAGTATATCTTAGTAAATAGTTCTTATAACTTTAGTAGCTTAATAATAAAGTCTAAGGAAATTAATTCCTAAAGTTTTTAAAATACTAATAGAAGTTATAATTTACTATATAATTTATATTAACTAAATTTACTTTTAAAGTAAGTCCCATAATCCTTAATTATATTAATTATATCTTATCTTATAATCTTTTTATTATAGTATTATTAAATCCTTTTAAATATCTTAGTAACTTCTGAATATCTATATACTAATATACTATACATATTTCTAATTATTTTATATATTATTCTTTTAGTTATACTAATATTAACTTATGTAGTGATTAAGAGTAACTTCTATATAGGTATAAGGTTTCTATCTATATCTATTTTTAGGATAATTTATATTTCTTCTAATACTAGGATATTATAGTTTAATTTTTAACTAAATATATTAGTTTTTCTGATTTCTATTTCTTTATAATAGATAATATATAAGTTAGATTCTAAAAGAAATTCTAACTATCTAATCTATTACTTATTAAAGTTCTTAGATGTTATAAAATATATAAGATTCTTATAGTTAGTATAAATCTAGACTTTATATTTAGTTTTTGAGAGTTATAGTTTCCATTCTTAGAATACTTTAATAATAGCTATTAGTTCTTTACTATAAATTTAGTAATTAAGTTTTAGTTTACTAAATCTATATAAATAGAAGATAGAAGAGTATAATATTCTTTTTATATTTTATTCTTCTCATTATCCTCTTATAGTATAGTTTACAATATTAGTCTTAACTTTAAATAGTTTATTAGAATCTAGAATTATAAGAATAAATTCCGAGATAACTTAGTTCTTAATATTCTAGAATACCTCTTCTTATCTATTAGTTTAATTAAACTTAATATTTTCTTTATATAAGTTTAGTAAGTAAGATTAATTTCTTTATATAATCCTTAAGGAATCTTTAGTAAAAGTTAGTAAATTTGAGGAAAACTTAGATTTCCTTAATATTTATTAGCCTAAGTTAATTCTTAACTATTTAGATCTTCTTAGTTAATATCTTAATTATATTCAGTATAATAGTGAATTCTAAATATTCTACTCATTATATATAAAATTTACTTTTCTTTAATTTAACTAGCAGTTTAGCTTACTGCAGTTTCTAAAGTATTTTATAAATATATTCCTTATATTCTTTAAGTATTCTTAAGTAAATAAGAATATTATTAAGATATACTATATAAAAGATATCTAAGTATTTATATAGTATATAGTTAATTATAGATTAGAATATTATAGATATATTAGTAAGTCTGAAAGATATTATAAAATATTTATAAAGTCTTTTTTATATTCTAAAAGTAATCTTCTATTTTTTACTTTCTTTAATTAAGATAAAATTATAAGTTTCTTTAAGGTTAAGAGCTATAAACTAATTAGCTCTATAAAGTTAGTTTTATAATTTTAATAAAAGTAGTAATAAGTATTAGTTCCTAATAATTATATTATTAAGTTATTAATAGTTAAAATAAAGTTATAACTTACTGTTTTTCTTAGGTATAAATAGAATTAGGTTTCCTATAAGTAATATTAAATATTTAATATAATCTTTCTTACGATACTTATTAATATACTTATTAAGTACTTCTATTTCTATTTAATTAAGTCTGTAGATTTTACTAAATTTAAGTTTCTTCTCCTCCTTTAAAAGGTTCTTATAATTATAGCATATATACTCTAGTAGTTTAGTTTTAAATTCTTCTATAATAAATATTTCATGAATCCAGTATTTATTAAGGATAGTCTGAAGTTAATCTATCTTATTATTAACTCTTACTATTACTATAATATTTAATATCTAGACTACTATATTCTTAATCCTAAAGTAAGTAATAAATCTTTATACTCTTAGAGTTATATTTAATTTATATAGAATCCTATTATCTAGAGAGTATTTAGAGACTAAATCCTTCTATTAGAATTAGCTAGTCTTCTAATCTTTCTATAGGTTATTCTTTCGTAATTATAAGATTCCTAAGATAATATCTTAATTACTTATCTTTATTATATTAAAGATATAGTCTTCCTCCTATCTATAGTAATTTAAAGGGAGGTATATAGTCTCTTAATTAATAATACTTCTACTATACTTAATATTTTCTTCTTTAATAATATACAGCTAGTATAATTTAGCTTTTGTTATCTATAGAATTTATTATTTACTTACTACTTATAGTAATATAAAGTTTCCTTAAATATTATAATTAATTAGAGCTTATATTTTATATCTATTTACTATAATATTAAGGTGAAAATGTTTATTATTATATTCTGCTATTACTAAGTATAAGGATCTTATCTGAAACATGTTTCTTTATTTTTATTTCGTAGGTAAGTTTAGTTTTTTAACTACTTATAGTACTTTTATTCTAATATTATTTTACCTTTATAATAGTAAGTTATAATTCTTCCTTCTTAAAGTATTTTACTGAATATTAATTCTCTATATTCTAGTGTTAGTAGTATAGGTTTATCCTTAGTGTTTTTTTCTTATTTCTGAAGTTTATTATATTAATAGTGTTATTCTCTTACTTTATTAATATAGTGGATTATATAGTAATTTAATTTATAGTTTATCTATTTACTGATAATATTATTTATATATACTATAAAGTGGTTTTTACTGAGTGCGAATATTACAAAATAGTTTTCGTTAAAATACTGAAGTTTCTAAAATAGTAGATCTATATTAAGATATATATTTGGAATTAGATTATCTTTAAATTATTATGGGAAGCATTATCTGTCGAATTTACTACTAAGGTATAGTATATAATTATCTTATATATAATATACCTAAAATATAGTTTAGTAAGCTAGGTAATTAATTTATAGAAGTTTATAGTCTATACTATAGAGGATTATCTTAGGGTAGTTTAGGATCTAGTTATCTGGAACTCTATAAAATATAATAAATTACTTATCTTAAGTTAGGTGAATATTCTTAATCTTAAATTACTTACTTTTATTACTATATAGTTACTATAAAATAGAGGATCCTAAGTTTTAAATAGTGTTATTATCTAGCTCAATATTATTATTAATTAACTTAAATAGATTATTTAGATTAATATAGATTTCTAAGTTAATCTTAATATATTCTTACTAGTAGAAGTTATTAAGTTATTCCTTAACTTTATACTCTAGCTTATTATATTTACTTATAGTAAGGGTTTTTATTAATATTTTATTACTTACTTTATGTAGTTATATAAGGACTTAAGTAAGAGGTAGGTTTTCTCTGGCGTTAGGTTTCTACTGAATTTAATACTGGATTCTCTATAGAAGTTATCTATTAGGTATTTAACTGATTCTATAGTAAAGTTCTCTCTTAGTTACCTATAATTATAAGATTACTATTTTATTTTCTTATACTTAGTCTCACTCTGAGACTAGTATAAAAAATTTTTCTTTCTTAATATTAGCTATTACTAGTATCTTTTTAGTATAGTATTCTAATTATCTAGAAAGATTCTTAGAGTATTATCCTATATTATCCTTAGATTCTTAGTATATAATATAAGTATTATTAAAATAGACTATCTAAGTTAGAGAGATATAAAGTATTTCCTTCTTAGTGATATTAATTTATTAGGTTTATTTAGATATTAGTTAAAATTATTATTTTTATTATTAATATTTAGGTAAGTAGTAGTTTTTAGCTATATATTCTAATTTATTATAATTATAGTATTTAAAATCTTATTATTTATTATCTTTAGTGGTAGCTTTAGTAGTAAGGTTTATAGAATTACTATAGTAGCTATAGGATATACTTATTTGTAGAGTGAATTATTATGTAGTTTCCTAATTATTATATTAATTCTAGTAGTTATATAGTAATCCTTAGTATTTATATTTACTATTAGGTTATTAAGATTGTTACTATTTACCTTTCTTGCAGTAATATTTAAAGAGTTAGTTGTCAATCTTAATAGTAAGTTCTGTATATATAATAAAGTTACTAAGTCTATTTTATTTAAAACATTTATTTTCAATTTTTCTTTTTTAGTTTTTAATATAATATAAAGATCTTAATATTATTAGTATAGTTAAGTTTAGTATAAATATATCTAAACTTAGCTATATAGTATATAGCTATATCTTTATACTTAAAAGCTACTAGATTTTATTTATATTATTATTACTTATCTAATTTTTAGAATAGTGAGATTAAAGTAGTTTTAAAGCTATAGTAGCCTATAAAGATAATCTGAATCTCTAACTTAAGATTATTCTATTTATAAGTGAGGAAGTTAGTAAGGTAAAGTTTAAATTATATAAAAGCTCTTTCCCTAAGAAATAAGGTAATATAAATAACTTATTTAACTTTATCCTTAAAACTGAAATTATAAAACTAAAAATAAACTTAAACTTAAGTAAGAAATCTCTTAAAATATCTAGAAAGTCTATTAAAAACCTATAGTAAGTTAAGTTAAAATTTCTTATATAACTTAACTAAAATCTAAATAATATTAGTAGTAATATAAAAAATATTAATCTCTTACTGAAAAGTAAGAAGTTACTACTAATTTAGATTATTATAAAAATTCTACTAAAGTTAGGTAACTTCTATAGTATTACTATTAATAATCTCCTATATCTTAACTATATCTCTATTAGTTTTTTAAAGTTATTATATAAGCTTAGTAATATTATCCTCTTTATTACTAGAGAGTTTAATATCCTTTATTTCCTAGTCTAGAAGCTTAATAAGTTATTTACCTTTAGGGGATATTCCCTAAGAACTAGAAGAAGTAAAAAGAGTTGAATATTTAGTAGATATAGTAATATTCTTTCCTAGATACTATTAAGTAAATATTATAAAGTTAACTTACTAAATAGAAGTAATTAAAATATTATAGCTAACTTTAAGTCTAGTAGAGGTAAGTCTATTAGTAGTAAGTTAAGACTATAATATATAGATAATAATATTATTATAATATTAATAAGATTAAATCTTCAGAACTTACAGTAATTAGATGTAAGTCTAATAAGATAATTGAGGGATAAGGCTAGAAGTATCTAAAGATAATTTTAAAGTTAATTACTAAAAAGCTATAAAAGTCTGACTTTAAGTAAACTTAAGCTTATTTTATATATAAATCCTAATTCCTAATATAGTAATTACTAATTATCACTTGCTAGTAATTAAATACTAATTACTTTTATATATATAATATGGTTAATAAGCAAGCTGGACAGACAAGCAAGCTAGACACCCAACCGCAACCAACCTATCTTCTACCTTACAACCCATACAACACCATAATAAAATAATAACATCACAGAACAAAGAAGCTTAATTAACTCTAGCCTTCCAGGCTATTAATTAAACTCTAAATCTTAGTATTTAGGCTGCAGCTAAAATCTATTTAATATTATATTTAATTTTAGCTACCTAACTAAAAGGTATCTTATTATAATACGATACTATTTCTAACTTACAGAATTTGACTGCATTTAAAGAGGAGAAGCTAGTTAAGTATATTCTTAACCTAGATTCCTCATTGTTTCTTTTCCATATCAGTAGTATAGAAGATATAGCTAATCGACTGCTTGCTAATTATAATATGCCCCCTATTAGGAAATACTAAGCTTAAAACTTCATCAAGTGATAACTATAGCTCTGGATATGCTTTTTTCGTAAGTATAACTATAAGAGAGCTTAATATGAAGACCTAGATGTGATAAATATGTAGTTTCAGCTTATAGTGAATATAATTATAAAATATAGTATTATGGACTTAGATATCTATAATTTTAATGAGACTGAGTTTATAATAAGCTAGATTATGTCTGGAATAGTTATAATAAATACTAAAAGGTGTTTAAATATGAAAATAATACAGCCTAGTAACTGAGAATAGGTTATAATTATCTAGGCTATTAGTTTGTTAGGTTATAGTATTCTGTTATATATTATCATTTTAGGGTAATATTATCTCTCTATTTAGTATATAGAAATAGGTTTCTTATATAACTAAATTATTATAATATCTGAAAATAGATAGATAATAAATAAAAGAGGTTTAGATTAGCTTCAGTATTTTAATTAGTATATAAAACTGTATATAAGTAATAGATATTACTTCCTTATTATTAATAGTTATAAAAGTTACTATATAGCTAACTTTAAGATAT
>MASP02000136.1:0-93836 GCA_001693025.2 Colletotrichum lindemuthianum | reverse complement strand
AATATTATTATATTTTATATACTAGCTTACTTTTCTTATTTATTTTAGCTTTTAGATATTAGGTATTTTAGGTTACTGAAGAAGGTATATAGTTAATAAATTGAGGATAAGATACGTTAGGATAATATCTATATTATAAAGGAAGATTTCTTTCCTATATTTTATAAAGTTTTTATATAAATTCTTACAGTTAAAAATATTTAGAGAGGTTTCAGAGAGGCTGGGTTTATTCCTCTTAATATAGAAAATATGCTATTAAAACTTAATATTAAGTTACACACTCTAATATCTCTAGGGTCCCTCCTAATAATACCCTCTATATAGATTTCTCAGATACTAAATAATCTAATAGAAATATCTTCTTAATCTGAATTTATTAAGAGGAGAATCTCTTACTATTAAAATAGCTTACTAACTTTAATTATTAAAGTTATAGAGTATCTATTAAAGGGAGTATATAGATTTATATACTAAATTATTTTATTAAGGTCTGAGGTCCAGATCCTTTAAGAGGAGAATAATCTACTTAATAGATACTGGAGGGTTAAGAAAATATATCTTAAATAAGGAGGAAGTCTCACTATAGCTAAAATAGAGAATCTTTAATTATAGAGAGAGATTACAGTCTAGATTAAGGAGGAAATATACTAAAATAATAATTACCAGCTGAGGATAGAGATAAGCTAATAGTAATATAGTATCTATAGGAATACTAGTTATAATATGCAAATATATTAATTTACTAAAGAAATATCTAAAGAAGAAGATCTTAACTAGTTTAAATTCAATTGATTTCGTAGGTGTTATATATTAGTTGGAAATATGATATAGTTGCGGTTAGGTGTCCAGCTTGCTTGTCTGTCCAGCTTACTTATCAACTACATTAAAGTAATTACTTTATTATTATCTCTATATAACCTATATTATAATTCTTCTATACTAAGTAGAGCCTTTATTATTTCTATATTATCTTATATATAAAGATCCTGTAACCGCTAGGTATCCTGCAGGATATCCCTTAGTCCTATAGTCCTAATAGCTCGTAACAGTAGACTTCAGATACCTAGATATAGCCCTAGCTAAATATTCAGGCGTAGCCTGTAATAGCTATATATATTAAGCTTTAGCCTTACTGAGGCTTTCGCTATACAGATTATTACTATGAGATCTTCCTCCACTATAGAATTAAATATTACCACTGGGAATATAGTTATCTATTATAGTAGATAATTCTATTACTATTTAAACTAGTTGCAAGCTAGTATTAGTATAAATACTATTTCAGAATATAAATTACAGTGAGAACTATATAGATAGTAAGAAGCTTAGATACCACTATAGGTATAAAGTAAAAGTAACTAGATAATATCTTTAGTTTTAATTTCTTAAGAAATCTATATAACCTTTTGAAAACCTTTTTCCTACCTCTTTCTATATATATTTAGCTAAAATAATAATTCTAACCTACCTTATTTTCCTTCAGCCTTTATAATAGTATCTAAATTAACCTCTTTAGGTTAGACATCTACCTAAAGTATCCCTATATTAGTAATAATCTTACCCTCCAGTATCTATATTATAATAAAGATCTCTTATTACTTAAATCTAGAGTATTTTAGATAAACCTTAAGAATTAACTATAACTTTATTATAGTGAATAGTATCAGTAAAAGTAATATATACTTAGAATATTAATTGGCGTTTTATATCTAACTGGAACTTTATAGCTAATAGTTTCTTTAAATATTCTAAGGTAATTTAAAGAATAACCTAAGATAACTCAGTAATTTTAAATTTTTAATATAGTTTATTATTCTAGCAACTATCCTATTATATATAATAATAAGATTAATCTAAATAGTAACTATATCTATATAATGCTACCTCAGGTTACTTAATAAGATAAATTTACCCTATAGATATATCTAAAGATCAAGGACTTATACCACTATATTTTCCTATAAAGAAAGAATCTCTAAAGGTTTCCAGAGTAATTAGAAAACCTTATAATAGCTAAGTAGTATTTTATTATCCTCCCGTAAGGTTTCATCTAAGCGTAAAGACTTAACGTAAATAATACTCTTACTATAAGTAATTAAGAGAAGATATTTATTACTGATTTAGCGAACCTATATATCTACAGCTTGAGGTAAGAAATCTCTATCTTAAACTTTAGTTTTACTAGCCGTCCATTTCTTTATATTAAAGCTTTTTTAATAGTGGGAAAACTACTAAACCTATACGTAGTAATAATTTAGATAGTATAAATATTTCTTATGAGATACCTTGAATATTCTTTTCAATAGTATAGTTACTAAATATACTATTAATCTCACGAACCTATATAATATAACTATAAAGTATAATGGAAGTTTCTATAATATTCGTAAGTTAAAAATCTATTTCTTTTCCAATTACTACTTTAAGTTTGGTATTCTACAGTATATATAGGTCAGGCGTTTTTTAATTATTCTTCAAAATAATACTTTTGAGTTTTACTTTAACTACGTAAATAACTTAAGTATTAATCTTCAGTTTAGCTAAATAGTCTAAAAGGTTGAGACTTATTTTAAAATAATAAGAATTAATAGCTTTACCTCTCTTACCAGTAAAACACTATATTTTAGAGTATTATAGTTAAAACCGCTGATAAAAGTAAAAAGAAGGCTTTTAAGCTTCTTATTTTAAAGCTTATATATATTTAATAAAAGTTTTCCTATTAATATCTAAATAAGTAACATTCCCCACCTTCAGCTAATAAATATATACTGCAGCATATTAAAATCTTATTTAGTTTTTATTTAGCTTTATAATAACCTTCCAGAAACTTTATTATTAGTCACAATTTACTGTAGGTAATATCTTATTAATCTAAAAGAGATAATATATATAAAATAATAGAGATAACAACCAGAGGGTGGCTGGAAACTAATTTTAGATTAACTATATATATACCTCACCTTAAGGTAATCTTTAAGGTTATAGTATATAATAAAACGTAAGGCTACGTTAAGTATATATGGCTACTGCCTAAAGGCGACGTTTCAAGGGTTTAAATACCCCGCATATTCCGCATTTCAGCCATAATAATACAAGCTATTTTGCTTCCTTATAAATCCTCCATATAATGCAAAGAGGCTTCTACCAGGGGCCTCCGCTATTTTCTTACAGTTATAAGTCCAGCTTTTAGTGTTTTCAGACGTCTTTACCCTTTTTTATCGTTAATTTACTTGCAGCCTATACTTATAAGAACCTCCTTTTAACCTTTTTTTAATAATATATATATAGTGCCACCTATCTTAAGGTGTCTCTATATATCTACTCTTTCAATACATATATAGTACTATCTATCTTAAGGTGCCCCTATATCCTCTATATTACCTTTCGATATTGAAGTTAACCTTTCGATATCATAGTTAATCTCTCGAGGATGCTTCCTTAATATCTATATACTTACTATATTGTTTTTAATTAGCTACCTTTCTCTCTTTTAAATTTACTTTACTTTTTACCTTTTTACCTCTTTAGTAATTATATTTAGATTAGCTGCCTACAAAAAGGTCTTTCTTCAGCAATATTAATAAACTTAGCCTACGGTAGTTACTCTAAATACTTCTTTTCAGATATACCTTATATCTTTACGCTTTATTTGATATATCTGGGGGAGTGGAAGAAAACCTAAAAGTCTAATCTTTAAGGAACCATAGTTTAATAAAGCTAGGCTATAAAGTAAAGTTAACGTTTGGAATAATATTATTCAGGCTATATACTTATAGCAGTTAAAGTATTAAGCTTAAGAGCCTATTCTAACAGTCTGAAAACTTTTTAAGAAATTTTCCCTTTCGTAATAACTTTAATAAGTATACCTTCTAGACTATTATAAGAATAAACTTGATATACCTAAGAATATATTAGGAGTATCCAGTAGGATTTTAGCTTCATTAAGGCTAAATACTTAAAATAATATCTCTATAGCCACTAGTGGGATGAAGTATATAGATATAAGAATTATAGTGGGTAGAAGCCACTCTAAAAAGAATATCTCCAATAATTGTATTACCTGAAAGGCTATATTTTATATAGTATGCTCTTAAGTATACTCTTAAGTATACTTCTAAGTTTATATATTAATCTTAAGTAGCTATATATCTCTAAATAATAATAAGAAGATAATAGTATTAAGAGTAATAGAAGTACTTCAAGGTTATATTTAGAGTTCCTCTATTTTTTAGAATATTTAAAAACGCTGGGGGAGGCTGTTTTCAGATATTAGAGACTATTAAGAATTATTACGTTTATATAAACTATACTGAAAAGCTTCAAGGCCTTATTATCTTTACCTACAGCTTATTACCTATAACTTAATATTCAATTATATTTATTTTAAAATAGTTTTTAAATGCTTTTATATTTAGATTAACTACTGGAAATATCTTTATCCAGACGTAAGATAGCTTTTACATCTACGAAGGTATATAATAAAATATAAAGCTATATTAAGCGTATATAGCTATAGCCTAAAGGCAATATTTTAAGAGTTTAAATACCCCGCATATTCCGCATTTCAGCTATAATAATATAAGCTATTTTGCTTCCTTATAAACCCTTCGTACAATGCAAAAAGGCCCCTACCAGGGGCCTCCACTGTATTCTCACATAGTAATATCTCTATATATATATATATAACCCTACAGTCTGAATAGCTATTACCTACCTCTAATATTTATATATAGCTATATTAATTAGAAATACTTCATAGTGGTATATTAAACTGTCCTTATAAGCTATAAACATATTAATTACCTTACGTATACTAGCCTTAAGGTTTTACTAAACATTAATATTAATAATAATAATATTATATAATATTAAATATAGGCTGATTTTAAGAAGAGTTACTTTACTAAATTTATCTTAAAGCTATCTTTTATATTATTTTATAGTAAAAAGCTTATTATTCTAAATAGAGGTAAAATTACCGGAATTCTCTAAAATTGGGTAATAATTTATATTCTTACTAAATATATTACCATTAGTTGTAAACTTATATATAATACTACTACCCCTATATATATTTTTATACTTAAAGGCTGCTACTTAAATATAGTATCTAAACTATTTTACTAAACTTAGATACTACTAGTTTCCTAATTACTAGATACTTCCAGTTTACTATATTAAAATGATTAGTTATTTCCTTTATTATCCTTATACCTCCATAATATAGGCTAAGTATAATATATTTTGAAGAAGCTACCGATATTATAATATCAAAAATAGTTAATATATTATATTACTTAATATTATTATATCATATATAGTTTCTTATAATATATTCTTTTTTCTCTATTCTATAGATATAGATTACCTTAGTATTATATTTATTAATATCTATAATAAACCTTACTAGGGTAAAATAATTATACTTATTATTTAGAAATAGAAGTATCTATAGATACTTCTTTATAAAGAGAGAATAATTACCTCTATATATTTTATAGGGATAGATATATAGAGACTTTACTGCTATTTTAGATATCTAGCTATAATATATCTTTATAATATCCTTAATAAGATAAAGTCTTTAGTTAAATAATATACTTTTAAAGTTCCTAAGAGATATTATTATTAGTACTAAATATATAGTATTACTTACTTATAATATTTATTTACTATTTAAGGTAATATTAACTTTGATTTTAATATTATTATTAATATTATCTATATTAATGACTATAATATACTTTATACTTTTAATACTACTATAATGTTTAATGCTACTTAAATATTACCTAATATAGTTGTAAAGGTAATATAGAAGGCTTTCAAGGTCTATTAGATGAATATTTACTAGACTTCTTCTAATTCTATTACTACTAATCTAAATATAACTTTTTAATTTAGAGACTTTAGATTAAAGGTTAAGACTATAGAACTAATAGTTTATATTATATTTAATAAGGTATATAACAGTATTAGTGCAGTAGAGTGTTACTATATACTTCTTTATTATATATATAAGATTTACTATATAGAGCTTCCTACTACCACTTAAGAGGTATTATTTTAGGTAGTATATAAGGTAATTAATAACACTATTAGGCTAAATAGCTTTATATTTATACTACTTATTTTTAAAGTATACTTATACCTTATAGAAGATTCTATATTCTCTTTAGATATTATTACTTAGATTTAAGCTATATATAAAGCTATAGAGAAGGTCTAACGTAAGTATACTGAGTATATCGTTAATATCACTTTAGTAATATATAATAGCCTTAATATTCTTTATATAATACCTTTTTCACTTTAAACTTTTATATATATATACTGAAAGAAAAAAGGTTGGTAAAAGCTATATCCTCTTATTAATATCTATAGTAAGACTTATATTCTTAAGCTTCCTTATATTCTTTAAAAGTTTTAATTAATAGCTATAAAATAATCTTCTAAAGATAAATAAAGAATTCCTAATAACATCGTAGTATCTATAACGTTATAGAAATTATTACTTATAGCTTTATATATTAATCTGTAGTTTGGCTAAAAGTTAATAAGTAACCTAATAGTAAATACAGACTTATAGTTCTATGCAGCTACTTTAATTCTATTGACTATTATTTCCAAATCTCTTAATATATAGCTAATACTTTATATTACCTCTTCCTCAAAATATAATAATATTCTTCTTTCTTTAGTAATTAGTGATATACCACCTTAACTATGGATACTTAATAGTAAGCTGGAAACGTTAAGTTTTATAACTTACTAGTATATAGTTAGTTTACGATCTCTAAGGTTTAGCTAAAAGCTTTATTTTCTAGTATATCTTATAGCTTAAGAGTAGTTAGATTTAGTATTCGTACTTACCCTCTATATAAAAGATATTATTATAATATCTAGCTTACTATTTAAAACGTTAATTAAAAAGAAGGTTAAGAGTATTGTTAATAATAATATTTTAAAGATTATTTAATATAGCTTCATTCTCTACAAGAATTATTAGTACTTTAAGTTTTGTATGATTAATAAGATTAAGAATGAAGATACTAATAAAGTATATAAGAAGTTAAGATTTATAATTTGAGACTTTGGAGACTATAGTAAGTTTATGATTTTAATATAATTACTAATAGTTTAATGAAGTAGGTAATAGTTAATTTTAACTATAATGGTAACTTCCCTTTAGTATAAAGATATAATAATATAACTTTATAATATTACTTAAGTTTATACTTAAGTTTATACTTAAGTTTATACTTAAGTTTATACTTAAGTTTATACTTAAGTTTATACTTAAGTTAAGATAAAGCTTATAAGATATATTATAGCTAATTTACTTTTATATCTTCAGGAATAGTATTTTTTAGTAATAATTATAATATATCTTAAGCTTCCTCTACCAGAGAATTAATAAGCTAATAGATAAATTAGTAAGATAAAATACTATAGTAAATAGTAATTTCCAGATAGCTACTATAATAAATTTATCTAGCTTATATTAGAATACTTAAGTAAGCTCCAGAAAACTGTCTATTAGAATAGTTACCCTTAAGGTTAATACTATTACTATATTTCCGCTAATAGCTAACTACTGGAGGAAGCTTTATTTCCTATCTTTAAAGTCTTTAGGTAAATAGAAGAAATACTAAATATAAATATAATAGATAAAGGCTAAACTTAAGATTTAATACTATTTCTTAAGTAATAATTAGAAATACTGAAATTTAATTTACTTTTATTAAAACTTTAATTTCCAGTAAAAAGTGAAAAACTTTTATATAGTGGACGAACTGGAGAATTTCTATAATCTAGATAAACTTATAACTTATTTAGATAGAATCTACCTAGGTTTTAATAATTAGCTTTATATTATTACCTTATTATAAAATCTTAGATAGAAAGAAAATAAGTATCTAACTATCTTTTCTCCTTAATTAAGAAGCCCTCTAATTAATACTAAAGGATATATATAGCTAAATATAATTTAGACTTTACTACTAGAAGTTATTTTATTTTTCTATCTTAAAACGTTACTTATTATAGTTAATCTTTCTATAAAGTATAGATTCTAATTATTTAAAATTTAGAATATAACTTAAAAGCTTAAGTATATAAAGGAAGTATTAGTTTATTATTAGCTACCCTACTGGAAACTTATTATTTATAATATAGAGAATAATACTATATTAACTGGAATAATTAGACAATATTAATAATATTAAAATTCCAATAGCTTCTTTTCTACGCCTAAGAAGTATTTTAAAAACTACTGAAATACCTATTAATATTTTAGATAAAATAGGAAAAACTATATATATAGAAACCATATAGTATAGAAGTATATAAAAGCTAGCATAAATATTACAAAAGCTACAGTTACTTCAGATTATATTAAAAATAACTAGGGGGATAGTATTTCCCCACCTAGTAATAGTAAGAACTTCGGAAAAAAGTAACTTTAAAGTAAAGTTAGATTTTAAAGTTAATAGAGGTAAAGGTAATAAAATAAGGAATATAATAGAAAAGAAAATAAGTAAGTAACTAGTAGTTAGTTACTATATAGATAAATATTAATAAAGATTACGTTATTATTATACTTATTAATATAAATTATAATATTTATATTATTATTAATATCTTCCTTCGCTGAGGCTCTCACTAATTATTACTGTAATGTCTTCCTCTGCTGTAAGGTTGAATACTATAACCGGGGGTATAATTATCTATAATAATAGGTTATTTTATTACTATTCAAACTAGTTGTAGGTTAGTATTAGTATAAATACTATTGCGGGATATATAATATAGTTAGACCTATATATGGAGTGAAGAGATTAGATACTACTATAGGTATAAAGCAAAAGTAACCAAATTAATATTTCCCTTATAAAAACATTTTACCTCATACTAATTAATAAGTTAAAGAAATAGATATGAAAATATACTATTAGGTTACTACCTAATAATATTCAGGAAGTAGCTATTTTACCTTTAGAAGTTAGTAGCTATATATAGAAAATCTAGATATATATTATAGAGTGCCTCCAGCTGTCTTTATATTTTAGATAACTAAAGATAGACAATAATTATGTTATATATAATATTAAAGTCTAATAGATAATTTATAGAACGAATAATGTAATAATCTATTTTAAGTAATAAAATAAGTAAGTATAACTTTAAAAGATTTAGTTAGCCTACCTACTTAATACTAATATATTTATTTTTATCTATTAATATACTATATAAAATACTAATAAAATATTAAACTTCTATTGGATTATATTTATTGAGTTTATAAATATTAAGAAAATATTAACATTTAAGGTGGAGGTAAACCTAAGGAAGTATACTTCTATAAGTATCTTAAAGGAATTTCCAAACTTCCTCTATTTAGATTTAGTATATTAGCTGCCCCCTAGTTAACGAGAAATAAATTATTATATTCCACATATTTCTAATAATAGGAAATAGAAATTAATTTTCTATAGAGACTACTTTATAATATATTATAGAAGAAGTTTCTAATATTCAAAAAAGTACTGGAAAATTTACTTAATTAGAAACTTCTTAAAGTAAGTAGCTTCTTTATTAATATTCTATTTTTCATTATAAAAAGGCTAGATAAAGAAATATATCTTTTTATAAATTATAAAGTCTTTAATATAATTATAAAGAATAATTATTATCTTCTTTCTTTTATATTAAAGATCCTCTGAAGGATTACTATAGTCTACTAATATGTTAAGTTTAATACTTTTGCTATATTTTCTAAAGTTAGAATTCATAATACAAATTAGAGGAAAATAGCTTTTTAGATATATTATAGTTTCTTTAAATAGATAATATACCTCTAAGGATTTACTAATATCCCCATTATATTTTAATAGTATATTAATAGCTATCTATCATAGTTTCTAAATAATTTCATTACAGAATATATTAATAATATTATTATTTATATTAGTAACTTATAGAAGAAATATAAGAAGAAGAGTTACTAAATACTTAGCTATCTTACGAATATAAATCTAAAGTTAAATTCCAAGAAATATGAATTTTCTATTATTATAGTTAAATATATTAAGTTTATTATATTAGCTGAAAAGAATATCTCTTATAACTTAAAGAAGTTAGAGGTTATTATTAATTAGCTTCCCCCCAGCTTACTAAAGGATATCTATAGTTTCTTTAAGTTTATAAATTACTATAAGGATTTTACTTCTTAGTATAATATTATTATAAAGCCTCCAAATTATTTAATTTGGAAGTTTATTTCCCTTAACTAAATATTAAAGTAGTAAGACGCTTTCCTCATATTAATATATCCTTTCACTATAAAACTAATTATATAGATATTAAATTCTAATATCTGAATAATAATAGAAACTAACTATTTTAAATATATTCTGGAAGATGTATTAACCTAAAATAATAGAATGAAAGTAAGATATTTAATAACCCCCTATTTTAAATATTTAATTTCTATAGAATTTAATTATCTAATTTAGAATATAAATCTTCTTATAATAGTAGCTGATTTATAAATATAGAAGGTAAAGCTATAAAATATTAGGAAGTTTAAAATTCTTACTAACTATAAGGATCTTAAGTATTTTATAAAGAAGTAATAGTTTATAGAGAGGTAAAATTAATAGGTGGAGAAGCTATCTTAATATAACTTTTACCTTGAGTATTAACTAGGTATCCAGATAGTAGCTTCTAATATTCTCTCTAGAAGAAACTAAAATATTCTTAAAGAATAAGATAATAAAAAGTAACTATCAGTAGCGTAATAGCCACGGAGCTATTAGGGCCCTACGGTATACTAACTATATAGCGTAGCCTAGTAGCGGAAACTAGCTATTAGTGATAACTAGCTACCAGTTATTACTATCCGCTAGGTAATTAGTAACTAATTACCTAGGGTATTTAGATCTAGCCTATATATAGCCTATAGGCTATATACTATAAATATTAATATCTTTAACTCTATTAGTATATTTTATATAATAATATATATAATATAGTTTCCTCTAGTGAAACTAATGTTAATTAATAGTTAATCTTACTATTGTTACTTACTATAAATTAATAAAACTTATTTAGGTAGAAATAGTAATAAAAGATTATTAAGTCTAACTTAAAATAAAGCTACTAATCTGTTAACTTATTTAGATATTTTTAATAATAACCTCTTATTTAACTTAAAGTAAAGTAATATTTCTTTAATAATTATACTAATATATCTTAATTCTGGTAGCTAGATACTTACCTATACTTAAAATTAACTTATAGAAGAAATACTAAGAATATCTCATATAAATATATTTATTAAATACTTCTATTATAAAACTTACTAAACTTCTATAATAAAGAAATTTATAATATTCTAAATTTCTTTAAATCTTCTTATATTCCTCTTTTTTTTCCCTATATTTTTTTATTCTCTCCCCTCTCTTTTCTCACTTAATTAATAGATAGTTACCCTCTCTAAAATTAAATTTTACTTATATAATACTAATAAATGGAATTAGTAAATAATAAGAATAGAATCT
The DNA here is from genome assembly GCA_001693025.2 of Colletotrichum lindemuthianum. NCBI lineage: Eukaryota > Fungi > Ascomycota > Sordariomycetes > Glomerellales > Glomerellaceae > Colletotrichum > Colletotrichum lindemuthianum. The sequence goes on along the minus strand of MASP02000136.1, from coordinate 82,272 downwards.
TCTATTTCCCTCTATCTTCCCTCTTTTAATTTATATCTCTTTATAATTTCCCTATAGTTAGAAAATAATTAGTAAAATATCTAAATTAGTAGAACTTCTTAAAAGATCTTTTAAAAACCTTCATATAATAAGTAATATAATTTCTTTAGAGGTAAGAATACTAATAAAACTGAAGTTTTCTCTTAATAGTAAAATCTTTAGTAAATAAAAAACCTTTAATTTTATTATGAAATATAATTTTAACTAAATTAACTACTAAATAGTATAGATTATAGTAATATATATATATAATTACCTCTTTAGTAGAGACTTTCTCAATCTCTTTAAAAATAACTTTAAGAATTAGCTAGAAGAAATATAAGTTACTATAAATAAATAAATATCCTAATATTTACAGAATACTCTCCTTATCTATAATATTAAGATTAATATAAAAAGTAAATAAATTTACTAAATCCTTATAAACCTAATAAAGTAAAATGAGTTTATCCTATAAACTAAGAAAGAAATCGAAAAAAATAGTTATAAAATTATAAAACTTTAAGATACTTATTAATAACTAACTAGACTTCCTTAATAATATTACTTTTACTTAGTAGATATATTCTATAATCTAGAGATAATAATAAAAAGTAACCTATTAAAACCTTACAAAACTTAATATTAATCTAACTATCTTAAGAAACTAATTCTAAAAAATATCTTAATAAATAGAGAAATCTATAGTTAATTTACTATTATTAGTAATAAATATAACTTCTTAATAATAAGGATAATTTGAATAATAAAACTTTTAAAATTAATAAAAATAATAATCTCCTTATAATTAAAACTAATAGTATAAACTTCCTACTCCACTCTCTATAATATCTCTCCTATATACTAACTTTATAAACAATTACTAAGAAACTAAACGTCTCCCTATTAATATACTACTAGCTAAAAATATAACTAATCTTATAAAAATATATAACTTTAAAATAAAATATAAAGAAGCTTTCTATAATATCTTTGAATTAAAAATCTATATTTTTAGAAACTACTATCTGAAGTTAAATATATCTAACTAAATATAAACTAAAATCTTTATAATTATACTAATATATCAAGCTTTTGAATACTATTTTAACTACTTTAGTAATTCCCTTAACTCTATAATATTTTATAATATAGCTTACTATATTAAGAACTACTTTAAAAATAATAAGAATTAATAAATCTACCTTACTAACTAGTGTAATATAATATTCAGAAGTATTATTATTAATAACTAAGATAAAATAAGAAAGAAAGTACTTAAGATTCTTTTTACTAAACTAATATATATTCAGAGAATCTTCCCTCTCAAATAGTATACTAATTTTAACCTCTAAAACTACTTCTTAAATATATATTAAGAAATATCTATATAATTAGTTAACTTTCTTTAGCCTTATAGTAATATACTAGGAAGTCTATAACTAATTATAGTCTACAGTTAGTATTATTATAAGTCTCCCTCCTATAATATCTTAATATATACTTAAAAATTCTAATAATCCTAAGGAATCCTTATTAATTAGTATAAATTAATATTAAACTAACTAGATATATAACTTACTTTAAAGCTTTTACTGAAAATATAAATATAACTATGAAGAATATTTCTAAATATTATTTAGAGGAAAATATTACTTAACTTTTACTACTTTATATAACTAATTTAATAAGAAATACTAAATCTATAGTAAACCTAATTACTAATAAATAAGATACTTTCTTAAGAAGAAAAAAACTTATATAACTAATATAAATCTAACTTTTATATAGTAAATATATTAATATCTACTTATTACTACTTTCTTATATAATATAAGAAAATAGAAAACTTTAATACAAAATTAAGAGGTATTTATAAAACTACTATTAAAGATAATATAATAGTATATTACCTCTAAGACTATTAGCTTAAAGATTAACCTGAAATATCTAATCCTCTAAGTAACTTTTTAAATAATCTTACAACTTCTTACTTTAAAAAATAACCTATATCCCTAGATAGTTAAAACATTATAAGGATCCTCTAGAACTAAATAGTAATCTATATCCTAACGAAAAAAGATAATATAACTAAAGAGATTATTATTTTAGTATTTATATTTATTCTTCAAAGATACTATTTAGAAATAGTTTTCTAAAGAATTTTATCTAACTTAAATATTACTAATTACTTTATAGCTAACTACTTCTAGTTTAATACTCTAAAATAAATTATCCTTCCTTCTATTCTTTTAAAAACTTCTAGAGGAGAATTAATCTCTATTTATTTTAGAGGAGGTAAACTTATAAAAATAATAAATATAGTTTATACATCTATATTACTTAATATAATATATTCTATATAGTTTCTTATAAAATTCTATTTCTATTATATCTCACTAATATAGATTTTCTAAATATTACTTTTAATAATATTTATAACTAGTTATATTAAAATAAGAAAATTATTCTAATTATATATAAATAGAAATATTTATAAATATTATTAAATAAGGAGGGGATACTTACTTCCTTATACCTAATAGAGATTAAGATCTAGAGACTTTATTATTATTTTAGATATTTATTTATTATATATTTTTAAGAAATTCTCTATAAAACTAAATATCTAGTTAATTAAGAAACTCTTATAACTTTCAAAAAATACTATTACTAATACTAAATATATAATATTACTTCCTCTTAATTTAGATTTACGTTCTATAATAATATTAACTTTAACTTTAAAGTTATTATTAATATCTTTTACCTTAAGGGTAACTATCTTATCCTCTATATTATTAATATAGCTATAACTTTTAATATTACTTAATTCCTACCTAATATTTCAGTAAGATTAATATAAAAAACTCTTAAAATATACTAAATTAATACTTATCTAAATTTATCTAAATTTATCTTTATTGATATCAAAATAAACTTCTAATCTAAAGATGTTTATTCAGAAGCTAAAATAATAAACTTAACTATTAGAATTATACTTATTAAAACCTATAATAATATTAGTAAAGTAGAATATTGTTATTTTCTTCTCTATTTTATATATAAAATCCACTATTAAGAATACCTATTATTATTATAAAACTATTACCTCTAGGCTACTTATAAATTAATAAATAATACTACTAGCCTAAATAATTTTATATTTATACTCCTTATCTTTAAAGTCTACTTCTAGCTTACTGAGGACTCTACTTTATCCCTAGAGATAATCTTATAAATATAAATAGTCTAAAAAGTAACTAAAGCTATCCACTATAAATATATAAAAAGAAGTATTAATATTACTATAGCTACTTATAATAATCTTAATATATTATAAATTATAAATTTTCCACTATAGTTTCTTATATATATATAGTAAGAAAAGAAATACTAGTAAAGCTCCTTTTACCTACTTACTATCTATAGTGAAATATATATTATTAACCTTCCTTATAATCTTTAAAAATTCCACTTAACTACTATATAAATATACTATAAAAGTAATAATATTTTTTCTTAATTATATATCCCAGTAGAAATATAAGAATACTTCTAATATAAGTATAATAATAGTAATATTAATAAAACTAGAGATTCCTCTTAAGAAGCTTCACTTACCTTACTCTTATCCCCTATTATCCTCAAACCTCTAAATACTCTAGATATACTAGAAGATAATAATATCCTCCCTCCTTATATTAAAAATAATATATTACTATCCTCTAATAAAAATACATATACTAAATATTAGAAAACTATAAAGTTATTCCTTAAATTCTTAAGAGCTATATTTAACTAGGGAAAACTCTTTTAATAAAACAATAACTAAGAAAACTAATTTATAAGCTTCCTTATAGTTAAAAAAGAAGCTAATTTAACCTTCTCTTAATTTCTCCACTAAAAAGAAATTATTATTACTTCTAACCTTCCTTTTAAAAAGTGAATAAAGAAGAAATTAGGAAATATTATTAATAATAATATAAATAAAATTATCTAATATAATTTTATTCTCCATAAAGATTATATTATCTTTAAATCTTAAATTATCAATAAAGTTAAGAATAAGAATAGTAACTAAATATATAAAAAGTTAAAACTTATAATCTAAGATTTTAGAGATAAGAAGAAACTTATAATTCTTACTTAGTCTCCCATAATTTAGAGAAGTAACTAAAGATTAATTATAACTATTACCTCTATACTAATAAAAAATAAAAACTTCCTCCTCTAACTAAAAAATATTATTCAGACTTATATTTAAGCTAAAACTAAACTTATAAGATATATTATAGCTAAGTTACTAACTTACCTTAAAGACTAATATCCTCCAGAATCTATAATAATAATTATCAAACTACTCTATAGTTTAGCTAAAGCTAGTATCTACTAGTAAGTAATATACTTAAAATACTATAAAGAATAATTATATATAGAAATATCCACTTATAATCTTTACTTTCTTATATCTTAACTTAATAATAAAGTATTTAGTATAATTAGTATATAAACTAATAATATCCTCAGTCTTTCTAATATTATTTTTACTCAATAAAAGGATTAAAAACTGGTAAAAACCTCCCTTATAGTAAAACCTAAGATCTTCTTTATAAAATTAATATTACTAATATTTAATAGAAATATACTCTCCCTCTAAAATAAAAACCTCTTTCTTAAGCAAAAAAACTAAAGCTATAAACTTACTATTATTAATATCCTTACAAACCCTAAGATACTTAAGAAAACCTATATTAAATAATATATATATAAAGTATATATTACTTTAATTTACTAGTCTAAAATACTTTTTAACTTCTCATACACAGTATAATAATAATAACCCTCTAGTAATAATATTACTACTCTTAATGAATATATTAAATAGTAAATAAAATACTTAAATTAAAAATTAACTTTTATTCCTCTTATCCTCTCTAAAGTATACCTCTATATTTTTATAGATAGCTTCTTTACTAATAATATTAATTTATTATCTTAACTGGAATTTATAATAATCCTAAGCTAAGAGATAGCTATTAGTAAAAGTAAATTTATAATCTAAAGTAACTTAGTCTATTACTTTTTAACTAAAAGTAAAAAAGTAACTAGAAATATATTTACTCTAGAGATCTATATTATAATTACTAATATAAACTTTATATATATTATTACTATATTTTTATAAAAGATTCCAACTTATTATAATCTTCCTTCTATCTCTATCATTATCCATACTAACTTATACTTATTATATAAATACCTTATAAAACTTAGTCTTATTAAAAAGAAAAAGCTTATAATTAATACTATTTGGTTACTTTTACTTTATACCTATAGTGGTACTAAAGCTCTTCACTCTATATATAGTTTTAACTGTAAAATTTATCTAGTAACAGTATTTATACTAATACTAGCTTGTAACTAGTTTAATTAGTAATAAAATTACCTATTATTATACATAATTATACCCCCAGTTATAATATTTAACCTTATAGTGGAGGAAGACCTTATAGTAATAATCTATATAGTAAGAACTTCAGTAAAGCTAAAGCTTAATATATATAGCTGAAAGTAACTACTAAGATTATAAGGTTAAGAATTTTTATAAACTTCTTAAAGATAGAATAAAACAAAAAGCTTACGAAAGCTAAATATTCTATAATCTATCGCTCTTCTATATCCTTTATAATAGAACTGAAATTCCCCTTAAATCTATATAGCTACTTATAACTAAAGTAATATAATAGTAGGTTCCAAATATTCCTTGAGAATCCCTATAATAGGAGGTATTAATATCTCCTAAAAAACCTAAGTAATATTATAAATACTAATATTGATAAATAGACTCTAGATATTCAGAAGAAAATTATCTAGCTATCCTATAATCTACTATATTAAGCTAATAATTTTAAAGACTAGTTATTAATTAGACACTATTTTAATATTAATATACTATACTAATTACTAGATACCTTAAAGTATTATAGTATTATAATTACTAGGGTTTTAAATATTATATAGCTACACTAAAAGTATTTATATTTATATCAGTATTACTTATATATTAATATACTTAATTAATATATTAAGATAGTTCGCTAATAAAAGTAGACTAAATTCTACTACACTTATATAGAAATTATAAGTTAGCTTATATTACTAACAGAAACCCTTTATATTAGTAATAGAAAACTTTTATATTAGAGACGTAAAGTTTTATCTTAAGAGTAAGTAGGATATAGTCTGGAGGATATTAAAGTTATAGATATAGAGATTATAATAAGTATTTAAATAGAGTAGCTATAGTTAGTAGTAATTAAATCTCTTAAGATATTTAAATTATATATAGATAGTATAAGGATATAAGAACGTAAGAACGTAAGAACGTAAAGTTAATATAAAATATAAAAAGCTGGACCTAAATTTATTTAACTAGAAGGTAACGTAAAATACTATTCATTCAGAACTAAGAAGTAAAAGAGAAACTTTTACGAGTATATAGAAAAGTCTATATATATAATACTATATAGAGCCTACTGAGGCTCCACTTAAACGAGGAAGTTAGCTTCAGATACTTAGGTATAACTCTAGTTAGATATCTAGATATAGCTTATAATATTACCTCCCTCCTCTCTAGCTACTATTTAGTTAGAAGCTATAGACTGGATTTCTATCATTATCTATAATTAGACTATATATCACCTTATACTACTCTAAAGCTACTATATCTATAATAATATTAATAAGTTTCTAAATAAAATTTATATATTCTTCCTATTTAATTAAAGTTTCTTATTAATACTTTCTCCCTACTTAGTATATCCTTATAGTAAGAATATTTTTAACTAACTATTTAGCTTCCCTATTATTATCTACTAATAGTAGTAGCTAGTTATTAACTATAATCTACCTAAGTAGTAAGTTAGTAGTAACTCTCTAGAGTAAATCTATATAGAACTATAAATAAATAGACTCTAGAGTATCTAGTTCTATAATATATAGTAAGAGGATCTTCACTACTATATACTTATAATATAGTTAGACTAACTTTCAGCTTAACTTTAGTAACTTATAGTTAGGTATATTTAACTATATTTTATTACTAACTTAATAGTTATCTATAGGAAACTAGATTTTATTTACTTAAGTTTCTAACTTCTACTAAGTAGTAATTATCTCTATATAGATATATATTATTACTAACTATATCTTCTTAACTAACTAGTAAGTAGTAATTTTATTATTACTAGGTAGTTTTATATACCCCTTAGTAATTAGAATCAAGTTAATATAATATTTATAATCTATAAAAAAAATATAGTTTTTATTATATTATATTACTAATTATAGAAAGCTAACTATATAATAAGTAGTAAGTTACTTTAGTTATCCTAAAACTAATAAGTAAATATCCTTAAAACTACTTAGATCTCCTAGTTATACTATTCTGTAATCCTATTAGTTTATAAGTAGTAACTAATACTTAATAAATATATAATATTTATTTATCTATAGAATTTCTTTTAGAAGTAATTTACTCAGTTAGATCTTCTATTACTTATAATAGATTATAATATTCTATAAAACCTATAATAGTAACTAAAGAACTACTAAATATATACTTTTACTTCTATTATATCTATCTTTTCTAGTATAAAAACTTTACCTAATTAATTAATAATAACCTAGAGGTAATAGCTACTTTATTCTTTTATAGGAAGTAGGTGAATAATAAAGTCTATTAATGAATTAGAATATAACTAGTTAGATACTAGTAGGAGCTTTAGGAATCCTTTCTTAGCTTACCTCTAGATATAAATACCTCTATATATATTATAGTTATATATAAATTAGTAGACGCTTTATAATTTTCTAGATTGGTAGAATTATTAACTTATAATCTTTAATCTATTATTATACTCTAGGTAGTCTATAGGAGAGAAATTATATAACTTCTATACTAACCTAATTCTAAACTTATTAAGAAAATTATTATTCTCTTTACTACTGAATATTTAAAGTCTCTCTCTAAAAGTAAGCTATCCTAATATATTAATAATATACTTAGTAATCTAGATTTTAATATAAAAGTTAGAGGGAAAATTATACTCTCCCTACTAGATTATTATAAAAATTTATTAATATAAAGAGTCTCTCTCAGTAGTATAATCCTATATCTCTTATAAGTTTAGCTTTCTTTTGAAAACCTAGGTATTAATAATATCTATATATTTTACCTAGAGCTTTATAGAGATAGTAGCGTCCGGAATAATCTATATTATCTATCCCTATTACCTCTTATTATTCTACCCTTTAGAGGTATCCTATTCCCTCTGGGAGAGGATATTAGGAACTACTATCTGGGTACTTAGTTAGTATTTAAGGTAAAAGTTATACTGAGATAACTTCTCCACTTTTAGGACTAACACTTTCTTAATATCTACTAGACTAATAGATATAACTTAGTAGGGGCTTAATGTCTCACTAGTATACTATATAGTATACTAATAGATAAATACGAACGAATTAGTATTAAGTAGCTAAGCTAACTAGATCTCCTTAAGCTATACTAGCTTATCCTAGTATTTTAGATATACTATTATACTATCCTTCCTATATATTATCCGTTAGGCTCTAATATTATAGATAATATAATTATTCTCTATTTATAGCTACTTAAGATATAAGAGTAACTATAAGCTCTCTATTATATAAGTATAAATTTTCTGTATATAGTTACTAACTTCTAAAGTTAGAATAGCTACCTCCTAAGTATTACTAAGTAATAACCTAGTATTATATCCCCTTATCTATCTCTTTAACATATTAATTAGTAAGAGGTAAAATTTCTTTATAAAATAGATATTAATAATAGTATAGATATTATAGTTTATATTAATAAGTATATTAATAGAGTAATCTCTATTAATTCTAGTCTGAATAATTACTAACTACTAGTTACTTACTTATTCCTTTTCCTATTATTTCTCCTATCTTATTATTTCCGCTTTAGTTAGTTCTAGAGCCTAACTTCACTCTAGAGTTACTTTTTTCCTAAATCCTCACTATTATTAAGTAAGGTAGTATTATCCTCTTAGTTATCCTTAGTATAATCTAGAGTAATTATAGCTTTTATAATCTTTACGTTAGTTTTTTTATATTTTTAGGCTCTATAATTCCTATAGATATTGTGTTTCTTACTATACTTCAAATATTAGTAAATATCTTAATAATCCTTAGAGTATTCCTTAGAGGTAGAAGAGAAGCTACTAAAGCTTTAATATTATTATTACTTCTTAACTACTCTAATTATTATAATATTACTTTCTATATTATAGGTAGTTAATCTCTAGTGAGGTAGCTAGTAATATATTAATATCCTCTTTATATATTTTAGCTTCTAAGTTATATTTGAAACTTTAGATAGCTAGAATCTATATTCTATAGGAAAGTTAACTATAATAAATAACTTCTTAAAATAAGAAAGTAAGGTAGCTTTTAGTAGGGAGATTTAGACTATATCTAGCTATATATACCTTCTAATATTAGCTAGAATCTTTTTAAATTAGAGTAGAAAAATAGTTAAGTATTTTTTTTTCTACCTAAAGTTCTATAGCTAAGTAATAATATAAAGCTAACTATTTGAATTTAGGTGAATTCTATTAAGGTAATCTATAAAATTATTTAGATTATAGGAATTCTCTAATCCTCCCGCTATATAGAAAATTTTAACTACCTACTAAAGACTAAAGTCTAAGTAGAAGTAAATTAGATACTAATATTCCCAATTATTATTAAAGAAATAGTAATTAATCTTAAATCTAGTTTTTATCTATTAGATTTATATTTAGTATTCTTTCTACTTACTTAAAAGCTTTAGAAGTAAAAGAAGAAGTTTCCTCTAGTAGTTAGCTATTAGTAGAGATATAATAATATTATTAACCTTGAAGGTTATTATCCTAATAGATATTATTCTGGAGGTTACTAGAGTATCCTAATATAAACTAGAAGAATCTATTATAGTAACTACCTAGAGGTTACTACTTATTATAATATCTTATCTTACTAACTTATATAAGAGCTTATTAATCTTCTAGTAGAGGAAGCTTAAAATATACTATAATTACTACTGAAGTAGTTTACTTATAGAGTTACTACCTATAGGAGTATCCTGAGAAGCTTTAGTATTCTCTATTATTCTTTATATTAGTTAGTTAGTTACCTATTATATAATATTATATCTTAGGAGCTATATTTAACTGGAATATATACTTAACTAGTAGGAAGCTATATTCTACTTAATATTATCTATATAGTAAATAAAACTAAGTTCTAAATATATAAAGAGTTAGACCTAAGTTTATTTAACTGGAAGGTGATATAAAATACTATTTATTAAGAACTAAGGAGTAAAAAAGAAGTTTTTATAAGTATGTAGAAAAGTCTGTATATATAGTGCTATATAGAGCCTACTGAGGCCCCACTCAGGCGAGGGGGTTAGTTTCAGATACTTAGGTATAATTCTAGCTGGATATCTAGATATAGTCTGTAATACAGAAGAAGTTATTAGTTATTTATTATTAACAAAATTGATATAAGGTAAATATACTAGCTATAGCTACAAGGGATTTAGGCTTAGATTAACTGAAAGCTAGCTGCAGCAGTTAGCTAGAGGGTAAGAAAGCTAAAGTAATACTTCAGGAGGTAATATATCTACTAATAGTTATAATAGAGAGTAAGTTATCAGCCTCTCCTATAATTAATATTATAATCTTAAAGTAATTATATAAATACTAAAAACTCTATAAGATATAGTAAATTAATAGTAAGAATAATCTTACTAATATCTTTACTTAAAAATTCCTAAACTATACTCTAGAGAGATTTATTAATATAAATAATATAATAGCTTATATAGAGGAATAAGTTACTTATTTAGAATAAAAAGAGCCAATTCAGATGATTATTTAATTAAACAATATAAATTATTTAATTAATTTTATCTTATATATAGATATATAGTATACTATAGTTAAAAAGTAAAAAGGAAATTCACTAATATTAATAATATAATAGCTATAAAACTATTAGAATTATATAATATACTAACTATATAGTATAACTTAGTAGCGGAAACTAGCTACTAGTAATAACTAGCTACTAGTTATTACTATCTACTAGGTAATTAGTAACTAATTACCTAAGGTATCTAGATCTAGCCTATATATAGCCTATAGGCTATACACTATAAATATTAACACCTTTAACCCTATTAGTATACTATATATAATAATACATATAATATACCTTCCCCTAATAAAACTAATAGTAACAGAAATAGATAATATATATTATCCAAAATATAGTTATTTACACAAAACCTTAAGTAAAATATATAAATATTATTAGTATTTAGATTTTTAAGAGGAGACTGAATTTATAAAAAATATAGAATTATATTACTAAAAGATATTTTTTATATTAATAAATCTTTATAGTAATCTAGTAGGGAAAATATAACGTTCTCTCTAATTTCTATATTAAAACTTAGGTTACTAAATATATTACTAATATACTAGAATAACTTTCCTTTAGAGAAAGGTTTTAGATACCAGATAGTAAAAATAGTAACAACCTCCTTAATAAGTTTAATTTTAAACTAGTATAGTAGTTATATAACTTCTTCCCTATAGATTACCTAGAGTATAATATTATACTGAAAAGTATAAGTTAATAGTTCTATTAGCCTCAATAGTTACAGAATATTTACTAATCTTTATATAACTGTAATATATATAGAAATATTTATATCTAAAGATAAATTAAAAAGAAGTTTTTAAAGTTTCTACTAATATCTAACTAGTTGTACTCTATTTTATAAATAGATTGTATTATTAATTTACGCCCCACGAAAAGATAAAGTAGCTATTAGCTCTAGAGGATTATAAATTAACTAAACATAATTCCTATACTGAAGGAAATAAATATAATGGAGATAAAGATATATATTTAATAGTTTCTTAGTTATTATTATAGATTTGATAAAATACTATATCTTATTATAAGTACTAGAAAGTTTAACTAAATAAGTTACTTTCAGAAGAAATTCTATAAACTAAAAATATTATATATTTATTAAGTATTAGTTACTATCTATAAACTAATGGAGTTATAAAATAATATAACCAGAAGATCTAATGAACTTTAAGAATATATATATACTGATTTTAAAATAACTAGGGTAACCTACTACTTATTATATAGTTAATCTTTTATAATTAGCAGTATAGCATAATAGAACTTATATCTTTCTTTATAAACTATATATATTATATTAACTTTATTCTGGTTACTAAAAAGTACATAAAACGACCTAATAGTAATAAAGTTACTATCTACCAGCTAGTGAAGAGAATATAGTTAATAATAATATATATTTATAAGAATAGCTACTATTTAGTAAAGATTAAAAGCTTAGGTAAATAAAATCTAGTTTCCTATAAATTAATATTAGATTAGTAATAGGATATAGTTAAATAAATTTAACTATATATTACTAAAGCTAAGCTTGAAATTAACTTAGTTAGACTATAAGTATATAATAATAAAACCGTCTTACTATATATTATAAAGCTGGATATTTGGAAGTTTATTTATCTAGAAATCTATATATATTTACTCTAGAAGGCTACTATTAATTTACTACCTAGGTAGATTATAGTTAACAGCCAGCTAGTACTACTAGTAGATAATAATAGAAAGACTATATAGCTAGTTAAAAGTATTCTTACCGTAAGAATATACTAAGTGGAAAGAGAATATTAATAAGAAGCTTTTATGAAATAGAAAATATATATAGATTTAATATAGAAGTTAGTTAATATTATTATATATATAATAGTATTAGAGTAATATAAGGTAATATATAGGCTAATTATAACTTATAATAATAATTTAGTTTATAGCCTCCAGCTGGATAGTAGCTAGAAAGAAGAAAGATAATATTATAAGCTATATCTAAATATCTAGCTAAAGTTATATCTAGGTATTTAAAGCTAACTTTCTTGCCTAAATAGAGTCCTAATAGGCTTTATATAGTATTATATATGCAGACTTTTCTATATACTTATAAAAGCTTGTTTTTTACTTCTTAGTTTTAAATAAATAGTATTTTATACTTCCTTCCGGTTAAATAAGCTTAGGTTTAGTTCTTCACACTATATTATTTAAGAAGATCTTTAAGTATTAAAAACGTCCTTAGATTCTAACTATTATATATACTAACTCATATTAACTTTATCAATATCTTATAAAGCCTAATATGATTAGAGAAAAGTATCTAATAATTAATATTATAGTATTAAGATAATTACATAAAACTGTAAGTTCCAAAAGATATAGTAAGTTAATAAAGATAATGATATTACTAATATATTTATAAAGGTTTTTTTTAAACTATATTCTTAAGAGATTTATTAGTTCAAACTTTATAACTATTTGAATAGAGGGATAAGTAACTTAAGTAAAGTAGATAAATAGATATATGGATATTATTTAGGTAAAAAGATATAGATTGCAAAAAGTATTATTCTTTATATAAATAGATAGTTATTAGGGTATATGGTAAAAAGAAAAGTTGCTAATATTTATAATATTATACTGTAGGGTATATATTAATTATATATACTATTATATATATACTAGTATATATTCTATAGCCTACTAGCTATAGATATCTGGTATCCGATACCAGCTGTCGCTAAATAGTATAGTAATTAGTAAGTAATTACTATACTATAGATCTAGAGCTTTATATAACGCTATATACTATATAATATAGTAATATTAATAACCAAAAGCCAGAATACCAGTTTGCATCCATACGACAAAATAACGTATAGCATATAATAACTCTGACGGTTAAACTAATAATAACGATAAAGAACTCTTAAAAATAAAACAAAATAAAACGTTTCTAAAAGCTATGTATTCTATAATTTATTACTTTTTTATTTTCTTTATTATAAAACCAAAACTTTCCTTGAATTTATATAGCTATATATAACTAAAACAATATAATAGTAGATATTAGATATTTCTTTATAATCTTTGTTGCTGGAAATACTAATTACTTTTAGAAGGCTTAAGTAATTATAGGTTTATCTATTAGAGGCAGAGCATCAAGAAATAATACATAATACGTTCCTGATACATAATATGATATATATTATATATTACAGAAACAAATATATTATATGTATTTCTAATATATTAGGATTTATATCCAATATTTATATTTGTATTTTTAATTTAATATACTGAAAACCTTTGTATTTATATTATATTACAAATATATGTAATTGTATTTATATTATTTGCAATATATTACATTTTAATGAAATTAAAAGTGTTGAAATTGAAGAATTTACTAGTTAAATTACTCCTTTTGGTGTACATATACTAACTTTAGTATATGTACATATACTACGTTTTTAAGATCTTAGTACTAAAGCTTTATATACGTAGATGTAAATATATTAGGTGTTATATTACAAATAATACAAATATAAATAAATATATTTATAATTATAATGTATTAGGTTTTGAAATATTATACATACAAATATATATATTAGCTATCACATATAGAATATTATAAACAGATGTATTTCTATTTATATTAGATGTATTTGTATTATTGTAATACTTTAATTGGGGGTAATTGTATACTGCATGTATCCTTAGCTATATAAATATAAACTAGTCTCTTTAGTAAATTGTTATTATTATTTCTAGGTTATGTTACGTAGCGTGGAGGCTATATATATAGTAATAAGGTTATAGCTATATAGTTATATAATCTATATAGCTATATAGACTGACTATTTACCTACTATAGCTATAGTATAGTAGGCTATAAGGTAACGTAGTGGCTACAATAGTTAAACTAAATAGTTAAACTAATATTAGTAACTTTTCTCTATACTATAATAGTATTATCTAAATATAAAAAAAACCTAAATAGCTAACTACCAAAAACTATTTTTTTCAATATCTTTCTTTTGCCACCAAAGCTATAAGGTTAACTGGGCACTAATATAGCAAAAGTCGTGAAGGTGGGTAACTTACCAGTTAACCTACTTATGTGAACTAATTAGATAAAGGAAGTTATTCTGCAGATTAATTCCAACGGCATGCAGTATATATATATATATATTATAATATAAACATAAATATCAATAATTAGAAACTATCAGTTATAACTAAGTTATAATAAACTAGTTAATTATAAATATTTGCCAGTTATAAAGTAAAACTAATTAGTAGTTTAACTATTACTAATATTTATTATTATTACTTAACTGTAAATTAGTAGCAAATATCTAAAGAGATAATATTTTAATATTTCTAAGAAACTCTCCAGGTAGCTTCTAAGTAAGAACAGATAACGTAAAGCTATTATAACTATATGCTACCTTAAGAATATTATTACTATATTTATGATAGAAATAGAAGTAAAGATAAACTTATAATAATTTATTAACTGAATATTCTATTATATTTATTATATAGTAAATAAATAATCTAGATTAATATTAAATTAGGAAAGCGAAATATTATAATAAAGTAATAAGATTAGTATAATGAGAAGAAAGAAATGTATAATTAAATTACTATTCCTTACTATTACGTTCTAATATTTTATATATATTTAGAAAATAAGAAATAACAAACGACCTTAATAACTAAAAATATAAAATACTAATCTTACCTCTATAATAATATAAGAAAAAGCTAATAGATTTAGTTAATATGTTTATAATTACAGTATATTAATATATCTGCAACTATAATATAGCTTACGTAGCAGTTAGAATGAAGATAATAAAGAAGGAACAATATAGAAAGAAGCATTTATTTTATATAGTAAGAACACGCTAGAAATAACTATAAAAATATAACTAATAATATGAATTATTATATAAGTATTCCAAATTTAAAACCAGATAAAAATATTAGTCTGTAATTTCTTCCTCTATATGTTTTGTAAGTAACTATAGTAGAAAAGTATCCTAATGAGAATTTTCCAGAAAGCGGCAAATTATTAAGATATTATAACTAACATTAAGATAGAAGATATTAAGAAACTATTATTCCTTATTTCTACCTATAAGTATCCACTAAGTATTTAATAAACTATTAATGAAACTAAGATACCTATAAGTTAAACCGATAAGAATTATAATAAGTATAAGAGATAAAGAATATTAATACTAATAGTATTTTTCTTTACTTAAAAATCTCTATTAGGAAAGTTCTTTTAATAAACTATATTCTAAAGAGAAATAAAAAAAAGAAGTATTTATATTAACAGCAGAATCAGGGACATAAACAGAGGAGGAAATAACAGGAAATAATACAAGAGGAGGATTATCTAAATTAAAAATAAGGTAATATATCTAACTGGGTAATGACTGTAGCTTATTCTTAAAACCTTCCTCTATAGTAATAAGAAACTAAAAGATAGTATACTAAATAACGTAAGTATATATAACTAATAATATTCTTATATTATTATTTATTATTTCAATTTACTATGGATAATATATTTATATAATAAGTAACTAAGCTAAATTAATAATAACCTTAATAATATTACTATTTAAAAAAAGCCTACCTATACCTCCAAAATAAACCTACATAAGGGTATAAAGAAAGTATACTACTTTATTACTAATATTACCAGCAAGAAATAATATCTGACAAATTTATAAACATTTTAAATAGAAAGATAGTTATTCAAGTTTTACTGAAAGAAGGTTTCTACATAATAATTATAATTTATCTAATAAATATATATACCTCTAAAGTTGCAACTTTTAGAGAAATATTTAAAATTAAGATATAGTAAATTTATACTGACTATAAATATTATTTCAGCCTAATTCCCCAAATATATCTTTCTCTCTAGATTCCATTAATAGCTTTTAAAAGAATAAGATTAATTATAACGCCCTCTTAGCTATTGCTAATTAGTATAAGAAAACCTTAAGATATATAAAAGTAAAGATATTAGTGAAAATATACCAAAACGTTATATCTTAATAATAGAGTAATAATAAAACCTAAAACTAATATTAATAGTATCTAACTTAATAATATCTTTATCTACTACTATATATCTTTATAGAAAGAATAAGATATCTACTTCAATAAAGTGTGGAAATTCTTTTATAATAACTTTAAAAGATAGAATTTAGACTATTTTGGTAATATAGAGAAAGTAGTAATATAAACTTTTAGAAACTACCTTATAGGAAGAGGTATATATTTCCCTCTAGATAAAAAGATAATAAAAGAAAAGCTAATAGAAATTCTTGATAAGAAGATACTAATAAGATAAAGAGTAGAAACTATTATATAAAGCTAATAGAAATTTCTAACTCTTAGGTAAAAGATTATAAAAAATCCCAACTTTATTAATTATCTCCTGAACGTAGAAGAAGTTATCTCTCTGAAATAATAATTCTCTATATTCAGAAACTTAATAATGAAGATAACCACTTTATAATTAATATCAATAAAATTAATAATAAAGGTAATAATAATATAAAGCCTATAACTAATAAAGCTAGATATTTGAATAGATTTTAACTTACTAAGAATCAAAGAAAAAATATTATTAATAAGAAGGAGAAATACCTAAAGTTAATTAAACTTTCAACAATTTATATTTACCTTAAAGGAAAGTACTAGTTAATATTAAAATACTATATTCTATTTAACTAACCTCACGAGAAGATTAAATTATTTTTCAGTAAAGTTTATAAAATAAATAATAAATATACTAGAGAGAAGTATAATATCTTCAAAAATAAAATATATATATTTATTACTAAATATATTAGCTATAATATTAACTAAAATATAGTAGGAAGTATATTTTATAATATACTAGTAGGAGAAATATATTTATACTATTGTAGTAGTTATATTAAAGGTATCTAATTATTTTAATTATATATCTCTCGGGATTTTATTTAGGTAAGTGTATCTAATAGTTAGCGTTTACTTTATAAACTCTATAGATAAGCTGAAGTTAAGAAACTATTGAAATAGAGGAAACCTCAGGTAGTATATATAGTTAGTGTTAGTTTACCTATTAGGGGTAAATAATGCATGCCGCATGTGGTCTTTATAGTGCGGGTGCAAACTGTTCTGGTAATCGTTGTTATTATTCCTAGGTTATGTGGCTGGAGGCTATATATATAGAAGGGGCTATATAGCTGTATAGCTATATAGCTAGTATAGCTATGTCGTCCGTATAGTTATATAGGCTGACTATTTACCTAATATAGCTATAGTATAGTAAGCTATAAGGTAACTTAGTAGCTATAATAATTAAAATGAATAGTTAAACTGATACTAATAACTTTTCTTTATACTATAGTAATATTATCTAAATATAAAAAAGCCTAAATAGCTAACTACTAAAAACTATATTTTTTAATATTCTCCTTTTACTACTAAATTTATTACCTATTTATTCCTCTATATAATTATAGTAGTTATATTAATTACTGGGATCTCTTTAAGTAAATATTAGAGATTGGAAGAGTATAAGGCTTTATTTGAAACTTAAGGTTATAGAGCTATATAGCTGTGAGGCTATATAGCTATAGGACTATAAGGGCTATAAGGCTATATAGCTATACAGCTATGTGGCTATATAGCTATACAGCTATAGGGCTGTGAGGCTATAAGGCTATAAGGAGGTTGTTACCTTGAGAGGTTAGTAATATTATATACCTTCTGGCAGTCTCTGAGATTGTTGCTTTTGGAGGCTGTAGGAGAGGGCTGTTGTTGTATGGCCCTCTTGGAGCTGTGAGGGCTGTGGGAGAGGGCTGTTGTTGTATGTGGCTTTTTTGGAGTTATGAGGGCTGTGGGAGAGGGTTTTTATTATATGGCCCTCTTGGAGCTGCGAGGGCTGTGGGAGAGGGCTATTATTATATAGCTTTCTTAGAGCTGTGAGGGCTGTGGGAGAAGGCTATTATTATATAGTCCTTTTGGAGCTACGAGAGCTATAGAAGAAGGCTATTATCTAAGTTATATATATGGGGGGTGTTAGAAGGTCTTGAGAGGCTATGAGGCTATATAGCTATAGAGGCTATAAAGCTTATAGTGTTGCTTTGAGAGGGTGGTAATACTATATACTTCTTAAGTGCGTTTACTGAATATACTCTAGTTGGTAATAGAGGGTGTGATAATGATTAATTTCTCTGTAGTCTTATGAAGTGAATATTAGTATATAATTAGGGATATTTATTAATCTAAAAGTGTCTAGGGTAGGAGGCTGGAGATACTGTAAACTCTAATATCTAATTAGTAAGAATTATAAGGCTTAAGAGGTTATGTTTGCTAAATATACTTCTGTTAGTAATACTGAGGGTGTGATAATAATTAACTTCTCTGTAGCTTTAGGGAGTATTTTATTTTAACTACTGAAAAGAGAAGCTTACTGAAGTAATTATATTTATTACTTAAAGGTGCCTTTTTTATAGTAATCTCCTTAAGAGGGTTAGTATATAGTTTAGAGGCTTCTAGCGAGGTTTTAGGGTGGGGAGGGTCTGAGGCGTCTAAGTGATAAATAACTGCTATAATCCTTTACTTTATATAAATTTTAGGTAAAAGGTTTTATAATTACTTCTTCTAATAATAATAGATCTTGCTGATTTAAAGTATAGTGTTAATAGTCAGGTTAATACTAATTAGTATTAGTTTATCTGTTAGAGGTAAATAATATATACTGTATATAGTCTTTATAGTGTGGGTGTAAACTGTTCTGGTAATTGTTGTTGTTATTCCTAGGTTATGTAGCTGGAGGCTATATATATAGAAGGGGCTATATAGCTGTATGGCTATGTAGCTAGTATAGCTATGTCGCCTGTATGGCTATATGGGCTAACTATTTATCTGACGTAGCTATGGCATGGTAGGCTATAAGGTAGCCTAGTGGCTATAATAGTTGAACTGAATAGTTAAACTGACAGTTGGTTAATATAATAGCTAATAGATATAAAAAGTATATTTATTATAAAGGAAAAATATAAACTTATATTGATTATAGTTACTTTTTGAGAATTATAATTAGTTTTTATATAATATTAGCTAGCCTCACTTAATATTAGATACTAATAATTACCAGTTAGTAATATCTGTTACCAGATAGTACTAGCTGGTACCACGCTTAGTTTCATAACAGAAAAGTATATTATAACTACCGGTTGCAGTTGTCCGTCGTAGGAACTTATACTATAAGATATGAATTTTGCTAATTTAAGATAATCTCTTAACTATCTAGATAGCTACAGTAATTAGAAATAGATTGAAAAAATCTATAATCCACTTTAACTACTATAGAAAGTGGAAAATCATAAACCTTGACAGTTTTACTGAAAACTACAGATATATAAATTTAGTTAAGATATTTAGGGTAATAATAATATAAATTAACTTACTTTGATATATATAAATCTAAATCTATAAGATTAAGAGAAGAAGATTACGAAAAGAGTATCTATAACTATATACTGGATATATAATACAAGGAATATACTTTATAATATTATTTATAACGTTAAACGAACTATTAATAAACTATAT
The DNA here is from genome assembly GCA_001693025.2 of Colletotrichum lindemuthianum. Taxonomy (NCBI): domain Eukaryota; kingdom Fungi; phylum Ascomycota; class Sordariomycetes; order Glomerellales; family Glomerellaceae; genus Colletotrichum; species Colletotrichum lindemuthianum. Next base: position 61,587 of record MASP02000136.1, on the reverse strand, counting down.
AAACGGATAATAGAGATATTTGAAAGGTAAAAGTAATAGTCAAAGTAAAAAAGCATTTATATTACAAACTATAATTAATCTTTCGTAAATTATATATATAATAGCTAATATTAAAGCTAATAGTTTAACTACCTACAACTAACGTATCTGCAATAAATATGAAATAATAATATTATCTTAAGATAACCCTATAAGAGAATATAAGAAAGATATATATAAAATAAATACTTAATATATTTAATACCAGCAAATAAGTATTAGTTATGAAAGTATACCCCAGAAGAGCGTAAGGTAGCTACGCTATAGTTTAAGAAGGTATTTACTATTAATATAACGTTAGTAGAAGGAATTATAATATATCTTAATAATATAATTCCTACGGAGGAAACAATAAATAATATACTTAATAATATAAATACAATATCAGAGAATAACTTTATAGATATCCACTTTACTATAGCAAACACTAAGAAGGAAATTTTTAAGTTTATAAAACCTATAGAGATTCTATAAAACTATATTTCTTTTACTTAATAGCTGCTAATAAATTAAAGATCTTCCTAACTTTATGGTAGTTTAAAGTTGTTTTTAAAAGTACCTCCTCGATTACTAAAGTAATTAAACCTTCTACTAAAAGTATATAATACCTTGAAGTTCTCTAGAGGATTCTTCCTAATATCTCTCTAGATAAAATAACCTTAAAGATAAATATTATATTTGAAGATAAATAAGATTTTATAAGTTTCAGTATAATTGGAATATTTACATTCTTTAGAGATATTAAAATCAATATTATATTTATAGCTATATTATTTCTACTAAGCCTTCCTAATATAAATTACCTCCAAATTTACCTTACTAATCTTGATAATAAAAGTAAGTAAGGAAACGTATTACTACCTATAGAAAAATATAATAAATATTTATAGTTCTCTATATAGAAGGACTCTTATAGTAAGGTTACTAACCTCCTTATAGAAATAGAAATATAGTAACTTTATAAGATATTTAGCTATTTTAGTATCTATAAGTTAAGAAATATACTTAAGATAGTAGATAAAGTTATAATAATTAATAAAACTAAGGTAATTATAAAAGACTGCTATTAGTATTAGATAAATAGTAAAATACTATACTAATTTAAGTTTAGCTGTAAAGATAACTATATATTTAATATAAAGACTATTATCAATATTATACATTTTAATAGTAATAAGTTTATAATATATATTATTAATATTTCTATAGTTTTTATAGCTATAAGATTTATAAAAAGTATCTTTATAGAGAATATATAGTATATACTAAGTGGTTGTATTAAAGGTCTCTAATCTGTTGCTAAATTATATGCTTCTTGGGGTCCTATTTAGGTAAGTTCACCCGATAGTTGGCTCTTGCTTCATAAACTCTGTAGATAAGCTGAAGCTGAGGAACTGTTTAAATAGAGGAAACTGTCAGAAATAACGTATTTGAGTGGTAGAGTTTGCACCGTTCGAGCCTCAGGCACTTGTGGCGTCTCTATAGGCTTCGCCCCACTTAACCTAGTTAAAATGGAGCTTTACGTAGTATGTGTAGCTACGTTTAGTTATATATAATATATACTAGATTTTGCCTCCTAATTATATATAATAATTAAGAGTCTCATAATACTAAAGAGCTACTAGGCTAAAAGTATATATTATAATAATTTTATATATCTTGAATACTAAGATATCTACTGAAAATACCTCTATTTTAATACTTAAGGAAGCTAATTAGTAGATTATTTAGTATAACTCCTTTAAGGTGGAAGCTAAAGCTTATAATCTATAAGACTATCTTAATCCTAAAGTAGATATTTAAAAAAGTCTCTATTTAGTAGCTTCTTAAAAGCTCCTTATATATAACTTTCCTAAAGTAAAAAAAAGTAAAATATCTATAGTAATACTTAAAATAAATACTCTAGAGATCTTAATTCCCTCTAGTATTCTTAATAAATCTACCTCTATAAAGTAAATTTACCCTAAAGAGTTCTAACTTCCACTTAAAGCTTCTTGATAGATTTATACTTAAGATATTATAGATTTTATAGAGAAAAGCCTTAAGGTTCATATAGCTATCTATAATCTTTATAATATAAGAATTTGAGAGTATAAATATAAATAGTTAAATTAAGTTTATATATTATCTTAAATTTATAAGTATATTAGTAATATATTTAACTATTAATATTATTATATAGAGGAGGATCTTACTATATAGTTAATAAATCTCTATAACTACTTTAGTATTATAGATAATCTCTATCTCTAGTAAGTAGTTACTATATATTATAATATACTCTAATTTCCTAAGATTCAATATCTTACTATATAGATATTAATTAAAATATAGTTTTAGAAGTAGTAAGATACTATATATAAAGTTTAAATAGTTAGCTATATTTCCTCTATTATAGAGGTATTTTAAGTTAATAACTTTATATTTTCTCTAGTTTACTTACTAATCAAATTATATACTTAAAAGTTATATATTAATAGTTTATAGTTAATTAGATATAATACTACTAAATAAAGTTATTTTTGTTATTATAGAGGTTATATAATAGTTTTCTGAAACTCTCTATCAAGGTAAAATTAGCTATAAAGTATTTAATACTACCTTAGAGGCTACAGATAGTAACTTAAATTCTTAAGGTAGTAAGAGATACTTTAATAACTTAGATAGACTTCTATATATTCTTAAATATAGTAAATATTACCTACTTTTATAGTATTATTATATATATTTATTATTTATATAATAAAGTTAGGTATTTAATACTGTAATTAAGGAGAGAATTAAATAATAAATAACTTCAGATTTAGATTTTTTAAAGAGGATTTAAAATCTCAGATAATAGTAATTATATAGTTAACTTTTTAGCTGAAGTAATTATAATATTATATAGTAAGCTTACTATATAGAGGAATCTCAGTAGTATTCTCTCTAAGACTTATTTATTCTTAATTTAGATACTTTAGTTTATATCTTTTAAAATATTAAGAATTTAATAAGTTTCTGAGAAGCTTCCTCTAGAGATTATATTTAGTATAATATTAAGTTAGTATCTATTGAAAGCTATAGAGATACTAAGATTTATATTAAAATTTAAGAAGATAAAGAAGTTAAACTTTATTTCTATAATATTACTTTCTATATCTCTCTAGCTATAAATTTTATCCCTTTTTAGTAGTTATAAAAGTGAGGTTATTAGTAGAATATTAAACTAAATTACCTTTCTTAACTATAGAGAAGTAACTACTTAGAGATTATAACTATTAATATTTAATATAATTAATAAGTTCTTAAATATTATATATTTTATAAAAGGTAAATACTCTAGTAGTATAGTTAATATAATATAAATCTTCTTCTAGATACTATTGCTACTAGAGATATATTATAGAGACTATGAAAAATCCCTAGAAAATAATAAATAATTTTAATATTAGTAGCTAGAGTACCCTGGGAGAAAGCTTCTTAACTACCTTATCTCAGCTATATATAGTATTTATATTACTGATAGTTACTTAAAATATAATAAATATCAGTCTACCTGGGAGATATATGAAGCTTATAGTATTAGTAAAGTGAAGTAGATTATTCACTATATAGAACGTAAGAGTACTTTATATACTACCTCTAGAGAGTATATTATATTTAACTTTCACTCTTATTATTGAAGCTATAGTAGCTATATCTCTTTTTTAATATTTACAGATAGAATTACTAACTACTTATAGGATTTTTTATCTTATAAAGTATATTGAAACTATTATAAATATAGTATTTAATAACTTTATCTTACTTCTTAAGTATCAGTATAATATTAATATTAAGGTTTTTAAGTATAATAATAAGGTTCCCAGATATAAGAAGCTAAAAGCTATCCTAACTACTTAAAGTATTTACCTTAAACTATCTATACTATATATATAAAGTTAAAATAGTAGAGTAGAATATATTAGAACTATTATTAAAACTTATATAAAAGCTATAAGGGAAGGAAGTAAATTACTTCACAATCTCTAGCCTGAAACTTTATAAATAGTAGTATTTCTTTATAACTATATACTAATAAGCCTTTTAGGCTAGTAAATATTATACTAAAAGCTTTATAAAGTTACTTAAAAGAACAATACTGTAAGGCTAAACTTAACCCACTTTTATATATATAACTATAAGTATTTTATTCTTATTATATGTATAAAACTTAAATATAACTATTTTATCTACCTTAAGGAGTATATATTTATTAGCTTTTTAGTTAGCTACACTTTAACTAACTAGTTTAAAGTGTGGAACGCTTTATAAAATAAGGTTATTATAACCTATAATATTTCTTTTAATTAGATAATGGTTTTTAATAGTAATTTAGCCTCTCTATAAGATAATTTCAAGAAGTCTAACCTTAATAAAGTTTCTTATTAGTTATAAAAGTAATTAGCTATAGTAAAATTATATAAAGCTAGCTTAGATACTTACTTAAGCTTAAGTGAAAAGCCTAATAAGGTTATTTATATTAAAGATATAGGAGGTAGTTATAAAAGCTTAAGGTTTTATATCTATACTATAGCTAACTCTAAACCTTCTGAGACTCTATTTAAAATTATAAAGTTTATATTATTAATCCCTCTAGAGTTACCTATTATATTCTTCTATAAGTTTATTTATATAGATAAGACTATAGGGAAGTAAAGAGATTAGATATCTCTAGAGAGAATTAAGTGTGAAAGATAGATAAGATACTATACTAGAGTAGCTAGGAGGTTTTTATTTAAAGCTACTTTTTTAGCTAGTATCCTTTAGTTATTTTAAGATACTTCTAGATACTCCCGCCTGTAGCTATAGGATTATGTAAGTTATTAACTAGAGGGAGTCCCAGAAAGTTAAATTTTAAGAGGACTCTAAAAGGTTGTCGTAAGTCTGAAAGATAAACTTCAGCTGTAAGGTAAATTAGATAGTAGAGAGTATTTAAAATATAGAGGAGTAGAGGCTCCCGCTCTAGGAGTCCTATAATAGAGATTATTACTATTACTTATATCTTACTTAATAATATTTACTTATCTATATACTAAAGCTATAATAGTGGCTGAAAAGGCTTATCTTAAAAGTTATATTAAATTACGTTCCTGGAGTGAGGTTAGTAAGGCTCTTATAAGGAGCTTAAAAGTTCTAGGTTACTACTAAGTTTATACTTATAAGCTTAATAAGTATAGATACCTCCTTAAAATTAAGATTCAGTTTATTATTTATAGAGACTAATAACTATAAGATAACTATAAAACTTATATAGTTACTCTAGTAAGTATATTTTTTTAAATTTTTATAGTAATTACTAACTACTTTAATCTCAAGTTACTTCAGTATAATATAGTTAATATTTTTATTTAAGTAATATTTAATAAAGTAGTTTATATAGAGATACTACTTAATTATTAAAAGTTTGGAAAGATCTACTATCTGAATAAAATACTCTACAGCTTTTAAAAGTTTCCTCTCCTTTAGTAATATTATCTAGAGGTAGACTTTAAATACTTTAGTTTTAAGCTTACTGTAAGAAAGCTATATTACTAGCTTAAGGGGTATATTATTTTCTTCTTTTATATTAATAACTATATACTCTCCTTCCCCTCAGATAAAGTATCTAAAATACTTATACTATTAGTAGACTTCTAAAAGAAATATTATTTTAAGGAAGGTAAAAACCTATAGTAGTTCCTTAGTATTAAGGTTATTTAAGATTAAATAATATAATAGCTGTAGTTCTCTTAAGTAGTCTATATTAAAAAACTTCTTAAGTATCTTATAAAATATATATAGTATATTAAATAGTTTGATACTCCCCTCAGACCTAAAGAACTCCTCTTACAGTATAATTAAGCTTCCTATATAGAGATTAAATACTACTAATAAGATATCAGCTTTATTAATTATACTGTAGTTATGATGAAACTAGATGTTACTTATATAACTAGCCGATTATCCTATTTTAACTAGAACCTTAGAGATAACTACTAAGTTGAAACTAAGTGAATAATATGGTATTTCGGTAAAATTAAGGACCTCTACCTTGAGTTTAGCTGTAAGTCTGGTGATCTATAGGATAGCTTTATTGTCGCTATAGATACTAGCTTTATAGATAATAGTGAGGATTAAAAAAGCTCTCAAGCCTACATTATATACCTTTTTGGCAGCCTTATAATATAGCAAGCTAATAAATAAGATATTATAACTACCTCGACGACTGAAGTAGAACTTTTAATGTTATTATAAGTAGTATAAGAAGCTATTTTCACTAGCTACCTTATTACTACGCTTTAAGTAGACTTTATAATAAATATTTTTAGTGGAGGTAAGATATATAAGCCTTATTTAGTAGTCTGAATCCAGTGTGATAACTAGTAAATAATATATCTTATAACTGCTGAAATAGTGTAACTATATATAAAACTATAGTATATTAATATCTATAACTACTAGCTACAGTAAGAAGCTTAGTGAGGATGCTTTAAAGTTAAGTATACACCCTCGGGAGACCTTATAGCTGACAGCCTCATAAAGCCTCTCTGAAGCTGCCAGTTTAGCGTTTTTATTACTCAGATTAATATAACAGACTAGTTAAACTACCTGAAAGTGTAGCAAGAGGAGGAACTTCAAGAGAAGCTATCTATACTAGTATTTAAAGACCTTAATAAGACTTTTAACTACTAGTTAGGACTTATAGATTCTAATTCTAACTATAATATAGTTAAAAAAAAACTTGGGGGCACCTGAGGCGCCTAAGGCGCCAGGAGGCATCTTTTACCCAAATAATAAGGAATACCTAAATAACCTATAAATAGTATTACTCTTCCTGCCACAGAAGTAGAGGTTTAATAAGGATAATAGTGTCAGGCTACAGCAGAGAGGGGGGGCACCGGGGGCCTATCGGGTCCCCCGTAAGAGAACACTAGCGCCCAGAATAATGGTTATTCCGGGCGGCGAGGCTTAAATACCAGTGTGGAGCAGCAGCTAAGTGAGGGGAAAGACAAATTCAAATAATTATATAGCAGAACGCCTACCTATTCAGAGATCCCATCACTTAATATAAACCTAGTCTGATATATTCAAACTTCTACCTACTCTTAGGCATACTAACCAGTAAGACTATAATAGCGTTATGTGTATGAATTACCCAAGCGTAGTATACTGTTAATAGCTCGGGAGAGTTAGTAGCCCCCCCAGAATAATAGTAACCTTTCCGAAGTGGAGCTTAATTGATTAATTAAGGAAGAAATAATAAAATTGAGAAAGAAGTGGAAGTTAGAGAAGCTGATAGCTTTAAGAAGAGGAGAAGATATAGAGGAGGGAACCACTAGGAGCCTTACTATTCCTAATCTAGAGCCTAAGAGGCAGAAAAGAAACCTCTTAGTGAAATAGCTTACCCCTATTTATTATAAGGAAGGTAGCTAATCTAACTTTAATAATTTTCTATTTAAACTTAGAGGATAGTTTACTATAGTGGAAGATGATTTTATAGTAGATAAAGATAAGGTTTAGTATATAGACTTATACCTTAAGGATATCACCTCCCGCTGCTAGATTAAGTAGGTCTCTATTATATATAGTAATAATATTAAGTAAGTTACCTAGTTAGCTATAAAGGAGTAACTTAAGTTAAGTATAAATAATACTGATACTAAAACTTTTACTATATCCACCCAATTAGATACTATATAGCAGAAGGTTAGCTAAACTTACTAGTAGTTTATTAATACCTATAAAACTATTAAGGCTAAATATCCAGATATTCAGCTAGAGAAGCTCTATATTATTAATATTATTAACTACTTACTATTAGAGTTAAAAAGAGTAATTATAACTAGAAGCCTCCTAGTAACTCACTAGAAACTAAACTACGCCGCTAAATAGGTAGAAACTATCGAATAATCTATAAGTAAGTTAATCCTAATAGATCCTACCTATAGGACACTAAAGTAGAGAAGCTGCAGACTACTAGTAATACTAATAGTAATTCCTACTAGAAAGATAAATAGTAAGAACTAATCTAGAGAACAGTCTACTACTACAACTATATCGCCTAAAATTAAGTAAGAGGGCATCCTGTAGGCTAGAACTATAGCCCCCAGGGAGCCTCTAAAATACTACAACTATAGCAAGATAGGCTATATATCTTACCAGTGTGAAGAAGATATATACTATATATATAAGGAACCTAGGCATACAGGAAGACTCTATCACTCAGCAGCGACTGAGGTTAATAGTATTTAAATCCTATAGAATCCAGAGCTCTACTAACACTTTAAAGCTAAGATATTAGTCTATATAGAGAAGAGTTAGAGGAAGGGGAAAGTACTTATCAACCCAGAGGCTAATAAGAACATCCTAGGTTAGAATATATTATATAACACTAAACCTATAGAGATTAGCAGAAAGCTAGAGATATTAAGTTTCTAGGGGGGAGTAGCATCTAAATATAGAACATATACTATAATTATAAAAATTACAGATAACCTTAGCACAATAAGGATAAAGTCTTACATATTCTAAGTAAGTAAAGCTAGTAAATATAATATTATCCTAGGGATCCCCTAGGGTAGAAAGATAAAACTAAACCTAAAGTAGAGAACTCTAGATTAAACCTATCCTTTAGCTATTAGTAACATCAAACTAGTATATAAAGCTAAGGTAATTAATAAAACTAAGAGGCAATCTAAATATATACTAGTGATCTCAGCCCTATTAGTATTAATAGAGGGGGGGCAGTAGGCTATATAGTAGTAACCTAGGGGAGATATAAATAAGGAGAAGAATAGAGATACCTAGTTACCACTAAAATACTGAGAGTGGGTCTATATTTTCAATATAAAGAAGGTAAATATACTAGTAGAAGAGAATGCTTATATATATATAATAAAGCTAGAGAAAGATAAAAAGCCCCTATAGGATCCTATCTACTCTCTTATAGAGAAAGAACTAGAGGAATTATAATAATACTTAGTATCAGCACTAGAAAAAGGATAGATTAGAATATCTCAGAGCTTAATGGAAATATTAATCCTATTTATCCTAAAGAAAGGAAGTAAGCTGAAGCTATATATAAACTACAGAGAGCTTAATAATATTACTATTAAGAACTGAATATTTCTACTTCTTATTAGTAAGATCTTAGACTAACTAGGAGGAGCTTTATAGTTTACTAAACTGGATCTAAAAGATGTATACTACTAAATGTATATATAGGAGGGAGATAAGTGGAAGATAGTATTCAGGATACAGTATAGGCATTTTAAGTATTAAGTTATACTGTTTAGGCTTATTAACATCCTAGTAACCTTCTAGATATATATTAATAATATCTTAGTAAGCCTCATAGATATTACCTATATTATTTACCTAGACAATATTCTAATTTTCATAAAGATAAAAGAGAAGTATATAGAAGTAGTAAAGAAAATACTTAGCTGATTATCCACTATAGAGCTTTATGCTAATCTGGAGAAGTGTAAGTTTTATATATAAACTATTAAATTTCTAGGTTTTATAGTCTCCCCTAATAATATTATTATAGAGGAGAAGAGAGTAGTAGCTATTAAGGAATAGTTAGTACCTACTAATATTAGAGAGATCTAAGTTTTCTTAGAATTTACAGAGTTCTATAGGAGATTTATTTAGAACTACTTTATAGTAAATACTAAACTTACTAATTAACTAACTAAGTAGGTAAAGGGGAAAAATATAATAACCCCCAGAATAATAGAAGCTTTCAAGAACCTAAGAGAAAAATTCACTAAAGCCTCTATCCTGCATTATTTTAACCTAATCCTACTAATCTAAATAGAGATAGACGCCTCAGATTTTACTATAGAGGTAGTAATAACCCAGCTAGAGGAGGGTAGGTAGTAACTACTAGTATACTTCTTATAGAAATTAAGAGAAACAGAGTTAAAATATAGAATACTAAAGGCGAAGCTACTAACTATCTATAAAATAGTACTTATATAGAAGTATTACCTCTTATACTCTTAATATAAGATCACTTTTATTATTAACTATTTAGATTATTAGTATTTAACTGTAAAATCCCAGCTTAATAACAGATAAGTAAAACTTCTGTAAGATATATTATTATTTAATTATATTATTAACTACCAGCCGGAAAAGTAAAACTTAGCTAATAATCTCTCTAGATAACCTAACTACTAACTAACAGAGAGAGAGACTTAGGATACTAAGATAACTTTCCTTAAAGACTTCCTAAGTTAGTTTCCAGACTGAATAGTAGTAGTATCCCTCTAGGGTTAAGGACTTTAAATAAATCCTAAGGATCTTATCCTAGAGAGACTGAAAGAGATATTAAAAAAAGAAATTAGAGAGGTATAAAAGGAAGTTACTATAAGGAGAGGAGAGAAGTTATAACTGAGAGGTAGTAAATAGTTTCTTAATAATAAGGGAGAAGTAAGATTCTAAAGTAAACTAGTTATTCTAGATAGTTACTAATTTTAGGTTAATTTACTAATAGTTTTTTATAATAAACTCCTAGGAGAATATCTAGAAGTCACTAAGATATTTAAGAGGTTAGACTAAATATACTAATAAAAGTTAATAAAAAAAGATATTATAAAATATATATTCTAGTATATAGTATACTAAAGATTAAAACCTAAATATTACCTCCTATATAGTATATTAATATCTTTATTAATATCTAATAGCTTATAGTAATATATTAATATAGATTTTATTACTAAATTATCTAAGTTAATAGGGTTCTCAGAGAAAAACTATAATAATATCCTAATAGTTATTAACTAATTTACTAAATATACTCTCTACTTACTAACTAGAGAGTCCTTAATAGTAGATAAATTAGTAACCTTACTGGTAAATAATATTCTCCTAAAATATAAAGTCCTTCAGACTATTATATTAAATTGAGGATTACTATTTATAAGTAGATTTTAGATGCTTATTATCTACCTACTAGCTATTAAGTAGAAACTAAATATAGTATACTACTCTTAAATAGATAGTTAAATAGAATGTTAAAATTAGAATATAGAATACTTCCTGAAAGTAATAGTTAATTTTAATTAGAATAACTAAGTAAAATAGTTACCTATAGCTAAATTTATTTATAACACCTCTGTTCACAGTGCCACTAGAGTGATACTAATAGATACTTTAATAGACTATTTACTAATAGGATCTTATAATAGTATTCTAGAGGAAGTTAAACCTAAAGTTATCCTAATGGCAGAGGAGAGAGTAAGATACTTTCAGTCATATCATAAGTAGCTTAGAGCCTTACTGGAGGAAGTAAATAAAAAATATATAAAGTAGTATAATAAGAGAAGGAGGTAGTTAGACTTTAAGGTTAGTAATTATATATTACTATTTATTAAGAATATTAAGTAAAAGTAACTAGCTAAGAAACTATCTAATAAATACCTAAAGCTATTTAGAGTAATATAGATAGTTAATAGGAGATAAGTATTTAAACTTAATTTTGAAAAAAGATATTAGATTTATAATATCTTCTCCCTATTCTAGTTAGAGAAATATAGAGAAGAACTACTAAAGCTTTAAGTGATCCCTATTAAAGATCTAGGAGATAATATATATAAAGTTAACTATATTATAGATTATAAAAAACCTTAAAGGAATTAATAGTATTTAGTTAAGTAGAAAGAATATAGAGTGGAGGAAAATTTATAAGAATCTTAATATTATATCTTAAAAAAGTTAAGATCTGAGTATAAAGTAGGTATCTAGAGTATTACTAGCAGATTACAGGAGGGGCAGTAGAGTTAAGTTATTAGTAAGATAAAGCTGAGAAGCTTATATTAGGCTTAAAAACCAGAGAAAAACGAAATAAACCTAAAGGTAGTAACTAAACTCTAAAGGGAATATAAACGTAAGATATTAGTAAGGAAGCAGGAGGAAATAGGATTAAGTAGCTTTATTATTATTATCATTTTTATTAGTATTATTACTATTATTATTACTTTTCTTATTAGAGTTCTCAGGGGAGGGTAAATAGGAATTAAGATTACTAATATACTATAATAAGAATATTAAGAGAGAGAAAGTTACTAGAGGGATACTGAGGGAGGAAAAAGATACTAATAACGTAAAAATAAATTAAAAATTACTCCAGAAAAATAGTCTAGAAGCTTATAAGGGCGGCAGTCTAAGCTTTAATAGTATAAGTCTGTATCTTCTATATCAGGCGAAAGGCAGTAGTAACTTAGAGGCCTCACTCTAAGAGGTAGTTTTACTATAAAGTAGTAGAAACTATAGTTTCAGTAGTTATAACTTAACACTTATAAGTTAGCTACTCAGCCTCCTTATCCTCAGTTTTATATTTAATATTAGACTTATTAATATAAAAAGCTTTAATCTAAAGAACTTTTTTAGCTACAGTCTGTATCTTAGTAAGCTCCTCCTATAGAATTAGTTAGTAGGGAGGTACTAGAAGTTAAAAATATAAAAAATTACCTCAGTTTCACAGGCAGTAGTAAGGAGGTTAAGCTCTAACAAAAAATTATTAAAAAATAGTAGAGAACTAAAGTAGAGGAGGTAGTAATATAAGTAGCTTAAGAAATATCAGAAAGAAATTCTCAGCTGTAAGAGTAACTTATAAGAGGGAGGATAGGAGTATATTGAAACATACTCTTTATTATATATAGTAGCGTAATAAGAATACTTATTATTAGTATCTAAGATAGTTAGAATAATAAGGATAGGAAAGCTATAAAAATTTACTAGTAGTCTTACAGTAGAAATAGAATATTAAAGTAGAACCCTAGAGATTCCAGCTAGCTAAGAGACAGAAATAGCAGCAACAGGAGATGGAATATATAAAATTAGAATTATTATTATTATTAGAACTATCAGCAGGCAGCTACTTATAAGTAGTATAAAAAAACTTAGTTACTCCCTTCTTTAGAATAAGAAGAGGAAGTGGAAGTAAAATACTAACAGTAGTAAAAGTAGATATTATATTATTATTATTATTATTAGTATCCTAAAAATAAAGTTATTAATAAAAGAAAATAGTAGTTATATCTATAAAATTAAGAAATTAAATAATAAAAATAACTTTCACTTAACTATAGGTAGTTAAGAATTTCACTAAAATAGAGAGTATATAATTTAATAATAAAGAGATTATCTAGAGGTTACTAGGGGAGGATAATAAAAATAGTATAGAGGATAATATAATTCTCTAAAACTAAGAAAACTATAAAATAAATAATATCTAAATCCAGACATTAAAAATAGTATCTTATAAAATAGGAAAGAATAAGAAACTTACTAATAGTTACTAGAGAATATTTAAGAAAATATCTCTAAAAAGAGGAGAGACTATAAATATAGTAAATATAAAATCCCTATAATTAAGAGTAAGGAAGAAACCTTTCTAATATCCCTATAGTTAAGGAAGATAAATTACTCTAGGGGGGATATTAAGTTAACTAAAATATAGCTATAGTTAGAATATATCTTAGGAGACTAATATTAGCTAGAACCTAACGTTAGGAAGCTGAGATACAGAGCTCAGAATAAACTCCTAGGTCTTAACTAATAAAGGGCACCAGAGGGGGAGCGGAATGCTACTTCCCTATACCAAACTTTAGTAGTTAGATCCTAAAAACAGAACCTCTCAGAGGGGGGATCATATCAGACTACAGCAGAAAGGGGAGGCACTAGAAGCCTATCAGGTCCCCCATAAGAGAATACTAACGCCTAGAATAATAGTTATTCCAAGCAGCGAGGCTTAAATACCAATACAGAGCAGCAGCTAAGTGAGGAGAAAAACAAGTTCGAATAGTCACATAGCAGAACACCTACCTATTCAGAGATCCCATCACTTAGTACAAACCCAGCCTGACAAATAGAGCTATAAAAGGAGTCTCTCACGAGATATAAATAAAGTATTTAAACTAGTATTATTTAAAAAAGCTAGCCTATAGATATAACCTTTAAGGCTAGAGGGATATATTAGAAATAACATATTCGAGCGGCAGAGTTTACACTATTCGAGCCTCAGGCACTCGTAGCGTCTCCACAAGCCTCGCCCCACTTAACCCAATTAAAATAGAGTCTCGCGTGATACATATAGCCACATTTAGTGACAGACAATACACACCAGATTTTACCCCCTAATTACATATAACAGTTACCTATCGCAGGATTCGAACCTACTGTATTTACTAACTTTCTAATAGAGAAACTTAATTTCAAAATATTATTAAGTTTAGAAAAGTAATTTCAAACTATTAAGTAATAACTAATAAGATATAAGTATAAAATAAAGTACTAATATTTAGTAATAGTAAAAAGAAAATATCTAATCTTAATATATTAATTACTATTTATATCTTTTTCTATATTACCTTCCTCTATATTACTATATAAGGATATATACCCTATAGCCTATATAGAGAGCTAGGATAGCTAGGATCACGTAACCTATAGAGCTTAAGGTTACTAAACCTCCTATAGGATAAATGCCTTCTTATAGCTACTACTAGTTAGCTATACTAAGTTAAAATCTTACAACCTATAGAGATCTACTTTTACTACTTTCCCTTCCCTTACCTAGGTTTTTAGCTACACTCTTACAATTTTTTAACTTCTACCTCTCTAAGGAGGTAAGACTAGAATTTCAGTAATAGCTCCATAACGAACGCCTGCTGACTAATTAGTAACTATATTAAGAATAACTATACTAGCAGTCTAGATACCTATAGTATCTGAAAATTTAGTATCTAAAAATACAGCTCCTGAAAATATACCTTTAGAAAACATACCTTCTGAAAATATACCTTCTGGAAATGCACCCTTAACCAGCAAGTATATAGTAACCTCTATACCGGCCGTATTAACGTAAGCAGCTGAAATAAGTAACTTAAGTAATATAGCTACCAGTATAGTAATAGTAACTATAATAGTATTTATATACCTTCTTAAATAATAGTCCTCTTTTATAGAAGTTATAATAGAATACCTCTTTAGTAGTATACTTATAGTAAACTTAATATTATTATTGCCAGCCTTATCTATAACTTCTAAATATTAAGATTATTTAAAACCTCCTAGCTACCCTTATAATCTTCTTTATAAAAAGGCTACTTTATATAAAATTGAGAATTAGCTAATAGTAATCTAAGATAACTATACTTTATAGCCAGGAGCCTTAGAGATACAGAAGATTTAGTAAGCTATAACTAAACTATTATACAGCCTATAGACCCAGTAGTGTAACTATTATTATATCTTACTAAACTTTTTATAAGCTAACTTTATAGTATTTACTTACTACTTATTAACTAACTCTATTCTATAAAAACTATACCTCTATAGTATACTTTATATATTTTAGTATAACAGCTAGATATCCCCACTGAAGTTTTATATTAAGTAGTTAGTAATCTATAGGTTCCTAGGAACTATTAGATTAGAGATATCTTAATTTTATATATTTACCTTCTTCTATTACCTTAAAGCTAGAATATAGAGATATCTATAATATTAGAAATTTAATAACTAATTATTAAAAGCTGTAACCCTAGTAGCTAAGTATCTCTGGGAGATATTATAACTTTATAAGGATACTTTAAGTAGTATTATTAGAAGGACTACTAGCTATAATAATACTACTAGCTTAACGTATATATACTACGAAATAGTTAATAAGTTAATTCCAGCTAAGAGGTTCCACTTTAAAGCTTAAATATATAAAGTCTATAGTAAGTTAGGCTATTTAATAGCTACTTATTACTAAAATAAGTTTTATATATACTACTAGAAACCTAACTACCCTATAAGAGTTTACTATAACTACTTAGCTACTAAGAGTTTACTACTAAAAAAGCCTTGAGGCTATATTAAACTTAAGGCTGGAAGACTATTAGAGTATAATAATAGTAACCTCTTTCTGGGAGTGAAGTAACTAGCAAATATCTATCTATATCTCAGTAGTCTAATTAGCTACAGGAAGCTTTATATATCTAATCTGCTGTAGGATACCTCAGGGAGAAGGAGTCAGATACTTTAGTATTTACCTAAAAATATCAAGTTAATATACTAAAGGGGTCAGACGCCTTAGTAATTACCTTAAGATATCTAGTTAATATACTAAAACCTTATAAGTTAATATACTTATAGGGAGGCCTCACTGAGGGGTTAGTAACCTCACAGGTTAATATACCTATAGGAACAATATAGGTTAATATACCTATAGCTTTAATCTCTTCTTATAATTACTTAAAGTCTCTCACTTTAATTAGTATTTTAACTATTATTTTAACTATTATTTTAACTATTATTTTAACTATTATTTATCTATTATTTTATCTTCATATTCTAAACTACTACTAAACAGTCAGCAAAATTATATATTAAAAGTAGCTATATAGTGTTTACAGACCTTAGAGCCTAAAGCCTTTAAAAGGGGAGATAATTATAAGGATATATACCCTATAGCCTGTATAGAGAGCTGGGATAGCTAGGATCACGTGACCTATAAAGCTTAAGGCCACTAAGCCTCCTATAGGATAAAAGCTTTCTTATAGCTACTACTAGTTAGCTACACTAAGTTAAAATCTTATAACCTATAGAGACCTATCTTTACTGCTTTCCCTTCCCTTACCTAAACTTTTAGCTACACTCTTATATACTATTATTCTTACTACTAATATCCCCTTTAGTAGGAAAATCTTATTTATCTTCTGAAATATAATATTAATTATATTATATTTCTATCTATATAATTTTTAATTATCTAAAATATATAGTTAATACTAAGTTACTTTTTACTACTAAAGTAATATATCTTGTAATTTCTAAGTTAATCTACTATATAACCTTAACTTTATATATGATTATAGAAATAATATAGGAAATAAATTCTAACTTTATATATAATAAAGAAAATAATATAGGAAAGAACCCTTAAATTATATATAGTATACTAACTAGATAAACTTAATAAATTAATTATCTATATAACGTTTTTTCTTTTTACTTCTAGTATTGTATCTTCTCAAATTAGGAAGAATCTTATATCCTCTCTTACAATATCTATAAATAGAAGAAAGCTTTTCCTATGAAGAATATTAATATATTAAGGTTTTATTTTAAGTATAAATATATAAAATATTTCTACTTATAGTAGATTTCATACTTTTAATATTAATATAAAAGCTAGAAGCTTTCTGGGAGGATAGATTTATAGAAGAATCTTTGGAAGGCCTTATAGAAGAAACTTCTATTAGAAAGGCGGTATAGAGGCTTAATAGTGTAGAAAAAAGGTTATTTTTAGTAGATTATAATACCGAAAAGCCTTCTTGGTTAGTAAATTTAGTAGGAAGAAAAGAGGGTAAAAAGATAGCTTTAAAATTATAATTATTATAATTAATAGTAGAAAGGTTAATTGGGGCTAGATGTTTATTTTAAAGAACTTCATTACTAAAAGTAGTAAAAGGTAGATTTAAACTAATATTTGAACTAATAGTATTAGTAGCTTCGATAGGTAAGGGAAAATTAAGAAAAACGTAGTAAAGTAAAAAGTAAATTAGGTTTTGAAATTACTTAGAAGAACTAGAATAATTAAAAGTAGTATTATTAGAATTCTATTTTTCTGAAAAATATAATATAGAATTTGGGTGATTTTTGGGTAACTAATAATACTGATGTTAAGATAGGAAGTAAAGTGGTTTGTATAAATTTAAATGCTTCTAGGAATTTAAGCTTTAAGTATATTATTATAAAATTATTATTCTTATTATTTCCTAAGTCTCCTAATTCTAAATATCTCTTATATAATCTTATTCGTTTATAGTTATACTTAATAAAGCCTTTTAGTTTAATTAGTAGTTTATTTTCAAAAGTATAGTTATATTAAGATATAGCCTGCAGTAGGCTATTAAAGTGGCAAAATAATATCTTATTAATATAAAAAGAAAGTATATATTTACTTAGCTAACTTATTATATATAATAGTCAATATAATTATTTCAAAAATAAGGTAAGACCTAATAACTATATAAATTAATATAAAGTATAATTATACTTTATATAACTTTATTTAGTACTTTAATATATAATTAAATATATTTTAGAAATTGAAACTTTTAATATTTAGTATCTTTATACTAATATTTTAGGCTAGATCTTACTAATTATTCGCTATATAGATAAATAAACTACTGAAACTATTTCCTCTAGCTTAGTATTTATTAATATCTATATACTAATTAATTATTAGAGGCTAGCTATAAGAGGGATCTCAGTAGTGTCTAAATAGGTTTATAATTAACTTGAAGAGTTTATATTTAGGGTGAAAACTTTTTACTAGACTGTAAGTATAGTAGCTATATAGAGCTCTAGTAGCTGTATACTATATAAGCTCTAAGGCTTAGGTCTGTAATATACCCCCTACTAATCCCCCCTTCTATTACTATAGTAATAACAGCTATTATAAGCCTTAAGCTTACTTAGTTATATATTAACCTCCAGCTAGTAATAAAAATCAGCTACTATTATATTTTCTTAATATACTTCTAATATTAGATAATATAGCTAATCATAAAAATTAAGTTACTCTATATCCAGATTAGTAATTAAGTGATCTAATATCTTAACTAATTCTCCCTTATAGCTATAAAATAAGTTTTCCTCTCTTCTACTTTCTATATCTTTCTTTCCTTTAATATATAACCTAATTCCCCCTTTCTATATCCACTTTAATATTACTAAATTACTGTAATTTTACCCTCCTTCCCTATTATTAATATTATATCTATTACTACTAATCTCCTAAATCACCTCCTTAAGTTTCCTCCTCTTTATATCTATAGTAATTATATTATTAAAAATGATTCTAATAATAAATCTAACCTCTCCCTCCAGTTAGTTTCCTCTATTTATTTTCTATATTATACTAAATAGAATTATATTAGGAAGTTATAATCTTATATACCTAATAGTAACTTCTCCTACTATTAATACTTTATAATAAAAAGTAAGTATAGATAGAATTATAATCTCTTTACTATAAGTATTAAGCTTCACGCTATTAGTTACGAAATTAATAATCTAATTACTATAAGCTAAACTATTCTTATAGAAAATATAGCTTCCGCTAATATAGATAGCTCTAAAAGTTATTATATTTCTATTCTATTAGCTACTTTCTCTACTATAGTCTAATATTATAATAAGTATCTCTACTATACTTAGTAGAAACCTCTAGTATATATTACTACTATACTTATAACTTCCTCTATTTATAGTAAAAATATCCTCACTCTCACTTCTATCTTTAACCTCTAGTAGTTTACTACTAACCTCACTAGTATTATATAAATAATAATAAGTTATTTTCCTCCTTCTCTTTTTCTTTTATTAAGTTAATATCCTATAGTAGGATACTATAATATACTCTAGTATTTAAAGTATCCCCTATTACTACTATAGCTATATTTTTAGCTCTACTGAAAATAGTTCTCCTATTTATTACAACTATATTATTACTACTACTTACCTCTAGTTCTAATATTCTAGTTATAAGGAGGAACTCCTAATTACTATTAAGAGTAATAAGGAGGAAAAAGAGATACAGGAGGATAATAATATTTTTAGTAATAATAAGTAAGCTTTCAGACTATAGTTTAGTAGTTTATTCTATTTATTAGAATCTCTAGCCTACAGTCTATATAATTTCTCACTATTAGTAAATTAACTTCAGTTTATTATTTTCCCTAATATCCCTATATTATAATTTAAAATATAATATTACTTTATTATTAATAAGGCTCTTTAGTAGTTTCTATATTAGAATATTATATCCCTTCTATTTTACTAATATATTTTAATTATATCCTTATCCTAAGGTATTCTTTATAGTAAGAATTTCCTCTACTTTATATTCCTCCTATACTTCTCTATCCTACCTTACTAATACTAAGATAGAATTAAAATGAAAATCTATATATTACTATACAAATAAAATATTATCTCCAGTCTATTTAATAAAGTTAATATAAAATATAAAATATATACCTACTAGAATATTAAATATAATATTAAGTATATTTAGTATATTAATAATATAATATTTATAGGCTATTTAGTTAAACTTCTTATTTAGCTAGTTTATCTTAATATAATATAATAAAAGCTAAACTTTATTATTTATCTGGAATTTCTCTACTACTTATTACCTCCAGTTTATATCTATCTTATTATATTATTATATATATATTATTACTACTTAGGTAAAAATAATATCTTCCTTAAAATAAGTAAGGAATATTAAAACTCTCCCAGAGTCTAAAAAGATAAAATAATTTTTAACCTAAAGAGATAGAATTAATATTATTTTAAACTTATTTAGAAACTTATTAGAATTTACTTTAGTAATAGAAGAATCCCTATTCTTTAATATTAGTTAATATATAGTAATATATAATAGCTAGTCTAGCTATAAAAAAGTAATATATACTTACAGGAAAATCTAGATCTCTAATATTATCTATTTTATCCTACTATCTATCTAGAGGTAGAATAATATTCAAAGTAATTATGATACTCCTATAAGCTAATATAATATTAATTAAAAAATATCTATTCAGTCTAAACTATAGTTAGTAATAATTAATAAAGAGAATCTATAGAACTACCACTAAATATTCTAGAAATATTCTATATATACTTCTATAGATATTAATATTATTATCTTAAACTAAATATATTTAGATAATTAGTTTATAATAACTATAAGGAATCTAAAGTTTTTATCTCTTATAGATAGTAGCTTTATTATAAAATTAATAGAAATCTAGAATTAAAATTAATTAGGGATCAGGAGAGACTATAAAAGCTTCTAATAGTATTATTAACTTTTATATAAATAATAGTAGATATTATATATCTATATAAACTATTTAATATCCCTTAATATTCTATCCTAATACTAATTCTATAAGAAGGTTATAAATATTAAGTTAATATTTAAGTAATTAAGAATAGGGAAGTTATAAACTATCTAAAAGATTATAGTTATTAGTAGCTTATACTCTAGAATCTAGATTTAACTTTAATATAGTAATACTCTATTAGATTCCACTAAGTAGTTAGTTACTTATATCCTTATATTTACTATAAGTAAGAATATCCTTAATATTTACTAGACTATCTTAAGGTGGATTTAATATATTAATATTACTATAGTCTTTTAGCTCTATAAGGTAGATAGTATAATACCCTTAAAAATAGTATATCTATCTAGTAATTTATTAGTAGCTTATTAATAGTATACCTTCCCTATTATAGTATCTATATAATATATATTTAGTAATTTACTAATGTTTTATTAGTAGTATATTTCCTCTAATATAACTTCTAAATCCTCCTCCTCAATTTTAGTAATCCTAATTAGAACTATTTAGAAAAACTTTACTATATTCTTAAGATTAATTTAAATAAACCAGAAAACTTATATTAGTAGTTATAACTCTATAATATTATCCTAGCTCCACTATAATAAAATATCTAGATATACTATAAAGTGACTTAAATAATACTATAGGATACAACTGAATTTTAATAAAATCTCTATCTACCTAACTTATCTCTCTAAAATAAGTTTCAAGCTTATAAAATACTCTAAAGTTTTATAATTAGAAAAGATAGTAAAAAATTTTATAATATTTTATAACTCTACTAATTATATTTTTAGATAAAATATAATAGCTAATAACTTCTTATTATACATTATATAGTTTTACTATATTAAAGTTAACTAAGCTGAATAGTAAGCTACTAGCTAGAATATATCCTCCTTATTCTCCTATAAAAGATAACCTCCTAAAGTTACCTCTAAATAGTTAATTTTAACTATTATAAACTTCTTAGGGTCTTACTAAATTATAATTAATTCTAAGATAAATATTAATTTAAATATTTTAAATACCTTCTAGTATATCTTATCCTAGTGGAATAAGATACCTTTCTATATTAATTAGGTGAGAGGTTCTATTAGGTTTAAAAAGTAATTAATTAGATTATAGTAGAAATTTATAAAGCTGAGGAAACTTTAGATACTCTAGATATTCCTAAGTTTCTCTTACTTCTTAATAATTTTAACCTTCTTAGGATTATAATAGATACCTTTCCCTACTTTAATAATAAACCTAAAATACTTCATCTTCTTCACTAAGAATTTATATTTCTCTAGATCTAGATATAAACTAACTTCCTGCAGCTACTTAAGGATCTAGATAATTTTAGTTTTATAGTTACTCTTTAATCTGTAACTATAGATAAAAATATTATTAAGGTAAATTATAATAAGATTATTTAGTATTCTTTAAAATATCCTATTAATATATTACTAAAATATAGTAAATATATTTATTAATCTAAATAATATGATAAGCTATTAAAATAAGCTGAACTATATTTAGAATATAGTTTTATATTTATCTCTTTCTATAATATAGATTTTATAGAATATTACTTAGATATTAACTTTTATAAACTATATAATTTTAGTTAATAAATATAGAATCTTCTTAATTCATAGTAAGAAATAGTAATTATAGTAACTAATAGTATTAAGAGTCTAATAATTAATATAGAAATATTACTTCCCTCCTAACTTCTTTATTAAGAGGATAAATATCCCTACTACTAAAAAACTAATTTAAACTTAATCCTTATCTATCAGATTAGTAACTTAATAGTAGACTTTAAGGAAATACTCCCTCAGTATATTATAGAGGGATCCCTATAGGAGGTTTAGCTTTATCCTATTTAGATTCTTTTTTAGGTAAATATAATAATTATATATCTTCCAGTATAATAGAAAGCTAGAAACTTTCTCTTTATTAAATAGATTTATAAAAAGAATATAGATAGCTAATAAAGTTAGTATTTCCTACTTCAGTATTATTAGTAATATAGCTATAAAAACTATATTAATTTATAATAAGTTAGTTACTAGTTACTTATATCTTTCTTACTTTAACCCTAAAAATATTAAAGTTAGTAGCTTAATAGAGTTAGTAAAACTCTTAATAAACTTACCTTTTAGTTTATTACTAATAGTCTATATTATAAGACTACTAACTGAATCTATCCTTATCTTATTTTTCGTAAGATTTAGAACTACCTAATAATATTATAACTATAGCTTCCCCAGGATAACTAATTATATTATTCTAGATATAATATAAAATAGACTTTTAGATATTTAGTTATTAAGGTTAATCTAAACTTTAGCTATTTTAGTAATTTCTATATTTTAGTTAGTATTCAGAATAATATCCAGTTAGTAAAATTATAGTAAATTAATAAATATAAGATTATACTATAATACAAAATCTTTATTAACTACTCTATAATAATTATAACTACTATTAATCTAGATAGAGATAAAGAATTTATTATTTATTAATATAGAGACTAAAAAAAGTAGTTTATCTATCTAGCTCTATATCTCTTTAGTTTTATCTATTACTATAGTAATATTACTAATAGTTATATTACTCTACTCTCTAGAGAATCTCTTCTAGGAGGTTAGTTTTTTCCCTTATTATCTATAATCCCTTTATCTATCTAAATAATCTGGATATTAGTATTTAGAGTTATTAGTAGGTAAGTAGGATATAATTAGTATTTAGTAATAAAATAGTCCTTAATACTATAACGAATATAAATACTAGTCTATATATAAGTCTAAAAGGTAGCTAAGTCTACCTACTAAGCTTTCTATATACTTACTATAGCTTACTACTATAGTCTACCTATTATAATACTGTTACTATTAGGCTCCCCCTAGTGAGGAGTATTAGTAATATTATAATATTATATTAATACTAAAGTAGCCTATATAGCCTCTATACCTATTATTAGTATATCCCTATTCTAGTTAACTACTAACTCTACCTATAGTTAAGATTAAAGTTAGTTCTAACTTTATAACTCTATATTAAGGATCTTAAGATCTATAGTCATTATATAGTAATACTAGACTGTAGTATAGTAGTCTATCTAGCTAATCTTACAGCTAATAGTAGTTATATAGATCCTATATAAGAAAGCTAAATAGAAGTAATTAAGCTAAATATTACCTAACTAAATATACCCTCTAGTTTATCCTAAAGCTAATTTAAACTTAATAAAGAATTCAGTAAATATTTACTTTAGCTTCTATTAGATATATTAGATCTTCTCTAGAGTCTAGATATTATAGTAGAGAGTTTTATAATAATTAGTAAGATACTAGAAAAATATATTAATATTCTATTTATATATAAACCTCTAGATTATAAAGAAATTACTAACTTATATCTAAACTTTTAATAAGAGGTTAATCTATAAGAACTACTAAAAGTTCTCTAGTTCACTAATAAAAAACTAGTTAACTATAAGCTTATATTAGATTATTATCCTTTAGGCTAGAAAGTAGAAAGTATTACTATTAAAAGGAATATCTATTAGAAGAAACTTTTATTTAGTATAGGAAATTTATATTACCTATATTATCTATATAAAAACTACTTAGTTCTATTAGAGCTTTATAAAAACTTCTTAAAAAACTTAATTCTTAATTATAGTTTAATTTACTAGTTACTACTAATTAGTAAGATCCTCTATATTAGGATTTATATTATTATTATCTATTATTATCTTAGTATCTACTATTGTTTAATTAGTCTGTTAGTTACTACTAGGTTAAATCTAGATAGGAAGTTTATTAATATTAGAGGCTAGCTATAAGAGGGATCTCAGTAGTGCCTAAATAGGTTTATAATAAACTTAAAGAATTTACACCTAGGGTGAAAACTCTTCACTAGACTGTAGGTGTGGTAGCTATATAGAGCCCTAGTGGCCGTATGCCACACAAGCCCTAAGGCTTGGGTCTGTAATATTAATACAAGTATCTATAGTATTATACTTATTAATTTCCTAATACTAAATAGTATATAATATTTAGTATATTTATAGTTTTTTATGATAGATAATATAATCTCAAAATCCTATTTACTAAGTATATTACTACTTGGTTTTATATTTTATATTTCAATATATATATACTTACTTATCTATCATTATTACTAGTATTTAAGTAGTATTTATAGTATAGAAAAGAGAGTATATAATAGAATTATTATAAGCTACGCCCGAATACTCGGCCAGGGCTGTATCTAGGTATTCGAAGCTAACCTCCTCGCCTGAGTGGACCCCAGTGGGCTCTATATAGTATTATATATACAGACTTTTCTATATACTTATAAAAACTTCTCTTTTACTTCTTAGTTTTAAATAAATAGTATTCTATACTACCTTTTAGTTAAATAAGCTTAGATTCAGCCTTTTATATATTTAGAAGTTAGTTTTATTTACTATATAGATAATATTAGGTAAAGTATAGCTTCCTACTGGTTATATATATTGTTTAGTTAAGTATAGCTTCTAGAATATAATATTATATAATAGGTAATTAACTAATTAATATAAAGAATAATAGACAATACTAAAGCTGCCTAGGATATTTCTATAAATAGTAACTTTATAAGTAAATCACTTTGGTATCAATTATAGTAAATCTTCAATTCTCTCTACCAGATAATTAATAAGCTTAAATAGAAATTAGTAAAATAAAGTACTATAGTAAATAGTAACCCCCAGGTAGCTACTATAATAAATATCTTTAGCTTATATTAGGATACTTTAGTAACCTCTAGAATAATATTGATTAATATACTAGCCCTTAGGGCTAATAATATTACTATATTTCTACTAATAGCTAATTACTAGAGGAAGTTTCTTTCTCTTTCCCTAAAGTGTTTAGGTAAATGGAAGGAATATTAAATATAAGTTTAATAAATAAAGATTAAGCTTAAGATTAACTATTATTTCTTTTATAATAATTAGGAATATTAATATCTAATTTACTTCTACTTAAACTTTAGTTTCCAGTAAATAGTTAAAACCTTCTATATAGCGGGAGGGCTAGAGAATTTTTATAATCTAGATAATTTTATAAATTACCTAAATAGAATTTACCTAAATCTAAATAGCTAACCTTATACTATTACCTAGCTATAAAATCTTAGATAAAAGGAAAATAAGAATCTAAATATTTCTCTATTTTAATTTAAGAAGGTTCTGGCTAATACTAAAGGTTATATATAGCTAAATATAGTTTGAATCTTCCTATTAGAGGCTATTTTACTTCCCTATCTTAAGAAGCTTTTGATTTTAGTTGAACTTTCTATAAAATATAAACTCTAGTTATTTAAAGTTTAAAATATACCTTGGAAGCTTAAATATATAAAGAGAATATTAGCTTGCTACCAGCCGCCCTACTAGAAACTTACTACTTATAATATAGAGGATAATATTATAATAAGTAAAGTAATTAAGAAGTATTAATAATACTAAAGCTTTAGTAGCTTCTTTTCTACTATTAAGAAGTATTTTAAAAATTACTAAAATACCTACTAATATTTTAGATACAGTAAGAAAGGCTATATATATAGAAACTATATAGTATGGAAGTATAAGAAGGTTGATATAAAGATTATAAAGACTATAGCCACTCTAAATTATATTAATAATAACCAGGGGGGTAGTATTTCCCCACCTAGTAATAGTAAGAACTTCGGAAAAAAGTAACTTTAAAGTAAAATTAAACTTTAAAGCTAATAAACGTAAAAGCAATATAATAGGGAAAATAATAGGAAAGGAAATATGTAAGTAACTAGTAGTTAGCTACTATTTAAGCTAAACTTAATAGAGATTACTTTATTAATATACTTATTAATATAAACTATAATATCTATATTATTATTAATATCTTTCTTATAAAGAAACTTTACTTTCCATTAATTAATAAGTTAAAGAGATAAATAAGGAAATATATTATTAGGCTATTACCTAGTAATATTTAGGGGATAGCTGTTCTAACTTTAGAAGTTAGTAGCTATATATAGAAGATTTATATATATATATTATAAAAAGCCTCTAGTTACTTCTATATTTTAGGTAGCCGTAAATAGAAAATAATTATATTATCTATGATACTGAAGCTTAATAGATAATCTATAGAAAGAACAGTATAACGTATATAATAAGCAAGCCGAACAGATAAGCAAGCCGAACACCCAACCGCAACCACAGTATCTTCTTACTTCTACTATACGTTAATTCCATAATAATAATAGCATTAATATAGAATGAAGCTTAAGTAGTTCTAGTAGTCTAAGCTATTGAAAATATACTAAATCTTAGTATTTAAGAGGCTGCCTGAATCTACTTAGTTCCAGTTATAATATTATATAATTAATTAAAGGGAAGATTATTATAATATAACACTATATCTAATTTGCGGAAATTAACTACACTTAAAGAATAAAAGCTTATTAAGTATATTCTTAACCTAAATTCCCAATTATTTTCTTTCCATATTAGTAGTATAAAGGATATAGCTAATTAACTACTTACTAACTATAATATACCTCTTATTAGAAAGCTTTAAATCTTAAACTTTATTAAGTAATAACTATAGCTTCAAATATACTTTTTTCGCAAGTATAATCATAAGAAAGCCTAATATAAGAATCCAGATATAATAAATATATAGTTTCAGCTTATAGTAAATATAATTTCAAAATATAGTATTATAAATTCAGATATCTATAACTTTAATAAGACTGGATTTGTAATAGGCTAAATTATATCTGGAATAGTTATGATAAGTGCTAAAAGGTATTTAAATATAATAGTAATATAGCCTGGCAATTATAAATAGGTTACAGTTATTCAGGCTATTACTTTATTAGATTATAGTATTCCACTATATGTTTATCGCAGAATGATATTACCTCTCCATATAGTATATAAAAATAAATTTCCCACGTAACTAAATTATTATAATATCTAAAACTAAATAGATAATAAATAAAAGAGGCTTATTATTAGTGGTTATATTAAAGGTTTCTAATCTGTTGCTAAATTATATACCTCTTGGGATTCCATTTAGGTATATATATCTAATAGCTAGCTTTTACCTTATAAACTCTATAGATAAGCTAAAGCTAAGAAATAAAATTTCATAGAGAAGACTTTAGGCAGTAAATATAGTTAGTTAATATAATAGCTAATAAATATGGAATATATATTATAAAGGCAAGATATAAGCTTATATTTATTATAATTACTTTTTAAGAACTACTATAAAGGTTATATAATATACTGCTAACTAGTATATTTATTACTAGTTATTAATAATTAATAGCTATTAATAGTTACTAGCTGCTAATAGTTACTAACTATTAATAGCTATTAGCAGATACTGCCAGCTAGTAGTAGTTACTACACTTGGTTTTATAACTGGAAGGTATATTATAACTACCAGTTGCGGTTACCTATTGCAGAATTTAAACCTACTGTATTTGCCAAAATAGTAAGAGCCAGCCAGATATCAAACTACTACGTTAAACGGATAAATAAAAGAGGGTTAAATTAACTTCAACACTTTAATTAGCATATAAAACCATATATATCTAGCAGTTATTACCTCCTTATTATTAATAAATATAAAAGTTATTATACTGCTAACTTTAAGATATATTATAAGGAAAATAATATTATTACACTTTATATCCCAGCCTATTTATTTTATCTGCTTCAGCCTTTAGATATTAGATATTTTAGGCTACTAAAGAAAATTTATAGTTAATAAATTAAGGATAAAATATACTAAAGAAATTTCTATTTTATAAAGGAAAACTTCTTTCCTGCATTTTATAAGGCTTTTATATAAGTTCTTATAGTTAAAAATATCCAGAAGGAGTTTAGAGAGGCTAAGCCTATTCCTCTAAATATAGAAAGTATACTATTAAAACTTAATATTAAGTTATATACTTTAATACCTCCAGAGTTCCTCCCAATAATATTCCCTATATAAGCTTCTTAAATACCAAATAACTTAATAGAAATATCTTCTTAGTCTAAGTTTATTAAGAATTGAATCTCCCACTATTAAAATAACTTACTAACTTTAATTATTAAAACTATAAAGTATTTATTAAAGTGGGTGTGCGGATTTATATATAAAATTAGCTTATTAAAATCTAAGGTTTAGATACTTTAGAAAGAAAATAATCTACTTACCTAATATAGAAAAACTAAGAAAATATATTTTAAATAAGAAGGAAGTTTTATAATAGCTAAAATAGAGGATATTTAGTTACAGAGAGAGGTAATAACTTAAATTAAGGAGGAAATACATTAAAGTAGTAATTATTAGCTAAGAACTAAAATAGGCTAACGGCAATATAGGATCTAAAGATATATCAGTTATAATATATAAATATATTAATTTGCTAAAGAAATATCTAAAGGAGAGAACCTTAATTAGTTAAATTCAATTAATTTCCTAGGTGGTATATATTAGTTGGAAATATAATATAGTTACAGTTAGATGTTCGGCTTACTTATCTGTTCGGGCTGCTTATTACATATGTTAATAGTATATCTAAAATATTAGAATAAGCTGGCGTAACTTAAAAAAATCCATTTAGCCTATCTACTTAATACTAATTTATTTATATTGATCTACTAATATACTATATAGCATATTAGTAATATACTAAGCCTCTATGAGATTATATCTAATAATCTTATAAATATTAAGAAAGAATTAATTCTAAAGGTAGAAGTAAATCTAAGGAATTATATTTCCGTAAGTATCTTAAAGAAATTCCTCGATTATTTCTATCTAAACTTAGTATACTAGCTACCTTCCAGCTAACTAGAAATAAATTACTATATTCTGCTAATTTCTAATGATAAGAAGTAGAAACTAAATTTTCTATAGAAATTCCGCTATAATATATTATAAAAGAAGCTTCTGGAGAATATATTTAATAATAAGTTTATTAAGGTAAATAGCTTCTTGACTAATATCTAAATTCTCTTTATAAAGAAGCTAGATTAAGGAATATACTTCTATATAAAATATAGAGTTCTTAATATAATTATAAAGAAGAATTATTACCTTCTTCCTCTTATATTAAAATCCCCCTGGAGGGTTACTATAGCTTACTGATATACTAAGTTTAATATTACTACTATATTTAATATAATTAGAATCAATAAAGTAAACTAAAAGAAAATAGCTTTTTAGATATATTATAGTTTCGTTAAATAAATAGTATATCCCTTTAGACTTACTAATATCTTTATTATATTCTAATAATATATAAATAATTACCTATAATAATTTCTAGATAACTTCATTATAATATATATTAATAATATCCTTATTTATATTAGTAACTTATAAAAGGAATATAAGGAGAAGGTTTATTAGATATTTAGCTACTTTACTAATATGAATCTTAAGCTAGATTCTAAAAAATATAAATTCTCTATTATTATAGTTAAGTATATTAGGTTTATTATATTAGCTAGAAAGGATTTCTCTTATAATTTAGAGACGTTAGACGTTATTACTAACTGGCTTTTCCCCAGCTTACTAAAGAATATCTATAATTTCCTTAGGTTTATAAATTATAATAAGGTTTTTATACTGCAGTATAATATTATTAAAAAGCCTCTAAATTATCTAACTTTAAAGTTTATTTTCTTCCACTGGAAACTAAAGTAGTAAGAGACTTTCCTTATACTAAAATACCTTTTTACTATAAAACTAATACTATAGATATTTAATCCTAATATTTTAATAATAATAGAAACTAACTATTCTGGATTTACCCTGGGAGGTATATTAATATAGAGTAATACTATTAGGGTAAAGTATCTGGTAGTTTTTTACTTCTAATATCTAATTCCTGTAAAGTTTAACTATCTAATTTATAATAAGAAGTTTCTTATAATATTAGCTTACTTATAAATATAAAGAATAAAGCTATAAAGTATTAGGAAGTTTAAAATTCTTACTAATTATAACAACTTTAAGTATTTTATAAAGAAATAGCAGCTTACAGAAAGGTAAAGTTAATAAATAGAGAAGCTATTTTAGTATAGTTTTTACCTTAAGTATTAACTGGATATTTAGATAGTAACCTTTAACATTCTCTCCAGAAGGAAATAGAATACCTCTAAAGAATAAAATAATAAGGGGCAGTAGAAATAGATAATTTAGATTATTCTAAATACTACTATTTCTATAAGATTTCAGATAGAATATATAGATACTACTAATATCTAGGTTTTTAAGGGGAAACTAAACCTATAAAGATATAAAATTATACTGCTAAAAGAGATTCTTTATATTAATAGATTTTTATAGTAATTTAGTAGGGAAAGTAAAGCTTTCTCCTAACTTTTATATCAAGATTCAGATTGCTAAATATACTATGAATATATTAAGGTAGCTTTTATTTAGAGAAAGACTTTAAATACTAAATAGTAAGTATAGTAATAGTTTCCTTGATAAGCTTAAAATTAAATTATTATAAAAGGTATATAATATCTTCTCTATATACTATCTGGAATATAATAGTATACTGAAGATTATAAGTTATTACTTCTTCTAATTTAGATAATTATAGAGTATCCGCCAATTTATATATAACTATAATATATATAGAAATATTTCTATCTCAGGGTAAGCTAAGAAGGAATTCCTAAAGCTTCTACTAATACCTAATTAGTTATATTTTAATTTATTAATAGACTTTATTACTAACTTACCCTCTATAAAAAATAAGGTAGCTATTACCTCTAGATTATTATGAATTAACTAGATAAGTTTCCATATTAGAGGAAATAGATATAATAGAGATATAGGTATATATTTAATAGTTTCTTAGTTACTATTATAGATTTTATAGAATACTATATTTTGTTATAGATTATAGAGAATTTAATTAGGTAAGTTACTTTTAGAAGAAATTCTGTAGGCTAATAGATATTATATATATATTAAATATTAATTACTATTTACAAACTAATAGAATTATAGGTGAGGATAACCAGAAGATTTAAGTAATTTTAGGGGTATTTATATACTAGTTATAGAATAACTGAAATAATCTACTATTTATTATATAGATAGCTATTTTATAACTAGCAGTATAATATAATAGAAACTATATTTTTCTTTATAGATTATAGATATTATATTAATTTTATTTTAGTTACTAAGAATTATATAAAGCTACCTAATAGAAGTAAAACTGCTACCTACCAGCTAGTTAAGAGAATATACTTAATAATAATATATATTTATATAGAAATAACTACTATTTAGTAAATATTAGAAATTTAAGTAAATAGAATCTAGTTTCCTATAAATTAATATTAAGTTAGTAATAAAATATAGTTAAATATATTTAACTATAAGTGACTTAAGTTAAACTAAAAGGTAGTCTAACTATATTATAAGTATATAATAGTAAAGATCCTTATATTATATATTATAAAGCTAGAAATTCTGAAGTTAATTTATCTATAATTATATATAAATTTACTTTAGATAGCTGCTACTAATCTGCTACTTAGGTAGATTATATTTAATAGCTAGCTGCTATTACTAATAGATAATAATAGGAAGACTAAATAGCTAGTTAAAAGTATTCTTACTATAAGGATATACTGGGTGGAAAGAGTATATTAATAGAAGGTTTTTATTAAGTAAGAAGAATATATAAACTTAATATAGAAGCTAGTTAATATTATTATAACTATAGTAGTATTAGAATAATAGAAGGAAAAATATAAACTTATTATGGAAAATAATAGTAACCTAGTTTATAGCTTTTAGCTAAATAGCAGCTAGAGAGGAGGAAGGTAATATTATAGGCTATATTTAGATATTCAGCTAAAGTTATATCCAGGTATTTAAAGCTAACCCCTCGCCCGGATAAAGCTCTAGTAGACTCTATATAGTATTATATATATAGACTTTCCTATATATTTATAAAAGTATCTCTTTTACTTCTTAGTTTTAAATAAATAGTATTTTACGTTACCTTCCAGTTAAATAAGCTTAAATTCAGCCCTTCACAAGAATATGATATTTAAGTTAAATATATTTATGATATATATTATCTCCGTTTGACGTAGTGGTTTAACGTCTGGCTGGCACTTACCATTTTGGTAAGTGCAGTAGGTTCGAATCCTGCGACAGGCAACTGCGACCGGTGGTTATAGTATACCTTCCGGTTATAAAACCAAGCGTGGCAACTGCCACCAGCTGGCGGCACCTGCTAATAGCTATTAACAGTTAGCGACCGTTAACAGCTAGCGATAAATGTAACCAGCTGGCAGCAGGCGTCATATGATAACTAATTATAATCCTTTAAAGAAGTAACTATAATAAATATAAGCTTATATCTTCCTTCCCTTTATATAATAAATATACCTTCCATATTTATCAGCTATTATATTAACTAACCGCGACTGCCGCCTGAGGTTTCCTCTATTTAAATAGTTCCTCAGCTCCAGCTTATCTATAGGGTTTATGAGGCAAAAGCCGACTGTCGGGTGCACTTACCTAAATAGGACCCCGAGAGGCATGTGATTTAGCAACAGATCAGAGACCTTCAATATAACCACAATAATATATATTATATTATAAATAATACTAATACTAATATAAATATTTATAATATATTATAAACATATATAGTAGGAAAGTAAGCCTAATATATTATAAGTATATAGAATATATTTATATTTATAATATATAATATATTATATATAATTTCTTAATCTTCTGGTACTATACTAATGTTTATTCATCAAATCCTTCTACTATAATCTAATATTATAATAAATACTTAGATTATATCTAATAGATATTTCCTATTTATATTATTACTATATTTACTATTTCTTCTTTTTATACTAAAGCTAGTTTCTGACCTACTTTTAACTTTATTTCTAAGTAAATAATTACTAACCTTAATATTATTACATAAATAATTATAAGTTTCCTTTTCTTTCTTTCCTCCACATTATATTATTAATTCCTTTCCAGTTAAACATTATTATTTATCTTGGTAGCTATATTACCTTCCATTATTATTATAATTCTATTCTTAATCTTACTAAATCAGTTTATCTATTTACTATCTTTATATTCTTACTACCTGTTACCTTTACTAATAATGTCTTAACTAATAGTTAGCTATATTTATTTCTATCAAGAATAATAAGAAGGAGAATAAGGAGAATAAGATTGAGTTTATAGATACTTAAGAGAAGGAAAAGGAAAACAATAATCTTTTTATAAGAAGTAATTGTATTATTCTATATTTATATAGTCTATTTTATATTCTATTTATAATCTATATAACCTTTTGCTATCAGTAAATCAATATTACTTTATTATGTATATAAATATCTATATTTTATAGTTTTAAATATAATACTACCTTATTATTAATAAGATTTATTAAAAATATCCAGGTTAATATATAATAGTCTTTTTATTTAACTGATATATATCGGTTTTATCTCTACCTTAGAATATACTTTACTATAAGAATACCTTTGATTATATATTTCTTCTGAATCTTACTATTTCTTTTTACTAAATTAAAATTAAAACCAAATACATATTTATATAATATTATAAAACAAGAAGATATTTTAGCCTATTTAATAAAGTTTGTATAAAGTATTAGGTAGTTACTGGGGGAGATATTAAATATAATATTAAGTAAACTTAATGTATTAATAGTATAATATTTATAAGCTATTTAGTTAAGCTCTTTACTTAGCTAGTATATCTTAATATATTATAAGAAGGATTAAATTGTATTACTTACTTAAAATGCTTTTACTATTTATTATATTTTATTAGCTTGTATTTGATTATACTATCACATATAAGTTTTTATAACTTAAGCTAAAGCTATATCCTCCTTAAGGTAAGTAATAAATATTAAAGTTTACCTTATGTTTAAGTTTATAGAGAATTTCTCTACTATAATATATAAAATAAATATCACCTTAAACTTATTTAGAAGTTTGTTAGAATTTACTTTAATTATAGAAGAAGTTCTATTATCAAATACCAGTTAGTATATAGTAATATATGATAGCTAGTGTACTTGCAAAAAGGTAATATATATCTATAGAAATATTTAACCTTTAGGTATTATCTACTTTATTTTAGTATCTATCTGAAGGTAAGATAATATTAAAAGAAGTTATTTAACTTATATAAGTTAATATAATATCAACTAAAATACTTTTATTCAGTTAAAATCTTAGTTAATAATAATTAATATAGGAAAACTATAGAACTATTATTATATTTCTTGGAAATACTTTATATAAGCTTCTACAAATATAAATTCTATAGGTTCTAACTAAATATATTTAAATAGCTAATTAATAGTCATTATTAAAAACCTAGACTTATTCTTTATAGTAAAGAGTAACTTTATTATAAAGTTGATTAAGACTTAAAATTAGAATTTATTGGAAATTGGGAGAAATTATAAAGCTTTCTGGTAATATCTTTAACTTTTATAAACATACTAATAGATATTATATACTTTAATAAACTACTTAATATTTCTCAATATTTCTTAATATTTTATTTTAATATTAGTTTTAATATTAGTTTTATGAAAGTATTATAAATATCAAGTTAATATTATGGTAACTTGAAATAGAAAGATTACAAACTATTTAAAGAATTACTGTAGTTAGTAACGTATATTTAGGAATCTAGATTCTATCTTCATATAACAATATATTATTCAACTTTATCAAGTAGTTAGCTACCTATATTCTTGTATTTGCCTTGAGGGAAATATTAATATTATCTATTAGATTATATTCTGGTGGATTACATATATTAATATTACTGAAACGTCTTAGTTTTAGAATTTAAATAGTATAATAATCTGGGATATTATATAATTATCTGGTAGTTAAATAGTATTTTGCTTGTAATTACTTACTACTAGTATAGATACTTCTCTATTTCTATTTATTAAGTTCAAATTATCGAGGGTAACTTAACTATATTTATTATATTTATCTATAGAGGGTGGAGGATTGTAAGAGTGTGGCTAAAAGCTTAGGTAAGGAAAGGAAAAGCAGCAAAAGGTAGGTCTCTATAGGTTATAAGATTTTAACTTAGTAGGCTAACTGGTGGTAACTATAAGAGGGTTTTATCCTATAGAGGTCTGGTGGCCCTATAGTGGCCCTAGGTGTTATATATAATTAGGAGGCAAAATCTGGTATATATTCTGTATAACTGAATATAGCCACACACACTACCTAAAGTTTTATTTTAACTGGTTTAAGTGGTGCGAGATTTTTAGAGATACTGCAAGTGCCTGAAGCTTAAATAATATAAACTCTGCCGCTTAAATATATTATTTCTAATATACCCCTTCAGCCTTAAAAGCTATACCTATAGGCTAATTCCTTTAAATAACGTTAGTTTAAATACTCTACTTATATATTATCAAAAACCTCTTTTATAGTTTTATTATCCTTATTAAACCTCCACCCCTATAGTAGAAAGAGTAGCGTTATTTATAGGCTATTTAGACATTTCTTATTATTTAGACTAAGAATACCTCCTAGTATCTTAAATATCTTGGATACCCCTAAGTTTTTTTTAACTATATTATTATTAAATTTAGAGTCTATAAGTTCCAACTGATAGTTAAAAGTTTTATTAAGATCTTTAAATATTAGTATAGATAGCCATTCCTAAGGTTTCTCCTTTCATTATACTTTCAGGCAGTTTAACTAATTTATCTTATTAATCTAAGTAATAATACTAAACTGGTAGCTTTAGAGAGACTTTATAAAACTGTTAGCTATAAGGTCTTCTAAGGGTATATATTTAACTTTAAAGTATTCTTACTAAGCTTCTTATTACAGTTAGTAATTATAAATATTAATATATTATAGCTTTATATATAGTTATATTATTTCAGTAGTTATAAGGTATATTATTTACTGGTTATTATATTAAATTTAAACTAGTAAGTAAAGCTTATATTCTTTACCTCCACTGAAAGTATTTATTATAAGGTTTACTTATAGTATAATAATGAAGTAACTAGCAAAAATAGCTTCTTTTACTATTTATAATAATACTAAAAGCTTTACTTTATTTATTAAAGTAGTAATACTATTTTGTTTATTAGCTTACTAAACTATAAAGCTACTAAAAAGATATTGTGGTGAACCGTACCGGTAAGCTTATAGAGATAGGTAGGTAAAAGCTTATTTATATAAATAGCTATCTGCAGAGTAGCACTATCTAATATATAGATTCGTAAGTATATCTTACGTAAGAAACGTCTTACGTAAGTAAGCTATATAACTTAGAATATATCAGAAATAATACGTTCGAGCGTCAGAGTTTACATTATTTCAGCCTCAGGCACTTATAGTATCTCCATAAGCCTCACTCCACTTAAACCAGTTAAGACAAAGCTTCACGCGATATACATAACTATATTTAGTTACATATAATATACACTAGATTTTACCCCCTAATTATATAATAATTAAGAATCTTACAATACCAAAAAGCTACCAAACTAAAAAGCATATATTATAACAATTTTACATATCTTAAATACTGAGATATTTACTAAAAATACCCCTATTCTAATATTTAAGGAAGCTAACCAGTAGATTATCTAATATAACTTCTTTAAGGTGGAAGCTAGATTTTATAATCTATAAGACTACTTTAACCTTAAATTAGATACTTAAAAAAACCTTCTTTTAGTAACCTCTTAAAAACTACTTATATATAACTTTCCTAAAGTAAAGAAAAGTAAGATACTTACTATAATATCTGAAACTAATATTCTAGAAACTTTAACTACTTCTAATATTCTTAATAAATCTACCTCTATAAAGCTAACCTATCCTAAGGAAATTTAACTTCCACTTAAAATCTCTAACTATGTTTACACTCAGCATATTATAGAACTTATAGAGAAAAACCTGAAAGTCTATATAGCCTTTTCTAATATCTATAATATAAAGATTTAAAAGTACAAATGTAAGTTATTAAACTAAATTTATATATTATTATAAATTTTTAAATATATTAATAATATACTTAAACGCTACTATTATAACTCAGAGGAGGATCTTACTATATAGTTAATAAACTTTTATAACTACTTTAATATTATAAATAACCTCTATCTCTAGTAAGTAGCTACTATATATTATAATATACTTTAGTTTCCTAAAATTAAGTATCTTACTATAAGGATATTAACTAAAATATAGTTTCAGAAATAATACAATATTATATATAAAGCTTATATAGATAGCTATACTTCCTCTATTATAAATATATTTTAGATAAATAATTTTATACTCTTACTAGCTTACTTACTAATTAAATTATATACTTAAAACTATATACTTTTAGTCTATAGTTAACTAAATATAATACTACTAAATAAGATTATCTTAGCTATTATAGAGGCTATATAGTAGCTTTCTGAAACTCTCTTTTAAAGTAAAATTAGTTATAGAATATATAATATTACTTTAGAAGCTATAAATAGTAACTTTACCTTAACTAACTATATACCTACAGGTTATATAACTTAGAGGTATTAGTTTAATCTTAGTATTTAAGGTTAAAATAGTAAATTACTAACTATTTAAGGAGGGAGGATATTATTATCTCTTGAGATAGAGGTAATATAAGATATTAGTTATATATTTAGAGTTTTGGGGATAGTTATAGATAAAATTAAAGTAGTTATATAAGATTATAAGCTTCTATTTACTATTAGGTTACTTAGAGATTCTTAGCCTAGCTGAAAGTTAGTATATAGAGCTATAAATACTAGCTTTTATAAAACTATAGTTTTAACTCTACTATTATTCATCTCTTATTTATTACTTTTAAAATACTATTTTATAACTATTAATTAAAACTCTTAAGATTTATAAGGTAGTTTGAGAATATAAGTTTCACTATAGGTAGTAATAAGAGAGTATAGTTTTTACTAGCTTTCTTTCTCTCACTATATATATATAAGAGTCTAAAATAGAAGAATTATTATGCGAGAGGTATTGAGGCTATTATATATTACTAAAGTGGTATTAATAGTACGTTTAGTATACTTATAGTAAACCTCCTCTATAGTCTTATATATAGCTTAAGCTTAAATAATAATATTTAGAGAGGAAGCTGAATCTTCTATCAGGTATAAATATACTCTAAAAATAAGCAGTATAGATATAAAGCTATTTAGGTTAGTAGTATTATTAATTACTTTATATACTGCCCAAAGGAATACCTCTTAAGTAGTAGTAAGAAGCTTTATATAGTAAATATTATATATATAGTAGAGGAGTATATAGTAATACTTAACTTTACTGATATTATTATACACCTTAATAGGTATAATATAAACTATTAATCCTATAGTTTTTACCTCTAATCTGAAGTTTTTAGATTAAAAGGTTATATTTATATTAGTAGTAATAAGATCAGGAGGATCTTAGTATATATTAATCTAATATACCTTAAGGGCCTCCTATATTACCTTTACTAATAGGTTAGGTAAAGATTAAGTAGTATTAAATATTATAGTAATATTAATAATATAGAGTATATTATAGTTATTAATATAGATAATATTAATAATAATTTTAAACTTAAAGTTAATATTACCTTAAATAGTAAATTAGAAGTATATGGAAGCTATAGTATATATTTAGTAATAGTAGTAATATCTCTTAAGGACTTTAAGGATATACTATTTAACTGGATATCCCACTTTAGTAGGGATATTATAGAGGTATATTAAAACTAAATATTTAAAGTAGTAGTAGAGTCTCTATATTTCTGTCTCTATAAGGTATATAGAGGTAATTATTCTCTCCTTATTAAGAAGTATCTATAGATACCTCTATTTTCAAATAATAAGTAGAATCTTTTTACTCTAGCGAAGCTTATTATAAATATTATTAAATATAATATTAAGGTAATCTATATTGATAAGATAGAAGAGGAAGGATATATTATAAGAAACTATATAAAGTATAATAATACTAAGTAGTATAAGTATATCTACTATTTTAGGTATTATAATAGAAGTAGCTTCTCTAAAGTATATTATAATTAATTTACCTTATAGAGATATAAGAATTATAGAGGGAATAACTAACTACTTTAATATAGTAAACTAAGAGTATTTAGTAGTTAAGAAGCTAGTAGTATCTAAGTTCAGTAGAATATCTTAAGAGATAGTATTTAAGTAGTAGCTTTTAAATATAAAGATATATATAGAGGTAGTAATACTATCTATAAATTTACTATTAGTAGTAATATTTTTAGTGAGAATATAGACTATTACCTGATTTTAGAGGTTTCTAGTAATTTTACCTCTATTAAGAATAATAAGCATCTTACTATAAAATAATATAAAAAATATCTCTCAGGTAGATTCTATAGAGTAGCTTTCCTTAAGGTTAATATCTATTTAGTATTATATAATAATATTTCTATTATTATTAACCTCTAATGGAGCTTTAAAGCTATTATTATTAAGGCTATTAATATTTTTATAGCTTATAAGGAAAACTTAGTATACTATTATAGAGTATACTTTAGAGTTAGTAGTTAACTTATATTTATTATATAAAGTATATCTCTCCTTAAGAGTATACCTTATAGATTAATAACTAGGTTTACTATATTTATAGTATTCTTAATTAGTATAGCTATATATAGATATTACAAGTAGATAATAGCCACCTGGAGCGTGAGACTATATATATATAGAAGTATAGCTATAATCTTAAAAGTTACCTTAAGGTAAGTTATATATATATAATTAGTTTAAAATTAGTCTCTAGCTACCTTTTAGTAGTTATCTCTATTATCTTATAAGTATTATACCTTTTAGATTAATAAGATATTACTTATAGAAGATTATAATTAGTTATAGAAACTCTAGGAGGTTACTATAAAGCTAAAGAGAGCTAGTTAGTATTCTAGTATACTATAGTATATACTTATAAGTTAGAAGTAGAAGGTATTATCTATTTGGATTTTAGTAGGGAAGGTTTTTTAGATATATATAAGTTTTGAGATTAGGAGCTTAAAAGCCTTCTTTTTACTCTTATTAGGATTCTTAATAATAATATTTTAAAAAGTAATATTTTACTAATTAGAGAGATAAAGCTATTAATTCTTATTATTCTTGAAGTAATTCTGAACTTATTAGACTATTTAGTTAAATATAAAGTTAATATTTAAATTACTTAAGTAGTTAAAGTAAAAATTAAGAATATTATCTTTAAGTATAATTTAAAAAAGCTTTACCTATATATACTATAGAATACTAAGCTTAAAATAGTAATTACAGAAGATATAAATTTTTAACTTAAGGATATTATAGAGACCTCTACTATATTTTATACTCTTATTATATAACTTTATAAGGTCTATAGTATATTTAGCGAATATATTATTAAAAAAGGTAGTAGAGGTAATATATAGAGAGTATTCTTAATACTTTAGTTAGTTTCGCCTGGGGTCTTAGTAGTTTTTTTAGTATTAGAAAAGCTTCAAGATAGTTACATAGGAGGCTAGTAAAACTAATAATTATAATAGAGATCTCTCACCTAAGGTTATATATATATAGGCTAGTTAGTTTAGTAGTGGATATCTCTCTTTAACTACTTATAGTGAGAGTATTACTAACGTAGTATTTTTAACGTTTAGTTAGATATTACAGAGAGATAGTATGAAGTCTAAATTCTCTATTAGGAAGTTATTAATCCACTCAGAGTATTTTTTTAAATTACTCTTAAGGATAATATATTAGTTTAGAATATTATTAATTTCAGTAAGAATCTATAAAGTAAACTTCTCTTACTGAATTAGCTAGTATAGGATTATAAAGATTTAATTACTATTCTTATTAACCTTAATATTATATACTATAAAGTGGTCCCTAAAATAGTAAACTATAGGAATACTAGCTAGTTACCAGATTACTATAAGCTAATTCTTAAAGTTATCTTTAAATATCTAAAAAAGCTCTAGACTATAGAATTCTAAATAAATATAGAGAGTAACTTAGTATACTAAATAGATAGATACTTTTTAAGAATCCTCCTCTATAATAGTTTTATAG
The DNA here is from genome assembly GCA_001693025.2 of Colletotrichum lindemuthianum. Taxonomy (NCBI): domain Eukaryota; kingdom Fungi; phylum Ascomycota; class Sordariomycetes; order Glomerellales; family Glomerellaceae; genus Colletotrichum; species Colletotrichum lindemuthianum. The sequence goes on along the minus strand of MASP02000136.1, from coordinate 19,399 downwards.
TTAATATTAAGGATTCAGCTAAAAAGTATTAAGTTAAAATATTAATAGAGTTTTATAAGTATAGAGATACCTAATAATACTATTATTATAGATATAGAGATACCTAAGGTAAGTATTTTACCTATAGAGGTTAATTTAGATATTATTATAAAAGTGAGAGAGATATAGAATAAGGGGAGATTATTAATTTAGCTAGATCTATATAGAGAGAGGTAGGGGAAGAGTTTTTAAGAGGCTATATAGGTTTCTTAAGGTATTAAAGCTAAAGATACTATAAATCTCTAGTATTAAAAGGTCTAGTAATAGCTTAAAGAGGATTATTATATTTACTAAATATATTTCTATAAGTAATAAAGTAATAATAGTTATTAGCTTCTTAGTAGTTATTATTAGGAAGTTACTTTATTTTAAAACTAAATTAAGTGTAGTTATTAGTATCTTAATAATAGTGATCTGCAAGGAGTTAGTATATAGTTTAGAGGCTTCTGGCGAAGTTCTAGAGTGGGGAGGATCTGAGGTATCTAAGTAATAAATCTCACAATCTTTCGCCTTATATAGACCTTAGGTGTAGGGTTTTGCGATTACTTCTTCTAGTATAATAAACCTTACTAATCTGTAGTATAGTAGTGATAGGTAGGTTAACTACTAATTAGTGTTAGTTTAATTATTAGAGTAATTATATACTGTATATAATTTTGTTGTATAGGTGTAAACTAGTGTTCTGGTTATTAGTGGTTATTATTACTATATTATATGGCGTGTGGCGCTACGTAAGGCTCTAGATCTACAGCGTAGTAATTACTTACTAATTGCCACGCCATTCAGCTATAGCTGGCGGTGGGTGCCAGGCACTCGTGGCTAGTGGGCTATGGAGGGTATGCTGCTACGTATATGGCAGTGCGTACGGTTACTGCATGCCCTACGGTATGGCGTAACTGATATATAGATAAGACTATAGGGAGATAAAGAGATTAGATACCTCTAGAGAAAACTAAATATAAGGAATAAATAAGGTATTACGTTAGAGTAACTAGAAGATCTTTATTTAAAGTTATCTTTTTAGTTAGTATCTTTTAGTTATTTTAAGATACTTCTAGATACTTCCACTTATAGTTATAGAATTATATAAGTGTGAGAATATAGTGGAGGCCTCTAGTAGAAGCTTTTTTATATTATATAGAGGGTTTGTGAGGAAGTAAAATAGCTTGTATTCTTACGGCTGAAATGTAGGATATGCGGGGTATTTAAACCCTTGAAATATAGCCTTTAGGCTATAGCCTGTAGCCTTATTATATAGTTTATATAGCTATATATTTTATTACATACCTCCCTAGGTGTAAGAGTTATCTTACGTCTGGATGAAGGTATTCCCAGTAGTTTATCTAAATATAAAAGCGTCCGAATAACTGTTTTTAGAGTGAAGGTAATAGGGTGTTAAGCTATAGGCAGTAAGCTATAGGCGAGAGTAACAGGGCCTTTAAGCCCTTCAGTATTCGTGTGAAAGTAACAATCCTTAAACAGCCTCCACCATCTGAAAATAGCCTCCCCCGGCCCTTTTGAACGTTCCGAAAGGTAGAGGGACTCTGAATATAGCCCTCAAGCGTCTCCAGCGCTCTTAGTGCTACTACCTTCTTGTTGTTGCTTGGAGACGCGCGGCCGCTCGAGATTGAAGGTTTGAGAGCGTGCCACGTAAAATGTAGCCTTCCAAGCTGAACGAGATCACTGGAGATACCCTTTTTAGAGCAACTTCTACCCGCTATAACCCTTACGCCTATATACCCTGTCCCACTGGTGGCTTAGGGGCGCCGTTTTGGGTGTTTAGCCTCAATAGGGCCGAAACCCTACTGGGTATTCCTAATACTTCACGTGAGAAGCCTATTCTTATAATGGTCCAGAAGGTGTATCCAAGCGTCGACTGCTTGTTGAAGCTGTTATTAAACACTTGTTGAAGCTGTTACGAAAGCGAAGGTCCCTTGAACTCTTTCCAGGCTGTCAGGATAGCCGCTTTTAAGGTTAGTACTTTGACTACTATAGGTATATAGCCTGAATAACATTACTTTGAATGTCGACTTCGCTCTGTAGCCCAGCTTCACTGAGGCCCCTTATCCAGACTTTCAAGCTTTCTCCACCCCCCCAGATATATTGAATGCTTGAGACGTGAGGTATGTCTGAAAAGAGGTATTTAGAATGACTGCTGTAGGCTGAGTCTATCTTTTATTTAACAAAGGAACGCCTTTTTAAAGGTAGCTGATCTAAGTGTAGCGGAGGCAGAGAGGTAAAGAGCGGAGTGAAGTTAAAAGAAGAAGAGGTAGCCGGTTGAAACAGTATAGTGAGAGTTAATAGTAATATCAAAAAGTAATATAAGGGCGCCTTAAGATAGGTGGCACCGCGCGTATATTAAAAGAGATATATATGGGCGCCTTAAGATAAGTAGTATTATATATATATTATTAAAAAGGATTGAAAAGAGGTTCTTATAAGTATAGGCTATATGTAAATTAACGATAAAAGAGGGTGAAGCTATTAAAAGTATTCGAAAATACCTTAAAAACTAGGCTAAACTAGGCTTATAACTGTAAGAATATAGCAGAGGCCCCTAGTAGGGACCTTTTTGCATTATATAGAGGGTTTGTAAGGAAGCAAAATAGCTTATATTATTACAGCTGAAATATGGAATATACGGGGTATTTAAACCCTTGAAACATAGCCTTTAGGCTATAGCCTGTAGCCTAGTTACGTAACCTACGTAGCTACACGTTTTATTATAATAAGTTATTAGCTAGAGGGAATTCCTAAAGTTTAAACCTTAAAAGGATTCTAAAAGATTATTATAAATCTGAAAAACAAACTTCAGCTATAAGGTAAATTAGATATTTGAGAGTATCTAAGATATAGGAAAGTAGAAACTTCCACTTTAGAAGTTTTATAGTAGAAGTTATTATTATTACTTATATTTCACTTAATAGTACTTACTTATTTATATACTGAAGCTATAATAGCAGCTGAAAAGACTTATCTTAAAAGTTATATTAAATTATACTTCTAAAGTAAGGTTAGTGAGATTCTTATAAGAAGCTTAAAAGCTTTAAATTACTACTACGTTTAGATTTATAAGCTTAATAAGTATATATATCTTCTTAAAATTAAGATTTAGTTTATTATTTATAAAGACTAATAGCTATAAAATAACTATAAGATCTATATAGGTACTTTAGTAAATATATTCTTTTAAATTCTTATAGTAATTACTAACTATTTTAATCTTAAGTTACTTTAGTATAATATAATTAATATTTATATTTAAATAATATTTAATAAAGTAGTTCATATAGAGATACTATCTAGTTATCACAAATTAAGAAAGATCTACTATCTGAATAAAATATTTTATAGTTTTTAAAGATTTCCTCTCTTTTAGTAGTATCATCTAGAGGTAAACTTTAAATATTTTAGTTTCAAGCTTACTGCGGGAAGGCTATATTACTAACTTAAGAAGTATATTATTTTCTTCTTTTATATTAATAACTATATATTCTCTTTCTCCTTAGAAGATATATCTAAAGTATTTATAATATTAGTAAACCTCTAAAAGAAATATTATCTTAAGAGAAGTAAAGACTTTTAATATTCCCTTAATATTAAGGTTATTTAAAATTAAATAATATAATAGCTATAGGTTTCTTAAATAGTTCATATCAAAAAGCTTCTTAAATATCTTATAAAATAAATATAGTATATTAAATATTTTAATATTTCCCTTAAACTTAAAGAACTTCTTTTATAGTATAATTAACCCTCTTATATAGAGATTAAATACTATTTATAAAATATTAACTTTATCAATTATACTGTAGTTATAATAAGATTAGATATTATCTATACAGCTAGCTAATTACTCTATTTCTAGACTTTATAATAAATATTTTTAGTGGAGGTAAGGTATATAAGCTTTATTTAGCAGTCTAAATCTATTATAATAACTAGTAAGTAATATACCTTATAACTACTAAAATAGTATAACTATATATAAAACTATAGTATATAGATATCTATAAATACTAGTTACAGTAAGAAGCTTAGTAAAGGTATTTTAAAGTTAAGTATATACTTTCGGGATACCTTATAGCTAATAGTTTATAAAGCTTCTCTAAAGCTGCCAGTTTAGTATTTTTATTATTTAGATTAATATAATAAATTAGATAAACTACCTGAAAGTATAGTAAGAGGAGGAACTTTAAGAGAGACTATTTATATTAGTATTTAAAAACTTTAATAAGGTTTTTAACTATTAGTTAGAACTTAAAGATTCTAACTTCAGTAATAATATAGTTAAAAAAAGGTTTAGAAGTATCTAAGGTATATAAAACGCCTAGAGGTACCCTCAGTCTAAGTAATAAGGATACCTAAATAGTCTGTAAATAATATTACTCTTCCTACTATAGGGGTGGAAGTTTAATAAGGGCGATAAAGCTGTAAAAAAAGTCTCTCACGAGATATAAATAGAGTATTTAAACTAGTATTATTTAAAAGAGTCAGCCTATAGATATAGCCCTTAAGGCTGGAGGGATATATTAGAAATAATATATTTAAGTATTAGAGTTTATATCATTCGAGCCTCAAGTACTTATAGTATCTCTATAGGCTTCGCCCCACTTAAACCAGTTAAAATAGAGCCTTCTGTGGTGCGTGTAGCTACGTTTAATTATATATAATATATACTAGATTTTGCCTCCTAATTATATGCAACAGAATAGTAAGCTATAAACCTAAAGCTATCACGATAAATATATAATATAAGCTTAAAAGCTTTTTTAATTCTTAGTATTATCTATAAAGCTAATATCTATAGTAATAAGAAGTTTATTCTATAAACTATTAATCTTACAGCTAAATTTAAGATAAAGGTTTTTAGCTTTACCAAAATACTATATTATTAACTTAGTCTCAACTTAGTGGTTATCTCTAGAGTTTGACTTAAAATAAATAGTCGGCTAGCTATATGGATAATATCTGGTTTTATTATAACTATAATCTAATTAATAAAGCTAATATCTTATTAGTAGTATTTAATATTTATATAAAAGCTTAATTATACTATTAAAGGATGTTAGCGCAGCGTAGCAGATTGTGGGATAGCCGGACGATTTTCTTCTGAATATCCAGAGTCTACCTATTAATATTAGTACTTATGATATTACTTAGGCTCTTTAGGAGATATTAGTATCCCCTATTATAGGGGTTATAAAGGAATATTTGGGACCTACTATTATATTACCTTAGTTACAGGTGGCTGTATAGATTTGAGGGGAATTTTATTTTTATTATAAAGGTAGTACTAAGGATAGTTTAGATACAGAAGAGTGATAGATTATAGAATACTTAGCTTTCAGTCTTTTGTTTTATTTTATCTTTAAGAGGTTTATAAAGGTTCTCAACCCTATAACCTTAGTGGTTACTTTCAGCTATATATATTAAGCTTTAGCCTTACTGAGGCTCTCGCTATACAGATTATTACTATAAAGTCTTCCTTTACTGTAGGATTGAATATTATGACTAGAAGTATAATTATCTATAATAACAGGTAATTTTATTACTATTTAAACTAGTTATAGGCTAGTATTAGTATAAATACTATTACTAGGTAAATTTTATACTTAGAACTATATATAGGGTAAAGAGCTTAAATACTACTATAGATATAGAGTAAAAGTAACTAAATACTATTAAAGGAATTCTTTACGTTTAAGTGAAATATTAAACTATTTAATATATTATATTTACTTTATAAGATACTTAAGAAGCTTTTTAATATAACCCACTTAAGAAAGCTATAGCTATTATATTATTTCATCTTAAATAACCTTAGTATTAAGAAACTACTATAGGTTTTTACCTTCCTTAAAATAATATTTCTTTTAGAGATTTACTAATAATATAAATATTTTAAATATATTTTCTGAGGTAAAAAAGAATATATAGTTATTAATATAAAAAAAGAAGATAATATACTATTTAAGCTAGTAATATAACTTTACTATAGTAAGCTTAAAACTAAGATATTTAAGGTTTACCTCTAGATAATATTATTAGAGGAGAGAAAATATTTAAAAACTATAAAGTATTTTATTTAGATAGTAAATCTTTCTAAGTTTTTAATAAACAAATAGTATCTCTATATAGACGACCTTATTAAATATTGTTTAAATAAATATATTAACTATATTATACTAAAGTAACTTAAGATAAAAGTAATTATTAATTACTATAAGAATTTAAAAGAATATCTTTATTAAAGTGGCTACATAGATTTTATAATTATTTTATAGCTATTAGTCTCTATAAATAATAAATGAAATTTTAATTTCAAGATAATATTTATACTTATTGAGTTTATAAATATAAATTTAGTAGTAACTTAGAACTTTTAAGTTTCTTACGAAAGCTTTACTAATCTTACTTTAGAAATATAAATTAATATAATTTCTAAAATAAACTTTTTCAGCCACTATTAAAGCCTCAGTATATAAATAAGTAAATACTATTAAGTAAGATATAAGTAATAGTAATAATCTTTATTATAGAGTTTCTAAAGTAAAAGCTTCTACTTTCCTATATTTTAAGATCTTTCTAATATCTAATTTAGTTTACAGCTAAAGCTAATATTTCAAACTTATAATAATCTTTTAGAATCTTTTTAAAATATAAACCTTAGGAATTCTCTCTATTTAATAATTTATATAATTTTATAGCTATAGGTGGAAGTATTTAGAAGTATCTGAAAATCATTAAAGAATATTCGTTAAAAAGGTAGTTTTAAATAAGAATCTTCCAGCTACTTTAGTATAATACCTTATTTATTCGTTACATTTAATTCTCTCTAGAGGTACTTAATCTTCTTACCTCCCTATAGTTTTATTTATACAAATAAACTTATAGAAGAATATAATAAATAACTCTAGAGAGATTAATAATATAAACTTTATAGTTTTATATAAAGCTTCAGAAAGCTTAAAGTTAGCTATAATATAAATATAAAACCTTAAGCTTTAATAGCTACCTTCTATATTTTTAGTATACATTACCTTATTAGGCTTCTTACTTAAACTTAAGTAAGTATTTAAGCTGATTTTACGTAACTTTACTGCAGCTAATTACTTTTATAACTAATAAGAAACCTTATTAAGGTTAAATCTCTTAAACATATCTTATAGAGAGACTAAATTTCTATTAAGAAATATTATCTTATTAAAAGAGATATAATAAGTTATAATAGCTTTATTTTATAAAGGACTTTATATCTGAAACTAATTAGTTAAAATATAGCTAACTAAAGAGTTAATAAAAGTATATTCCTTAAGGTAGATAGAGTGGTTATACTTAAGTTTTATATTTATAGTAAGAATAAAATACTTATAGTTATATATATAAAAGTAAATTAAGTTTAACCTTATAATATTGTTTTTTAAGTAACTTTATAAAACGTTTAATATAATATTTACCAGCCTAAAAGACTTATTAGTATATATATATAAAGAAATACCGCTATTTATAAGGTTTCAGGCTAAAGATTATAGGATAGTTTACTTTCTTACCTTATAGCTTTTATATAAGCTTTAATATTAACTTTAATATACTTTATATTACTATTTTAACTTTATATATATAATATAGATAGCTTAAGGTAAATATCTTAAGTAGTTAGGGTAACTTTCAGTCTCTTATATCTAGAAACCTTATTATTATACTTAAAGATCTTAATATTAATATTATATTAGTATTTAAGAAGTAAGATAAAGTCATTAAATACTGCGGTTATAATAACTTTAATATAATTTATAAAATAAAGGTTCTATAAGTAGTAAGTAGCTATATTTATAAATATTAAAGAGGAAATATAGCTACTATAGCTTTAGTAATAAGAATAAAAGTTAAATATAATATACTTTCCGAAAGTAATATATAAAATATTTTTATACTCCATAAAGTAAATAATCTATTTTACCTTACTAATATTATAAATTCTTTATATTTCCTAAGTAAATTAACATTTTGTATATTATAAGTAACTATTAGTATTATAAATACTTTATATAGCTAGAATAAAATTATTAGTTTATAACTAGTAAATATAGTAATCGATCGATTATTTATAACTAGGTTATAACTTATGCTTCTATTTCGTTATATCTAAATCTACATTATAGTATGTTTATATATACTATATACTATTAGAATTAATCTGTAGAATTATTTCTCTTATCTAATTAGTTTAATTAAGTGGAGTAACTAGTAAGTTACCCACTACTATAGCTTTTAATATATTTATTAGTTTAATTGTCAGGGTAATTGCATGCTATATATAATCTCGTTATATAGATGCAAACTGGTCTGGTAAACTACTGTTATTATTTTTACGTTATATAGCGTATAGTGCTATATAAGGCTCTAGATCTATAGTATAGTAATTGCTTACTAATTGCTATTGTATTTAGCTACAGCTGACGCTAGATGCTAGATATCTATAGCTAATAGGCTATAAGTGGAGGGTATACTGCTATATATATAGCAGTATATATAGTTACTATATACCCTACAGTATAATATAACTAACACTAGCAACCTTTCTTTTTATTATATACTCTAATGCCTATCTATTTATATGAGAAATAATACCTTTTATAATTTACGCCTTTTTGCCTAAATAATATCTAAATACCTATTTATCTACTTTACTTAAGTTACTTATTTCTCTATTTAAATAGTTATATAGTTTAAATTATTAAATCTCTTGAGAATATAGTTTAGAGTGTCTTTTATAAAAGTATTAGTAATATTATTATCTCTATTAATCTACTATATCTTATGAAGCTTATAGTGTTTATATAACTACCTTAATATTATAATATTAATTATTAGATACTTTTCTTTAGTAATATTAAGCTTTATAAGGTACTTATAAAGTAAGTATAAGTTAGTATATATAATAGTTAGAATCTAAGGAAGTTTTTAGTATTTAAGGATCTTCTTAAGCAATATAGCTATAGTATAAGTAAAGTCTATACTAACTACTATAATATAGATCTTTAAAGTAAGTATACTTCTAGTAACTTTCTTACTTTTTAAAGATAAATAGTATATAAAGTTACTATAAAGGTTAAACTAGCTATCACTAGTTATAGTCTCTTATTTTAGGATTATTATAAATTCCAGTTAAAATAAGAGGTTAATATTATTAGCAAAAAAGCTATTAATAAAAGTATAAAAGTATACCCTAGAGAGGTTAAGTAGTATAAAGCTAAGGTTTTAGTTAAAATACTCTCTTTACTACTTAAACTATTTATTAAGTATAGTAATATTATTACTTAAAGGTTATTACTTTTATACTGCACGTGAGAGGTTAAATAGAACCTCCAGCTAGTATATAGAGGTAAGATATATACTGCATATATATTATTTAATATACGCCTTTTTGAATACTTTAGGTATAGTATATATATTAATAAAAGCTAGCTTTTACCCTTAGTACTTTTAGCGTAAGTAGAGATTATTACTATATAGTAATAGGATACCTCTATTAAATATAAGGAGTATAATCTCTAAAAATATAATTTTAAGTTTCACCTTAAATAAAGTTTTTTTAAGCTTCTTATTCTCTTAGTAAGAGAATATTATATTAGAGAGGCTAAGGATATTATTAGTTTATATACTAATAAAGCTAAAAGTATTATTTTAAGTATATAAGATAAGGAAGTATAGGTTTTATATTAAAATCTCTATTTATAACCTTTTCTTATAGTATATAAAGTAAGTTACTTACTAGTAGGTTTCAGCTTTAGTAAAACTATAAAGTAACTTAATAATAATTATCACAGAATTTAGAGAATACTATTTTTTAAGATGTAAAAGTAGTTTAACTATAATATACCGTATAAATTCTATTTCAGCTTAAATGTAAGCTTAGATAATATTATAAAGCTATATTATTATACCTTTATATTTAAGGAGAATTGAGGCTATAGCTGAAATTAACTATTAGCTAGTTTACTGAATTATTAGTAATTATATTAAAATCTCAAACTTACTATAATCTCTAAAATCTTAGATTATCAATCTTAATTTCTTATATATCTTGTTAGTATCCTTATTTTTAATCTTATTAATAATATAAAACTTAAAATACTTATAGATCTTATAGAGGATAGAATTATATTAAAGAATTTTTATAATATTATTATTAATATCATTCTTAACCTTCTTTTTAATTAACTTTTTAAATAGTAAGTTAGATATTATAATTATATCTTTTATATAGAGGGTAAGTGAGAATACTAAATCTAATTACTTTTTAGCTATAAGATATACTATAAAATAAGGTTTTTAGCTAAACTCTAGAGGTAGTAAACTAACTATATACCTATAAGTTATAAAATTTAGAGATATTAGTTAGATCCAAAGTCTATATATTACTTATAGTATATTACTAACTACTAGAGAGAGAAGGATATTATTATCTCTTAAGATAGAAGTAGTATAAAATATTAGCTATATATTTAGAGTCTTAAAGATAGCTATAGATAAAATCGAAGTAGTTATATAGAATTGTAGGTCTTTATTTACTATTAGATTATATAGAGATCCTTAGTTTAACTAAAGGTTAGTATATAAAGTTATAAGTATTAGCTTTTATAAAGTTATAACTTCAGTTACACTATTATTAATTTCTTATTTATTACTTTTAAAATACTATTTTATAGCTATTAATTAAAACTCTTAAAAACTATAGGGTAGCTTAAGAATATAAGTTTCACTATAAATAGTAATAAGAGAGTATAGCTTTTATTAGCTTTTTTTCTCTCGCTATATTATATAAGAGTCTGAAATAGAAGGATTATTATATAAGAGGTATTAAAGCTATTATATATTACTAAAGTAGTATTAATAATATATTTAGTATACTTAAGGTAAACCTCTTTTATAGCTTTATATATAGCTTAAACCTAAATAATAATATCCAGAGAGAAAGCTAAATCTTCTATAAAGTATAAGTATACTCTAAAAATAAGCAGTATAAATATAAAGTTATTCAGACTAGTAATATTATTAATTACCTTATATACTACTTAGAGGAATACCTTTTAAGTAGTAGTAGGAAGCTTTATATAGTAAATCTTATATATATAATAGAGGAGTATATAGTAACACTTAATTTTACTGATATTATTATATATCTTAATAAGTATAATATAAACTATTAATCCTATAGTTTTAACCTTTAATCTAAAGTTTTTAGATCAAAAGGTTATACTTATATTAATAGTAATAGAATTAGGAGAACTTTACTATATATTAATCTAATATACTTTAAAGGTTTCTTATATTACTTTCGCTAATAGATTAGGTAAGAATTAAGTAGTATTAAATACTATAGTAGTATTAATAATATAAAATATATTATAGCTATTAATATAGATAATATTAATAATAATCTTAAAGTTAAAGTTAATATTATTCTAAATAGTAAATTAGAAGTATAAGAGGCTATATTATATATTTAGTAGTAGTAGTAATACCTCTTAAGAGCCTCAAGAGTATACTATTTAACTGAATATTCTATTTTAGTAAAGATATTATAGAGATATATTATAGCTAGATATCTAAAGTAGCAGTAAAGTCTCTATATTTCTATCTCTATAAAGTATATAAAGATAATTATTCTCTCCTTATTAAGAAGTATCTATAGATATTCCTATTTTCAAATAATAAGTATAATCTTTTTACCCTAGTGAAGCTTATTATAAATATTATTAAATATAATACTGAGGTAATCTATATCTATAAGATAGAGATGAAACTACATATTATAAGAAACTATATAAAATATAATAATACTAAGTAGCGTAAGTATATTAACTATTCTAAGTATTATAATAGGGGTAGCTTCTCTAAAATATATAGTAATTAGTTTACTTTATAGAGATATAAGGATAATAGAGGGAATAACTAATTACTTTAATATAGTAAGCTAGAAGTATCTAGTAGTTAAGAAACTAGTAGTATCTAAGTTGAATAGAATACCTTAAAATATAATATTTAAATAGTAGCTTTTAAGTATAAAGATATATATAGAAATAATAATATTATCTATTAGTTTACTATTAGTAGTAATATTTTTAGTAAGAGTATAGACTATTATTTAATCATAGAGAATTCTGGTAATTTTACCTCTATCTAAAGTAATAAGCTTCTTACTATAAAATAATATAAAAAATATCTCTAGAGTAAATCCTATAGAGTAGCCCTCCTTAAAGTTAATATCTATTTAATACTATATAATAATATGTTTATTAATATCAGTTTCTAGTGAAACCTTAGGGTTATTATTATTAAGATTATTAATACTTTTATAACTTATAAGGAAAATATAGTATATTATTATAGAGTGTATCTTAGGGTTAGTAGTTAACTTATATCTATTAAATATAATATACCTCTTCTTAAGAATGTATCTTATAAACTAGTAACCAGTTTTACTATATATATAGTATTTTTAATTAATATAGTTATATATAAATATTAAAGGTAAATAATAGCTACCTGAAGCGTGAGGCTATATATATATAGAGATATAACTATAATCTTAAAAGTTACCTTAAAGTAAATTATATATATATTTAGTTTAAAACTAATCTCTAGCTACTCTCTAGTAGTTATCTTTATTATCTTATATATATTATACTTTTTAGATTAATAAAGTATTACTTACAGTAGACCTTAACTAATTATAGAAACTCTGGAAGGTTACTATAAAGCTAAAGAAAGCTAACTAGCACTCTAGTATATTACAGTATATATTTATAAGTTAGAGGCAGAAAGTATTATCTATTTAGATCTTAATAGGAAAAGCTTTTTAGATATATATAAGCTTTAAAATTAGAAGCTTAAGGGTCTCTTTTTTACTCTTATTAGGATTCTTAGTAAAAACACTTTAAAAGGTAGTATTTTGCCAGTTAGAGAGATAAAGCTATTAATTCTTATTATTCTTAAAATAATCCTTAACTTATTAGACTATTTAGTTAAATATAAGGTTAATATCTAAAGTATTTAAGTAGTTAAAGTAAAACTTAAGAGTATTATCCTAAAGTATAATTAAAAAAAAACCTTACTTATATATACTATAGAATATTAAGTTTAAAGTAGTAATTATAGAATATATAAATCTTTAACTTAAGAATATTATAGAGGCTTCTACTATACTTTATACTCTTATTATATAATTTTATAAAGTCTATAGTATATTTAGTAAATATATTATTAAAAGAGATAGTAAAGTTAGCTTATAGGGGATATTTATACTACCTAAGTAGCTACTAGTTATAATCTTAATAATCCTCTCGCTATTAGAGAGGCTCTAATATAGAGAAATAGAAACCTAGTAAGACTGAAAGTTAAAATAGAGATCTCTTACTTTAAGTTATAAGTATATAGGTAGGCTAAGTTAGCAGTTAGTATCTTTCTTTAACTACTTATAGTAAGAGTGTTATTTGTATTAAGCTTTCAGCCTTAGGTTAGACCTTACAGGAGGGTTATAAAATATACTATTTAACTATTATAAGGTTATCTAATTACTTTAGAAACTTCTGGAGGTTCTCCCTCAATAGGGAAAATTAGCAGTAAAATTCCTTAATTTCTAAATAAATCTATAAGGTAAAATTATTTTACTAAGTAACCTAGTGTAAAACTAAGTAAATATAGTTTCTATTTAATTTAATTTTAATACTATAGATAATAAGGTAGTTTCTAAAGTAGCAGACTATATTAGTATTACTAAGTTACTATATTACTTTAGGCTATTTAATAAAACTATTCTGGAATATTCAAAAAAGCTTTTAGCTATAAAGTTTCAGTTAGATATAAAAAGCTAGTTAGTATCCTAAGTATATATTAATCTCGCTAGTATTATATACTATAATAAAGTTATAGTTAATCTCTTAAATCTATCTAAAATACTCCAAGTTTAAATAAAGAAAGATCTTTATTAATATAGAAATACTTAAAGGTAAAGTTATCACTAGTGTAGGGATATCTTAAGTAGGTATCTAGCCTAAAGAGGTTAATTCAGATGTTATTATAAAGGCTGGAGAAGTATAAAGTAAGGGAGAATTATCAATTTAGCTGGATCTATATAGAGAGAGGTAGGGAAAAAGTTTTTAAGAGGCTATATAGGTTTCTTAAGGGGTTAAGGCTAGAGATACTATAAACTTTTAATACTAAAAGAATCTAATATTACTTAAGGAAGGTTATTATATTTACTAAATATACTTCAGTTAATAATGGTAAGGATATAAGTTTAAACTTCTTAGTATAACTATAGGGAGTATTTTAACTTAACTAAAGTGAGAGTATAAATTTAAACTTCTTAATAGTAGTGTCCTTAAGAGGTTAGTATATATTTAGAGGCTTTTAGTAAGATCCCAGAGTGGGAAGAGTCTAAAGTATTTAAGTAATAGATTTCATAATCTTTTACCTTATATAAATATTAGATAAAGGATTTTATAATTACTTCTTCTAATATAATAAACCTTACTAATCTGTAGTATAGTAGTATAATAGTTAGAGTAACTACTAATTAGTATTAGTTTAATTATTAGGGTAATTATATACTATATATAATCTTATTGTATAGATATAAACTAGTCTAGTAAATTACTGTTATTATTTCTATATTATATAGCGTATAGCGCTACGTAAGGCTCTAGATCTATAGTATAGTAATTACTTACCAATTGCCACACTATTCAGCTACAGCTGGCGCCGGATGCTGGGCACCCATAGCTAGTAGACTATAGGTGGAGGGTATGCTACCACATACGTGGCAGCGTGTATGGTTACCGCATACCCTACAGCATAACGTAACCAATAATATTAGTAGCCAGTTAACTTAATACTAGCAGTATTCTCTTTTATAGCAAAAGCGTAAAATAATATAAAACGTAGAAATAGCATAAAGTGTAAAAATAGTATAAAACGCAAAATAGTGTAAAATATAAAAATAGCGTAAAATATAAAAATAGCGTAAAACGTAAAAATAAACCTAGTTACCAGTTATATATATCTTTTTAGGTACACTAAAAACTATATAAATACTATAAGTAGTGTTTACTTATAAAAATACACTTTTTAATTATTATTACTTAGATATTTTTAGGCTCTCTAGTAGTAATATCCTCCCTTTATATTTCTTACTTTTATATTCTCTTCTTATTACTCTTTATAGCTTTTATAATCTATCCTTTTATCCTTATAATTATTTTGTTTATAGTAATAAATACTTTAAGTGCTTAGTTATTAGATATCTTAGTTATACTATCTGTAAGATTATCTTTACTATTAATTTACTAAATCTTAAAGATCTTTCTTTTCTTATATAATTATTATAATACTATAATATTAATTATAAGTTACTTCTCTTTTGTTATACTAAGTTTAATAAGATATTTATAAAGGAAGTAGAAGTTAGTATAAATTACTATTAGTATTATTAGTATCTTAAGGTATTTAGTTACTTACCTAAAGGTAGTTGATATAATATATTCTATATTAACTTCCGTAGTTATATTATAAACCTTAGATACTAACATATTCTATATTAACTTCCGTAGTTATATTATAAACCTTAGATACTACTATATTATATATAACTTTCTTTAATTTAGTAGAAGAAAAGTAGATAATATTACCTCTAAGTTTAAAGATATTATTACTCTCACTAATATCTTTTATTCCTAGGATAATAATAAATCTAAGTTAGAATATTATATTATTATTATTATTAGTAAAGAATCTGTTAATAAATATATATAGCTTTATTATCTTAATATTAGTGGGGATAAATATTAGGTTTCTTTTAAGATTATCTATTTACTATATTAAGTGTTTATTAAGTTTCTTAATATCCTCTAGTATTAGGTTTTAATATTGGGCTGTAATAGAGAGGTTAAAGTATACTTCCAGTTAGTATATAGAGGCTATATATACTCCTTATACCTATTATCTAATATATATGACTTTTGTAGCTTTAGATATAAGGTTAATAAGTTTAATTTTCGTACTTTATTTTTTTTGGGTGAGAGTAATATTACTATTATTCTTTAAGGTAATTATACCTCTGTTAAATATAAGGAATTTATATTTTATAAATATTAACTTTAGTTTAGCTACAAATTCCGCTTACTGAAGCTTCTTTTCTTCTTTATTATTAAACTTAGGTAAGTAGAGTCTGAGGGTGTTATCTATTTATATATTTATAATACTGAAGTGTGGATTATTAAGTCTAGAGATTATAAGGTATAAGCTATATAATAAGGTTTCTATTTATAGTTAGTCCTTATAGTAACTGGAGTATATTATATACTAATAAATACCTAACTTTATAAAGCTATATAATAATTAAACTATAATAATAATAATATCTTCTGGGTATAAGCTATATAGACCTATAGGTAGTTTATTAGTATAAGGTAATTTAGTATTATCTCTATTTATATATATACTTATATAATATCTTAGAGGTAAACTTCTATATAAGTTACCTCTTTAAATATTATCAATAATATTAATATAAGATAGTAGCTAATTTATTAGATTATTAGGAATTATATAAGGATATTAGCTTTCCCCTAATTATTAAAACGTTTGATAACTAACTATAACTTCTTATATAATGCGTCGTCTATATGTTTAACTTTATTAATAAAGTAGAGGCTGAAGATTCTTATACTATTATGTTTTTAGATATTAAAATATTTAAGGTGGAGTATACCTTTTACTAATAGAATATTCTACTCTATAGTATATAATCTCTAAAATAGCTTCCCTAGTGTTTAAATAAGGTTATATTAGGGAAATTTAATAATTTTAGCAAATACCTCTATCTCTTTAATTATTAGATAGATATTATAGTAAATATTATCTATAAGGTTAACTTCTATAATAAAAGTTATAGTTTTATATAGTTACTCTTACTACTTTAGTTTATCTCTATGTAATATTACTATTAATATTCCTTCTCTTAAATATTTATCTAGTGGTTAGTTATTATATAGTTTCTAGGTTTCTATTTCTTTAGTATATAGTTAATAGTATAGCTTAACTATTATTAATCTGAAAGTATTAGGTTTACTGTCTGTCTCTATAATATATATCTTATTATTAATAGAGATAAGCCTGAAGGATTCTATCTAACCTTAGTATTTAGAATAAATATATACTTCTAATCAGAGAGGTAAGTAGTAGACTGAGATAATAGAAAAACTATTATATATACTTAGGATATTAGAAAGTTACTATTAAATATAGATTTTATATATTTCTTTTATTACCTTCTAGAGAGTAACTACTTGTTTTATTATATCTAGAGATAGTAGTAATATTAGGTTAAGGTATAAATATACTCTAAAAATCAGTAGAGTTAGTATAAGATTATTTAGACTACTAGTATTATTAACTATCTCAATTATATTTTATAGTATCTTCTTTCTATTAATCTCTAGTATCTTATCTTAGATAATCTTATATACTTTTTATAAGGGGATATAGTAATACTCTACCTTACTGATACTATTATAAGCTTTAATTAGTATAATCTTAATCTTACTATCTATATTATTAGCTTCCTTCTTAAAGCTTTTAGCTGTAAAATTATACCCTATATTAGTAATAATTCTATCTGGAAGTCTTTAGTATATATTAATTTAATATACTTTTAGAGTATATTATATATTTTCTATAGAGATATATTTTATAAATTCTATAGCTGTAAATACTATAGAGATATTAATTATATATAGAATAAGCTTATTACTATTAAAATATATAATATTAATAATAATCTTTATATTAAACTTATAGTTATTCTTGAAGCTGAACTTAAACTAATATAGTATTTTATTATTTATTTAGTATTAGTAGCAGTTTTTTATAATTACCTTAATTCTATTAGTTATTACAGTTTCGCCCGCTCTTCTAAGTATATTATTCAACTTATAGATACTATAGTAGCTGAATCTCTTATAAAGTTACTATATTTCTATCTTTATAAGAAAGTTAATAGTTTTATTATAGGGATTTTTCTATATTAAAAACTATAGATATCTATTATACCTCTTTATAGGTAATAATACCCTCTTCTATTTAATCTTATTATTAAGATTATTAAGATATATCTAGAGGTAGTTTATATTAGGGAAGTTTAATAGGAATAGTATCGCTATAAATATAATATTAAGATTAATATTTCTAAAGAATATAGATATTTTAGTAATACTGAAATTTATAAAGTTTTACCTATTTTTAAATTTAATATTTATTTTTAAAGTTATTTTATCTAATAAGATATTAGGAAGGATCCTCTAGAGGGCTTTAAGTTATTATATACTTTTAGTAGAAGGTCTACTTACTCTAATATCTGGAAGGATACTTTTAAAAATAACTTCTAAATATTATAAGGTTAGAAAAATCTCTAACTTATTAGTAGTTATTAAGTAGTAAAAAATATAATTTTAAAGGATCTCTATAAATTATATAAAGTTAATAGTCTCTTTCTAGCTATCTATTATAGTAAAGTAGATAGCTGTAAAGTTATCCTCTGATATTTTATTTATATTATCTCTTATTTTCTCTATTATCTCCTCTATGGGGTTAGTATTAATAAGATATATTATAATCTCCTCTATTAATATAGTATTAATAATAAATACCTTCTTAAATTATACAGTGGCAGCCTTATACTTCTTTAGGATATACTTTATTAACTGGTATTTATTTACTAATTTTAAGTATACCTAATACTTACTTTATATATTTCTACTTTATATTTTCTTGTGGGAATATTCTAAAGTAATATTAATATTCTATATATATTATAGAGAGGGTAGTTAAGAGTGGTTAAAATATTAGTTCCATCTTTAGCTATTATATATATAGTCTATAAGAAATTAGTTATAATCTATAATATAGTTGGTTTTTTATTTTAACTATCTCTTTTAACTTTTAAATATTTCTATTATCTATTTATATAGTCTATTAATAGTTAGTTTAACTTTATTAATAATATTATAGAGTATATTAATTATATTATATATTTAGTATATAGTTATATATTTTTCCTTATTAATCTTCTTTTATAAACTTCATAGATTAAGATAGATATACTGAAGAAGGTTAATATTAGTAGTATAATAGCTACAGAGCTATTAGGATCCTATAGTAACCCGACTATATAGTATAGCTTAGTGGCAGAAACTACCGCTACTAGTAATAACTAGCTACTAGTTATTACTAGCTACTAGGTAATTAGTAACTAATTACCTAGAGTATCTAGATTTAGCCTATATATAGCCTA
>MASP02000135.1:0-68857 GCA_001693025.2 Colletotrichum lindemuthianum | reverse complement strand
ACAAGTCGTCCACTTGTTGTCTGGCTGCACTTAAGTAGGGTGTTCCGTAGCGTGTTCCGTACGGAGCTGGCCCGTAACATTTATAAATTAATAGAATAGCCTCCTGAATATACTCCTCTTTATTTTGGTTGAATTTAGTTATTATGGTGGCTTAATTGAATATGGTGATAGTGATGTTGAAAATGAGGGATTTTCTGGACATATAGGTGTTATAGACATATGGGTGTTCAGCACCCACTTTAGTGGGTGACGAGTCTTCAAGTTCCAATTAAAGTGGGGGCGGGCATGGGTACCTGCTAGGTGTGGTCCCTGATGAAATGTGTCGGACGGTTCGAGGCTCCCGTCGACTCGAAAACGGGAGTGAGCAAGTGAGAGCATTGGTGTTAGTGCTAGCGCCTGGCATTAGGCCGTTTCCTTAGCTGAGCTAGTGTACCCGTTTGACAGGCAGCTTCAGCTTCCACAGCCTAGACCAACCCAGTATCCGTACGGATACGGAGTACACTTGCGTGAACCCGCAAACCCTCCATTTCGCACCTCGTCCACCAACGCCATCCCGCTCCCCCTCCCCTCCTTCGCTCCTTGACCCCCGGTCCTTCCCTAGACTGCGATTTCTGGTTGAATTGGCTTGGCCCGGGAGGCTTGGTTTGGTCCGCGCATTCACACCACATCGCAGTGGACGAGGAGCCCCGTGCTTCGCCCATTTGCTGTGCCCCCAATTGATTGCCCGCCTGGCCTGGGCTCCTTGCAGATAAGTGTGCAGCATGGCAGAGCAGAGGGCGAGATGAGGTGAGTTAAGAGCTAGATACTTTGACGCTTGGTATAACGTAGAGTAGTGGTGGTGGTATACTAGGTACCTATTCTAGTTGATGCTGACGGGACGCGGCTATGGTGGTGGACTCGGCCGGGGACAAGCGGGAGAAGGTACATCAGCAGGCAATCTGTAGGGATGGGATGGGGAGAAATGTCGTGTCATTTTGAGGGTGCCGCTGCTGCTGCTGCTGCTACTGCTTTCGCTACGATTGCGTACAGAGTACTAATAATTGCTACTCTACCTACCTACCTACCTACCGCGTAACTCCTCTCCACCTCCTCCCATCTCTCCTTTTGGCTTTCCATCCCAAAATCCCATCCTGATCCAAACTCAACTCCATCTACGATCCAAATTCTAGACTTGGACGACCATTCTTGCCTTCTTTCTCCTCCCTCGTCAGCTTTGGCCCTCTCCTCCTACTACTCTTCTGTGAGGTACTTCACTACAGACAGTCCTCTCTCTGTACAGCTAGCCCCTGGTCTCAGTGTATACCCACCTCACCCACGACAGGAGGAAGCAACGCTCTTTGTACCAGCTTATTTAATTTCCCCAAAGCCTTCCATTCAATCCAGACTCGAGTCAACCCTCATCTCAACCCAGCTTCGCTTCGTCGCACCACCCAACCACTACTCTACCGACTTCTTCGCCCTTTCCTCATTCGTACATTCGCTTGTCTGCGTGCGCAACTCCAACGAAGCCATCGCGTCTCCCTTTACTCTCTTCACATCGGCCAAAGGACCATTTCTAGTCGATTCGCATAACTCCCAAACACATCCAACATGAAGGGTAAGCTCCTGATCCCCTCTTCCTCCTCTCCGTGCTCTGCCTTGCCTGCTGCTCCACGCGCCTGGGCCGGCAGCTGCATGATGCTTCCCCAAAATTATCTTGCTGACGCGCTCGATAGCCATTATTCTCGTCGGTGGTTTCGGCACCCGTCTTCGCCCTCTCGTACGCCTCCCTCTCCTCCTGACCTGACCGCACCGCTTCTGCGGCCGACTTCTGCTCCAGCTGCGAGTATCCGACAATCGATGCTGACCATGGCAGACCCTCACCCTCCCCAAGCCCCTTGTCGAGTTTGGCAACAAACCCATGATCGAGCATCAAATCGAGGCCCTCGCCGCCGCTGGTGTCACCGATGTCGTCCTCGCTGTCAATTACCGCCCCGAGGTTATGGAGAAGCACTTGGCAGAGGTGGGTCCCAATGAGCTGTCCTTCTTCCCCAGATAATCTGCGCGGTGCGCTAACGCCTCACAGTACGAGAAGCGCTTCGGCCTGAACATCACCTTCTCCGTCGAGACCGAGCCCCTCGATACCGCCGGCCCCCTGAAGCTGGCCGAGCACATCCTTGCCAAGGACGACTCTCCCTTCTTTGTGCTGAACTCGGACGTCATCTGCGACTTCCCCTTCAGGGAGCTCGCCGAGTACCACAAGAAACACGGCGACGAGGGTACTATCGTCGTCACAAAGGTCGAGGAGCCTTCGAAATACGGTGTCGTTGTCCACAAGCCCGGCCACGCCTCCAAGATTGACCGCTTTGTCGAGAAGCCCGTCGAATTCGTCGGCAACCGGATCAACGCCGGCATGTATATCCTCAACACCAGCGTCCTGAAGCGCATCGAGCTCCGTCCCACCTCCATCGAGAAGGAGACTTTCCCCGCCATCGTCCGCGACGGTCAGCTCCACAGCTTCGACCTACCAGGCTTCTGGATGGACGTCGGTCAACCCAAAGACTTCCTTACCGGAACCTGCCTGTACCTCACCTCCCTGACCAAGCAGGGCTCCAGCCTCTTGGCCCCCCCGTCCGAGCCCTACGTCCACGCCGGCAACGTGCTCATTGACCCCTCAGCCAAGATTGGCAAGAACTGCAAGATTGGCCCCAACGTCACTGTCGGCCCCAACGTCGTCATCGGCGACGGCTGCCGTCTGCAAAGATGCGTCCTGCTGCCGGGCTCCAAGGTCAAGGATCACGCCTGGATCAAGAGCACCATTGTCGGCTGGAACAGCACCGTCGGCAAGTGGGCTCGTCTGGAGAACGTCACGGTACTCGGCGACGACGTGACTATTGGCGACGAGATCTACGTAAACGGCGGCAGCATCCTCCCTCACAAGAGCATCAAGGCCAACGTCGACATCCCCGCCATCATCATGTAAACACCGACCGACCCGGACCGATACCTATACCTGGCCTACATACCCTTGAGGCCCCGAAACAGAGCTCTTCATCCTTTTCCCGTCTGCGCGCCCGTTCTTATCGACTTTCTAATTCCAAGTTGCGATACGATTCACCCACTCCACTCACGAGTCTAAGCTTCAAGAAGGGGGGCGGAACCAAACATTTTACATTTTTGGCTGGCGTCGGCAGGGGGAGGGGGATCCATTTGGCGAGCACGAAAAGCACTTGGCTTTGCAACCTTTTTTTACTGGCTGATTTCCTTTTTTTCTCTCGGGAACATGACTGTCCCATTTGCTACGATTGCAGAAGGACGGCGTCGAGGAAGACGGTGTCTGGAAATGGATACCCTCGATGCGCCGCGACTGAGGACCCGACCCGGCTTGGCTCGGATGTGGGTCTTTTGATACAGATGACAATGAAGACGATACCTGTGGACCATGCAGCTTGCTCATGTGTGCACACTGACGCTTTGACAAGAGTAGATGGCGGGGAACGTTTTGTGCCGTATCAGACACCTGTCACGCAACCATCGGACGAGTTGCATATCCGGAGTGGGTATTCGATGGGGTATGAAGAGATGCAGATTTGGAGGTATCTCGTCTAAATAAACAGTACGCTGCTGATATGATGCTATCCAACTCTTTCTTTCCCATCCGGTACTCCAGTTCCCATTAAAAGCTCTCATATCTATATATTACATGCATCATTATTGTACTTAGTCTTGATTATCACTCACCCATCCCCTCGACATTTGGACGGCCTGCTCCCATTTTTTGAACATTTTTAGGTTCTTTTCCCTGTCGGCGGACGGCGTAAAGATTTTGCGGTCGGTCTGGTTCACGTTTTTCAGATCTTCGAGCTCGTCCCAGACTCCCAGGGCGAGACCGGCGGCGATGGCGGCGCCGAGGGCTGTCGTCTCGCGCATGGCGGGCCTGTCGACGCGGGTGCCGCTGATGTCGGCCTGGGCCTGCATACACAGGTCCGAGTTGGAGAGGCCGCCGTCGACGGCGAGGTTCTCGAGGGCGTGGCCCGAGTCGGAAGCCATGGCGTCGAGAATGGCTTTTGTCTGGTAGCACGTTGCTTCCAACGTTGCGCGGGCAATGTGTCCCTTTTGCGTGTGCTGGGTTATTCCGACTGCCGGGTTTTGTTAGCATGCGTCTCGAGGTTAAGCAGACACGGGAGGGAAAGAGAGGGGGGGAAAGGTGAGCTTACACAGCGTTCCCTTGGCGTCGTCGATCCAGTACGGTGCGAAGAGGCCGCTGAATGCCGTGACGAAGACGACGCCGCCGTTGTCGGGGACCGATTCGGCGAGCTCGGAGATTCGGGAGGAGTCGTCGACGAATGAGAGGTTCTTGACGAGGAACTTCACGCCGGAGCCGGCCACGGCGATGCTCCCCTCGAGGGCGTACACGGGCTTGCGGCCCTTGCCAAAGTCGTATGCCACCGTTGCCAGGAGCCCCGATTTGGAGATTACGGGCTCGTGGCCGACGTTGTAGAGGAGGAAACAGCCCGTCCCGTAGGTGTTCTTGGCCTGGCCGGGCGAGAAGCCGCATTGGCCCACGAGCGCGGAAGATTGGTCGCCGAGACAGCCTGCGATGGGCACGTTTTTGAGCACGCCGTGGCGGAGTTTGCCAAACGCCGTCGGGTCTGACGAGGGCACGATTTTGGGCAGGCGGATTTTGGAGCGGTCGATGCCGAAAAAGGAGAGCAATTCGTCGTCGTACTGTAGCGTGCGGAGGTTCATAAACATTGTGCGGCTGGCGTTGCTGGCGTCTGTGACGTGCACGGCTGCGTCTTGCCCGCGGGCGACGCCGCCGTTGAGGCGGTAGATGAGCCAGGAATCGACGGTGCCGAAGGCGAGGTAGCCGCCGTCGTAGGCCTCGCGCACGGCGGTGACGTTGTCGAGGAGCCAGCGGAGTTTGACGGAGGACGGGTAGGTGGACAGGGGCAGGCCGCAGAGGTCCGGGAGGCGGGAGGCCTCGGGGCGGGAGCGCAGGGCGCGGACGAGGGACGTCGTGCGGGTGTCGGGCCAGACGACGGCGTTGTGGAGGGGCTCGCCGGTGCGGGCGTCCCAGAGGACGGTGGTCTCGCGCTGGTTGGTGATGCCGATGCCGCGGATGGCGGAGGGGGAGTGGCCTTTAGCGACGAATTTGGCGACGGCCTTTTCGATGCACTCTTCGACGGTGGATAGGAGTGCGAGGGGGTCGTGTTCGTGCCAGCTTGAGGGTCGGGTGTTAGCTGGGGTTTTGGCAGAGAATGGGGTTGAGGGAGACTGTACCCTGAGCGAGGATGGATGTTGTCGACCTCGATCTGGTGCATGGCAATGGGGTCGCCCAGGCCGTTGAAGATGAGGAACCGCGTCGAGGTCGTGCCTTGGTCTATGCTGCCGACGAACCAGTGCTTCTGGAGCTCCTCCTCGGTTTCTGTGATGCCCGCCGGAAGGTGCTCGTCCGGGTCGGCGGCGACGCGCGCTCGTTTGTGTTCTCGTTGCGCGGGCATTGTGTGCTTCAGCCTCCTGCGATTCGGCGTGAGACTTGTGTGTGTAAACAAACAAGGTGAAATTATGGCGGACGGGAGAAAAAAAGCACAAGCGACGGGAGCAGGTAAGCTAAGGGCACACTGATGGAGAATGAGAAATATCACGGGACGCGAATTGGGGATTTGGTTCTAGTTCCGATTCCAGGAGAAGACCGTGACAACCGGGGATGCACCTATGGCGGGGCGACAGGGACGAGGTGGCTCAGAGACATGTGGGGGAATACAGCAGAAAAAGGGTCACGATGCTTGACAATTTTGTGGTAATAGCAGAGAAAATGGAGCTACCTAGCTAGAAATACGACCGCGGGCGATGGCGCAAAGCACGCGGAACGTCGGGCGCGGGAGTCAATATCGCGAGCGCGGACGAGTGGCCGTGGGGTCGTCAGGACAGGGGTCTGACGGATGGCAGACCTCAAGTTAAGGATCCCCAGGGTCTCGTAGTGGTGGTTGTGGTTGCCATGTTGGTGTTGCGGCGGCGGGAGCTTCACACCGACGGCCGGGATGATGTCAGGTGGAATTGCGGGCGCGGTCATCTGATTGGAGGAAGAATTGAGGGGTGATGGACGTTGTCTGCGTCGTGGTGTCTTTGCTGCCGCCAGTGGCAGAGGGCGATGGCGTCGACGATGCGGAGGAGGACGCCATGGCGGTTGTGGCTGGCTCGGTGAGAAGGCCTCTACCGACAAAGCCCAGACTCCTGTTGCTGCTGCTGTTGCAGTGTTGCTGGTGGTGATTCGTCTGAGCCGCGGTTCGAGCCTGGAGATGGCTTTGAGGCGAAGCATTGTCTTGGCCGGGCATCAGGTGGTTTCCTGGAGGAAATTGTTTGGGGGGGCCTTGCTATCGGCAATAACCCGAGATGCGTTGACGTGACATGGGTTCTTCGGGGCTTTCGGTGTTGTGAGGCCGAGTTCCCCACAGCACGTGGCGCAACAGGGTCAGGGGAGGCTCGGGGACATTACCATGGTGAGGGGCTCGGTGTAAGGTGAGGTGGTGGGGTAGGCATCGTGACACTGACTTCGGATGGGGAGTTTACACGGCTTACCTTACTGTCAAAACCCATGAAGAAGATCATAATCACTGGGCACGTAGTATTTGGTGTGTTCGTCAAATTTTTGTCTGCTCTGCAAACCCAAAATATCCTCCGGGGTATCCTTTACCTCCCCTAACTCCAAGACAATGCCGTGGTACGCCAGATCCGCCGTCATTTGGCCTGAATGAACCTCGGTGCCAGTTCCTACTCAAACACATGTCTTGCCGTTGCAAAATGGAGCTCGTACCGAAAGTATAAGCTTGTCTCGAATGCAAGAAAGTCGTTATCGATAGCCATTTACCAACGCCCTGCCTCTCCACCCCATGTCCATCTTAATACTGAGGTGAGGGAAGACGTTTTGTCCCAACCCGTATGTAAGGCGTCTACTTGCGGGGCCGCTTCGTCTGATACTCGTCACGAGAGTCGTTTCTCATATCGATGACGAACTTGTGCTTCTCGGTCTGCCCAGTCTCTGGAACAAGGTCCGGAAGACGCATCGGCATGCTCGACGAAGAAGTCTTGTTGACGTAAGACTTCTGGGGGTACTTCTCGTGAAGCGTCGTCAACTGTTTTTCATACCAATCGGGGGACATCTTGCGAGATATCGCCCTAAGCCGCGGTCCCTCTGAATCGTCAGGAGGAAGCGAAGGCTCCTCGACCTCGGCCTTCTCAAAGCTGTGATCGGGTGCCGCGACCTGCGGCTCCGTCGGGAGCTGCCAGAAAGATGACTCGTAGAACATGGGCCTGTTCTGGCAGCGCTGCTGAATCTCCTCGACGGCGAGCTCTCTAGCCTGCAGGCCCTCGTGCATAATGCTCCGGAGGACGAAGCCAAGTATGTCGCTAGGCGGGAGCGAATGCGCCTGGCCGCGGAGCTCGAGGTGCTTGACCCAGTCGAACAACAACTTCCAAGCCTTCCATCTGCAAGCGGTGTGTTCCTCGACGAGCTGTGGCTCCGTGTCCTGCCTGGCTCTCTGCGCGGGGGAGAGGTCGACCTTGAGTATTTTTGGGGAGTTGCGGGCGACAATGTGGACGTTGAGCATGCGCGAGAGCTGCCCGAGAGACGGCTCGATAAAGATCTTGAGGTCCATGTTCGGGGGAAGTAGCATCTCCCAGGGACCGCAGCCAGGGAGCTTGGGCGCCTCTTGGACGACGTTTTTGGACGGGTTGAGGATGGACCAGTGGTCGAAGGTCTTGGCGAGGGGAACACCCGGGAAGACGAGGGTCTCGAGAGTGGTGAAGTTCTTTTTCTTTTTCGCAGCGGGGGCGGGGGCGGGAGCGGGAGATGACTCCTCCTGGGGAGTAGAAGGGGGAGTCATGTTCGCGATGCCGGTGCTCTCGTCGTGTCGAGGAAGAAGGCCGACGGTGTGGTGAGCGAAGGCGCCTTGGGAAGAAGGTGAAAGAAGAAGTCTCTGCGCGGCGTTGTGCTGAGCTTGGCTTCGAAGAGATGCTCTGGCAAGGGAGATTGAGTGTGCTCGGTGGGCCACCGAAGAAGAAGGCGCGACCAAGCGAGAATCAGGGCGGAGTCGTGGAAGACGACGACGACGAGTGTCGGACTGGTCAGTCGCACCCGGAATCTCATTAGGCAGAACCATTGTCTTGGGTCAGTGAGAACAACGGTAGTCTGCAGGTCGTCGAGAGTGGGAAGTCTGACGTGGTCAGTATCGTCACATCCAGGCGAAGACTGACGACCCACGACGAAAGGCTCAACGAGGTTGACGTGCAGAACAGGGATACTCAGATACCCTGTCACGTGGATGAATGGAATTGCTTACTTTGTGAAGCAATTGTTTGCGCAGCAACCGTGTTTGCGTCAAAATGTTTGCTCGTCGACTCGAGAGCGCGTCGTGATGTCGCAGGCTTCGGGTTGACGTGGGAAAGCTAAGATCAGAAGCGTGTCATAAACGAAGATATACCTTGTGTTTGATTTTGTTTCCAAATGTTGTTTATTCTGAAATCTAATTAGGAGATCATTTTATATTGATGAAGCAGCCTTTTGTTGTCGACTCGAGGCATCGTGAGCCAGTGAAGTATCGTGAGCTAGTGAGGTATCGTGAGCCAGTGAGGTATCGTGACTCAGTGAGGTATCGTGAGCTAGTGAGGTTTTGTGAGCCAGTGAGGTATCGTGAGCCAGTGAGGCATCGTGAGCCAGTGAGGCATTGTGAGGCATCGTGAGCCAGTGCGGCATCGTGAGCCAGTGAGGCATGGTGAGGCATCATGAGCCAGTGAGGTATCGTGAGCCAGCTTCATGAATATGGGCTTAAATGTGTACAACTTTCAGCTGGTATACTACTAAGAGATGAATAATATTAGCTCTTTAATAACTTCTTCAGAAAAAGACTACCATTCTCCTCTCTTTATCCTCACTTTTGCTATATATTGCTTCTTGGGGACCTATATTCCATCTTGTACCCTTTGTGATCTTGTTCTTGAGCCTGAAGTCTAGCTTTCGTCCCAAGATGCGACGGAAGAAGGTAAACCCATCAATAGACCCATATGAGAACCTCTCAGTCTCCCCAGGAAATGGTGCATGTCATATCCGGCCAGGTGGCGCTTCTTACCCATCCAGGTAATGAGGAGAAACTGTGGGATAATGTTTCCACTACATTGTATTGACTGCAAAATGTACATTTTTCTGAAGTATGAGTGACGAGTTCATGACTTCAAAAGTTCTAGATGTATTTTCTTGAGGGGAAAAATCAATGTTGCTCTTTTACACACGTCCATCTCATCCAGTCCGGGAACTTCTCTCTCCTTGACCAAATTCCATATTTTGACACCTCGATTGACTGACCAATACACTATTGTATTTTATCTATGCCAGAATTCAAGAAGCAGAAGCATTAATAGCTGTCAATTTCTTGCTGAGATTCCCGATAAACTCGCCTGAAGCACGAAGTAGAAATGGGGGTAATCAAAGTGGGAGACTATCAGGTATTGATACTCTAAGCTCCTCCTGGGAAATACACCAGCTTTCATGCCTCCAGAATATCGTCACTGACCTGGCCAGGATGGCTGTTGGCGGCGCTCCTTGCTCTACAACCTCGAGACTATCTACTTGTTCCTCAAAGCCGACATCAAGAACGTCGTTCTACCCCATACCCTCTTCGCTCTATCTAGCCTCTATACTGGCGGCTTCTCCAACTCGGATTCAACGCAGTTGTTGTCCACCACCTTTCTCCCCAAGTTGTGTCATGCATCACTCTGGCTCGCTGCAACTGTACTCGTCGAAAGTGTCGCGAATCAACGCCTTCCAGCCTCCATCATCGAAGACGCTTCCAACAAGCCCTGGCGACCTCTGGCGTCCGGCCGCATCACACCCGAGGAAACACAGCGCTTGGCTCTTTGGCTCGTCCCTGCCGTCATGCTCTTCGGGGCAGCTAGCGGTGCGTTCCGAGAGACGGCGAGCTTGATGGTCATCATATGGATGTATAACGATCTCGACGCCGCCAACGCGAGTCTGTGGTGGCGTACCGTCATGAATGCCCTGGCTCTCATGAACTTCTCTGCGGGAGCCATGGTTGTCGCTACGGGGCCTCTGGACTACTCGTCGTTTGGCAAATCGGTGGTGTGGATACTCTTGACGGGACTGATTGTCTTGACGACAATCCACTGTCAAGATTTACCGGACGTTGTCGGTGATAGAGCCAGAGGCAGAGAGACTATTCCTCTAGTCTGGGGGGAGACGGTTGCCAGAACCAGTCTCGCTTTTGGGGTCTTGTTCTGGTCGATAGCTATTCCTCTCTATTGGAAGGTTTCGTCCGCTGCGTTCGGGGTCACCTTTGGACTTGGGCTAGGAATGGCTTTTGGAACACTTTACAGGCAGAGGTTGGATGACGACAGGTTTGTCTGGAAGCTGTGGTGTGTCTGGTCCAGCCTGCTGTACCTGTTGCCCTGCTGTGCATGATGGGCAAGTTGTTGCTCTCCTGTGGGTTTTGCGATGCTTGTTCTGCTTTAAGGCTACATCTCCGTTCATCGTCAAGTTTATCGCCAATTAAGAGCAAAGCAGATAGGGAGGACCTATGGAAAACAAAAGTGTCACATGGCTTGTAATGGGTGATTGTTGTGATGTGATCATATGGACATCTTCCATCCTATGGTGTGTACTGACCTATGACATGCACTTCAGGCAGCCTCAAATCACTGAGAAGAACCAGAGACTCTTGCAAGCCAGCCATATGTTCGGAGAACTTGACGGGTAAAGATCAGCCACTTATGGTCGCGGCACCACTGGCAGTACTTTTGCGGACGTGGACATCGTTGGGAAGCTATCATCCAGAAGTGAGAAGAACACGGTAGTTTCTAACGGCCTCGGTTTACTGTGTTACATCAGCTGAGTAATGTTTGCCGCTTCTAGCGGTGGACGGATGGCAAACCAGACTCTGCATTCGGAGATACTTCTAGGTTTCCGATTTGCAGCGTAGCAAAGACCACCAATAACTGTCTCTTGGAGTCCTAAATCGAATGACCTCGATGTTGCTTCGATTGGATCCTCTCGCCACAGAGCGGGGAGACTCAAGGCTCACATGTTTTGGCCATGGGTCCTCTCGAGGAAGGGGCAACTTCATCCATGGGCCTATGGTGAACTTGGAATGGGAGGTTGAACGGCTCGAAGGTAGTACAGTGAAGCCTCAACGAAACTGTCCTTCCCCAACGGATACCTTGCTATCCCCCAATGACTTTGTGAAGTCTAGTCGTACGCGGATAACAGTTGCCGCTATGAGGCCGCACTACACCATTCCACGCTGAGGGGAATATCAGAAGCCTCAAGCGTCTTCACTAGTCAACGTAAGGTTTGTTTTGTTCTCATTCTCCCAAGTTGTCGACGTTATCTACCCGCTCCTCGAGCCACAACCAAGTCATGACCGCCTCTGTAGTTGTCGTGATCCTTGGCATCGCCGACATGCTGGCGACCATTACTCGGTTCTTCGCACAGAGGCAAATGTCATTGGGTCTTTGGAACATCAAAACTCGAGCCGACACTTTGCTTCTTCCAGAAAGATACTTTCCAGTGGCCCGCAATATTATCCTCGCGCATGCTCGTCATGAGAATTTGCTGAGAAAAAAGACTTCGAACGACTGCGAGAAGTGGGTTTAAACTCCTCTGAAAGAACACGCGCAACGGAACTATCTGACTTCGATGATCAGGGCAGCAGTTCCCATGGCCCCTCCTGGAAAACGGCCGAGTCTCTTCCGGAAGCTGGGAGAATGGCTCAGCGGTACTGATGGCGGGGGAAACAATGCGGAATCGAAGCGAGAGCTCTTCTTGGAGACGGCTTGCAAGTTCCGCGCTTGGTCAAGTGCAGTGATCTTGAGTTTCTACGACCCGCAAGCGCAGCGAGGGAACTCTGTCTCGTTGGGCCATCGGCGACCTGATCTGTCACAGGTGAGAAAGCGTCCATCTTAGGCCTTAGCCCGCTGACCATCTACCTCAAAGCTTCACAGCCTCCTGGTGAGCCCGACGCCCGAGTTTCTGTTCCTCGCCATGATTGTATACGGAACCAGTGTGTCCACCATCTTCCGCATCCACCCCAATGATGCATTACAGATCTCCGTGTTAGTGATTGGGATCACGAGCGTGTTGGTAGGCGCTGCGATCGCCGGGATGGAGGTGCCGACGGTTATCCTGCGTCTCCTGCCGTCGACTATCCTACTGGCTCTCTCGGGCAGCGCCCTGGGCCATCATTTTGTTCCCCAAAGCATTCACTGGGGCCCTGGAATTTGATCTTTTCAAGATTCGGCAACAACAGCAGACTGTCGGCGACTTACATACGCCTGTATCGCTGGCTTTCTTAGCTTCGAGGAGGACGCGAAGGGGAGGAGCATTGGACGATCTCATTCGTGATGAAGACTGGAATAAGCAGCATCTGAGGGTTGGTTTGCGAAACTTTTGTTCTTAAGGAATCCCAATGTCCGCAAAGCCTGGATACTGTGGAGAGCAACCTGATAAAATCGCTATCGGAAGTTCGGCTTGACTTTGGCATTTAGGTAGATGTATTGAAGAAGTATTTCGGATCATGGATCAAGATAAACTTCCCTGATAACATCAAATTATCAGCAAGCCGTATGTTCGGGCACTCAGAGAATCATGGTGTCTAAAAGTAGCTGATAGTCGATGTCGTGTAGCTGACCATTTCGCTAATTGCAATTCAATCAACTGGTTCTCGACACGTCCTTTGTGCATACTCGACAAGAG
This sequence comes from Colletotrichum lindemuthianum, assembly GCA_001693025.2. Classification (NCBI taxonomy): domain Eukaryota; kingdom Fungi; phylum Ascomycota; class Sordariomycetes; order Glomerellales; family Glomerellaceae; genus Colletotrichum; species Colletotrichum lindemuthianum. Next base: position 56,115 of record MASP02000135.1, on the reverse strand, counting down.
GATAACCATAAAGAAACCTACGAGAAGTGAGAGGGGAAAGATTCAAAACATGCCATTATACATCGCATCACCCTCTACCTGTAAAACTCGAAGACTGACCCTGCAGCAATAATAGCTTCAAGTAGAAACCCGCAAATCAAGCCAGCAATTTCGAGTATACTGCCAGTCAGATCTTTCCAAGAAACACATACATAGTGGATTTACCAGACTCGCGATATTAGATCGTAGTTAGCAAGAAGGTTGTGATGGTTGAGAAATATTGGACGTTGCGTGTTATTGCAGATTCCAACAGAGAGACATTGATTTTGACATGGAGGGAGGACTACCTCACTGAGACGCCGCTCATGTACACAATGACATCACGTCCAATTGGAAACATACACGTAGACGCTGTCATCGTCATATTATCAGCAGAGTACGCATCGGTCGGCTGTGACCTATGGCACAACGAGCGTTATGACAATGCCCAGATGGCGTCAGCGTTGGTAGCGAAGAATGCTGACCCCATTCGCCATACACCGAGACACCCGCCCACACCGAGTCGCCCGAGCTCCGCGCCCCATCAACCCCTCCATCCCGGTGTCAAGCTACAGCCCGTGTACCTCAGGTGCTATATTAGCTCTCACCTGTCGCATTGCATCGCAACTCTTCCCAAACATCCACCACCACCACCACAATGTCGACAACCCCCTTCCCGTTCCCGCGGGAATACTCCTTCCCACCCTTCTTCACCCGCCAGACCAACCTGACAACACACCACGCCCAGCTCGTCAAATGGTCCGACCTCGTCCTCGCCTACTGCCGCCACCACCGCATCTTCAAACTCGCCCTCGGCGCCGCCATCCCCTCCGCCCCGTCCGCTCTCCCACATCCGCTGCCCAACACATCCGCGCAATCCCTCTCCAGCGACGCGACTCTCGCAAACACGCCCACGGCATCGTCCGCCAACGCCGCCGGGCCCGAGGAACTCTTCCACAACAAGACGCTCAACAAACGCCTGTCGCTGGCCGACGCGCGCGAGGTGCTCGAGTTCATGCGCAAGGACGGCCGCGCGGAAGCACTGCCCGCTTCCACCGACGTCTTTTGGATATACTGGCGCACCCCCGACGAGTGGGCCGCGAGCATCGAGGCCTGGATCGACGAGACGGCGCAAAAGGGCGTCGTGCTGACGCTGTACGAACTCACCGAGGGCGAGGGCACGAGAGGAACTGGTACGTTTTTCTTCCATGATGTGCTGGTATTGTGGACAAAGGGCCCGCTGACGACAGGTGCAACCAGATTTCCACGGGCTGGACTCGGACCTCCTGCAAAAAGCGCTCCAGGTGCTCGTCAAACGCGGCAAGGCGCAGATATTCGGACAGGAAGACTCGCAAGGTGTAAAGTTCTTTTGATTCTTCCTTCTCTATCGATGCCACGACGACAGACGAATGATGCCATGCTTTGCGAGAAGTTCTACAAAAGAAGAAGCGTAACGGCGTCATGACATTAATTCAACCTCCCTAAGCCGCTCTCGTCGTCACAAGAAACGGCGATGCAAGCCTAGGGTTGCAACTCCTTTTTGCCAGTGCTCAAGCTCAATACCCTCAACTCCAAGCGCGGGACATGTACAGTTTCAAGACGCAAACCCAACAAGACTATACCAACTAGCGCTTGTCGAAAAAGTTGTGGACGAGGTACTTTTCGTCAAACATTATTTGCTGCCTCATGGCCACGTCCAGAAGCCAGTCGGCCGCCACGATGCGCGGCTCCATGTTGCCCTTGCGCGCCATGGTCTCGAACTTGGGCCACAGCGCCCTTTCCGGCGGGCTGGTGGAGCTGAGCAGGTAGACGGGTTCGGGCGCAGCGCCGCCGTCCTCTTCGGACGTCGTTGGCTTGATAGTGGTTCCGCTGCGCGCCCTGTACAGCTTGAACATGGCACCGTTGGCCTCGGCGATGGCTTTGTAGCTCTGGTGGCCGTTGCTGATCTCGGCAGTACAGTAGATAGGAACGCTCCAGAGAAGCTTGCCGAGATTGGCCCTGGCGCGCGACACGGCCGTCTCAATCTTGACGCCAAACTTTTTCTCGTTTTCCTTGTCCTCCAAGAGGTAGTCTTCGGGGTTGGGTTTCTCGCCCTTGTCGAGGGCGGCATCGATGAAGGTAGACGACAGGATGGTGGGACCCTTCGCCAAAGTCCGCAGAAACTTGACGGTGCGCACCATGTGCGGTGCCGCGAGGTAGTCGCATGCCTTGTCGTCCTGCACGATGAGGATGCCCATGTCGCGAAGTTTCCTCTGCGAGTCGTTAGCATAAAGCATAAGAATTACCAATCTTCGATTGTCTTACACGTTCAACGTCCTCCTTCGTCTGGCTGCTAACCCATCTTCCGTAACCCGTCAAGACGATTCTCATCTCGACATCCGGTAGAGCTGACGACTTTCTCTTCTTGGAGGGACGATCCTCCGAGTCGTCGTCTGCGGCTGCTTGTGCCGGGCTTGAAGTGCGACCGCGCTCCCTGTCAATCTGGTCCGCAGCCCGCTTGCCGCCCCAGGGGCCGTGTCCGTCCTTGGTCCGCTTCTTTTCCTTTTCGTAGAGAGCAATATCTGGCGCCATGCGCTGAAGTTCAGTCAATGCCTTGTTCTTTGCGCTGCGGCTGCCTGTGGATACGACCGAGGGTGTGTCGTTCTCTTTGCCGCGGCCCTTCTTTCCACGAACGGGTGTCATGAAGCTGTCGTCGACTGTCTGTTCCTGCCTGCCGATGACGACACCTTCGGCGGGTCCATGACTGTACGAGTTCTCCTGAGCCTGTTCCAGTATCTTGCGCTTCCGCTTGGCCTTTGGAGACAGATGCTCCTCGCCGCCAGGGTAGTACGTGCCCCGCAAACAACTCTCTTGGAAGAAGGTCTGACCAATAATCTCGCCCAGGTTGGTGCGAATGGGGAAGTGGGTGTACTTGCTCATCGTAACGGCCTGCTTCTCGCATTTCGCATAGCTTTCCTCGATCCACAGGTGATTGACGGTCGGGATGCCCCATTCCAGAGCCGCGTCGTACTTGTCGCTGCTACTGCGGGCGGTAATGAGGTGAGTATTTTCGGTCTTCATGGTCTTTGTGTACGTGGCGCCGGTGGCTTTGATGAGGTTCTCGAGGTAGATGCGGGCATCACCGCCATAGTTGGAAACGCAAATCTTCAGGTTCTCGAAGCCTGGAATGCCGTTTCTGGGCACGGGGTAATGAAGCAGACGGCGCAGCGGTGAGGTCCACTCGTTGTGCGTGATGAGGTGGTAGAGCCACGAGAGGTTCCCCACATCCTTGTGAGACTGAGCTGCCTTCTTGTACTGGTCGCCGTCGCGAAATCGGCAGATAAAGTAGTCGCAGTCTTCAACGTCGGCGACGACCTTACCGCCGCCACTGACAATGAGCTGCTTGAGAACCTCCTGCGATCGCGGAGCGATGCCAATGTCCTTTGAAAACATGACCTTTTTGCTTCGGAAAATGGTAGGCGTTTTACGTTGCCCTTCGGCGAAATGATTGGGCTCGGTGGACGTGGCTCCTCTGAGGTGGTCAAGTTGCGGCATCGGGATTGCGCCTTGAAACTCGGGATATTCAAGAATATCGGGGTCGGGCAGTGTGTACGGGCCTTCGTCGATTCGCTTGCCGAGCCTGAAGCAGTCCTCGAACCTGCGATGGTTAGTTCAGCAGCTGGCCACCAGTACGGAATCACAGGAAGATGCGACGAACCAGTGTGGTAGGATAATCTTGCACTTGAGTCCCTTCTCCCTCACTGTGACACATTTGGGGTGGTCCATGGTCAGGGCGCAGATATGGGTGGTCTGGCGGGTGACGTCGGCGCTCTCCATTCCTCCCATGGCCAAGGTGGCGCCAATAATGGTTTCCTTGTCGATCTCGGGGAGGTCTGCGCAGGTGATGATGACCTTGGAGAAGATCATGCGCGGGTCGGGCGAGTAGGGGCGAACCTGGGCCTGTCTGTTCCTCTGGATGGAAGCCTTGAGCCAGTCTGTGTTCACGACAGGTATCATGTAGGCCTGGGTCTCGGTGAACTGGGGGAAGTCGATGGTGTTGGAGATGATGTGGGTGACTTTGTCGAGTCGGAGGGAGCCATCGCGTCTAGGATCGAGAACTTCTGCGCCGCGGCCTGTCGCAATGTCGGAAAGCTCACCAATTTCCTTGGGAGAAAGAGAGGAGCTCGGCACGAAGGCGAAAGAGCACTCGGAAAAGAGGCTCTTCACGTGGTCTGCCATGTTTGTCGGTGATGAGGCATGCAATTGAAATATTCGGAGCCGGTAGGCTGCAAGTCAAGGTCAAGGCATACGTGTGAAGAGACCTAGAGAGTTCGAATCGTGAATCGTGGCACTTATTTGTCGGAGAGCGTTGTGGAAGTACAAAGAGCAGTTGAAGCGACAAGAGGCGCCGAGTTTGTGCAGCACTGGAGGTACAAATACAAATGGACGGCGAATTATCTCAACGCGCTTAAGCGACGCGCTTTGGGGAAAGACGCGCTGCCGGGTGCGGGTGGTCACATGATGTAGAAGTACCGGGGCTACAGAGGGGGATGCACCAGGGGAGAAGTCCCGATACTTGGGCACTAAACGCGTCCCCATGTTTGGCCATCATCAGGCTGGCAATACGATTCCAACGCTGTGAAGTTACAGTGGAAGTAGCAGTGGACATACGTAGTAGGGCACTTTGGGGGGCACGTAGCAGCAGAAACATTTCGCACAGACGTTTGCCGCTAGCTAACATGTTCCTACCTTACAGTTGGATTCTATGGTGACATTCGAAGAAACAAAAAGAACCTTTTTACAACCTCATCTGACCACCTCTCACACGTCGTCTCGCTCCTGACATCAGCAGATTCTCGACCAGCGCATCTGCCTCTCGAAGTCGGAATTGGGCTCAGATATCCATCCTGATCAAGTCGGCTGCTCTCTCGGCAATCGCGTACACGGTCGCCTGGGGGTTCGCGCGGACGGTGATGGGAATGATACTGGCATCGGCCAAGCGCAGATTACGAATTCCGTGGACGCGCAGCTTCTCGTCGACGACACCGCCGAGTTCCCGAGGCATCATCGAGCAGGTGCTCGTGAAGTGATGAGCCCCAGTCACGTTTTGTCGCACAAATTCCTTGGCGGCCTCGAGATCCGTTACCTTGCTCTCGGGGAACCGCTTTCCTCCTGGCTTTAGCTGACTGCGAAGAGGGTTGCTGCCTGCAATCTTCTCCAGAAGCTGCACGTGTCTGGCCATGACCTCGACATCGAGAGGGTGTGTCAGGTAGCCGGGGTCGACGGCCAGCGCCGAAGAGTCAAGAGAAGCCGAGGAAATATGACTTGAACCTCGAGAGAGTGGATGGGCGAGTACCAATCCAAAGGTGAAGTACTTCTCATCGCCAGGTGGCGGAGGCGCCATGCTTCCGCCAGGGCTGAACATGGCCCAGCCTGGGAATGTGAGATAGTATCCTGAAGGCTCCGTCGGCGAAGTCAGGACCGACCGCACAAATGATTCAATGACATCTGTGTAGCCTGTTGTCGCTGTCGATTTGGGTGCCTTGGCCTTGACCTGGTCAAGCAGCTGTCCGAGGTCTTCGTCGCCCAGAAGTGGGAGTTGAGCTGTGGCTGATGTTCCACTTCGTCCGAACGGCCCAGTTCCCTGGCCGTACGCCTCCATGGCGGCACCCACGGCCGCCGGGTCTTGACGGACAACACCGTCCATGGTATCGTGTTCGGGGAGCGCTTCGAATGCGGCACTGAGCATGACGTGGTTCTGCAGGTTCTCGCCCACGTGTGGGTTGTCGAGCACGATGTCAATGCCATGTTGGCGCAAGAGCTCGCCGTTTCCGACACCAGAAAGCTCCAGTAGTCGTGGCGAGTTGAGAGTGCCAGCTGTGAGGATGACTTCTCTCTGGGCTGTGGCAGTCTTCTTTTCGCCATCTTTGGTGTACTGAACACCCTCTGCGACGATGTCACCACCATCCGACTTGAAGACAATCTTCTCCACGACTGCTTGCGTGACTACGGTGAGGTTCTCCCTGGACTTGGCTGCCTGCAGATACGCACTCACGGCGTAGCTGCGAGTCTTCGTCGCAGAGTCGACCGTGTCGGGCGTTATGCTGCTTCCGACACCTTGGCCACTCAATGGGTCGCAGACGTCTGGAAAACCGAGCTCGCGGATGGTGTCTTGCCAGATCTTGGGCCAGAAAGAGTCTGCATTGTCTGGTAGAGACAGCTTCAGAGGCCCGCTCTGACCATCGTCAGAGGCAATTGAGTACACCTTCTTCTGAGCAGCGCTAAACGACTGCCAATCCCATCCAGGGTTTCCGAGCTTCTCCCAGGCCGCAATGTTGGCCCTGGTCGTCACAGTAAATGACAATCCATTAATGGCGCCGGAGCCTCCAAGTGCGCGACCCTGAGCGACGGCAATCTCGCGGCCTCCCAGGCCGGTCTGGAAAGGTCAGCGATGAAGCTCAACAGAGCTCGATCTCGACGCTTACCTGCGGTACCGTCCGGAACTGCCAGTCAGAGTCTGTATTTACCAGACTGGAGCCCAAGATGGGAATGTTGACTCGAGGGTCTGCGGTCTGATCCGCTCCGGCCTCGAGCACCAACACCTGAAGATCGGGATTCTCAGACAGGCGAGAAGCAACAACCAAGCCGGCAACGCCGCCGCCGACGATAACGAAATCGTACTTTGCAGACATATTGTTTAGTTTTGTGATGAGTCGTACCGACTACGTTCTTTTCGGGCGAGGAAACAGGTCGCTGTTAAATCATGATAGCTAACGGTTCTGAGCAACCGGCCCCTTTGCGGCACAGCTGTCAGCGTTGTCAATCCAACATCTCCAACGTCCGCATTGCACAGCACGCCAGCATCTCCCTGCCGCGGCTCGATTGCCAGCTACCCCTTTGAGCATTGGCGAAGCAGGTCCCACCGTCGACCGCAGAGTCGCAACCATACGACAAAGCTTCTGCACCATGGACCCGGCGTGTCTGGATAAAGACCCATCGGCCCTCTCCAGGCACCCCCGTCGACGACTCATGCGCAGTCGACAGGGGGGGGTCCCGCCAAACCGAGAAGGTACCCGGATATCAAGGTTATCGGGATGACCCATGATCACTATCAAGCGAAGCAAGTATCTCACATCTATCAGTACAACGGCCTTCGGGTGATGGCGAACATCGCGGCTTCGTGCCGATTTACATCCCGGCCATTGGACACTAGTCATTGTCGTGGACTCGTCACCACTTAGGTAGCTTGTGATAGATGGTTGTCAACGGGGCTGACCCGGCACTAAGCAGGTGCCGGTTGCGGCTCGCCATCACTACTCGGGTGGCGGTAAGACTATGTCTGCCGACCAGCTCGAGTGCAAAAGCAAGAGCATATCTATCGAGTTGAGCTTTTGACTTGGATGTTTGCTACAACGACATCTCGGTTGCCATCATGAGCGTGCTGTTTGACTATCCTCTCCAGGGCGTTTTCGTTTATGGCCTTGGCCTTCTTTGCGGCTTTGCCGTCCACCATGGTCTCTTCATTCACGGAGAGTGGCACGTCCAGGCCCCTCAGATAGCTCTCGGTCACCTGTGGTTCTTCTTCTGTTTTGTTGGTTCCAGCATATACTATGGAGATACAGCTATTGGCGAACTCTCTCAGTCGTTGCTTATTCTGTACGCCGGTTACCTCCCCGGGCTTTTGGCCAGTATCACCTTGTACAGAGTCTTCTTCCATCGTCTCGCTGGCTTCAGAGGCCCATGGTACGCCCGAATCACCAAGGTCTGGCACGTGTGGGCTTGCAGAAAGTGCAAAAACCACGTCGTCTTGGAGAAGCTCCACGAGCAGTATGGCGATTTCGTCCGGACAGGTAAGGCGACTCATGGGACTTGCAACTTTCAAACTGACACGGCGACAGGTCCGAGTGAAGTCACCGTCTTCCACCCCGGAGTGTTCATGGCGGTAGATGGGCCCCGATCGGAGTGCATCAAAGCCGAATGGTATGATATTCTGCACCCCGATCGTGCCTTGGTTACAACCCGCGTCAAGCCTATTCACGCGGCTCGACGCCGCGAATGGAACCGTGGCTTTTCGGCTCAAGGTATGATGGCCCCATAGATATTTAGGCATCGTGAGCCTATTGCTGACGACCCGTTTTGTTTCACAGCCCTTGTCCAGCACGAGTCAAAGATTCTCAAGTATATTGAGCAGCTAGACCGGTGCATCGAGACCGACGCCAGAAAGGGCGTTGCATCCGAGGTCCGAGACCTCTTCTTCTGGTTCGGTTTCGATGTCATGGGCGATTTCGTGTTTAGCAAGTCTTTCGACATGCTGCACCAGCAGCAATGGCACCACATCATTGTGCGACTGCAGCGTGCTCTGTCTCTTCTCGGGCCGTTCAGCCCTACGCCTTGGCTTATTCAGGTTGGGTTCAAGTTGATGCCACGTGTGGGCGTTCTCAGAGACTGGTTCGACATGGTGGCCTGGTGTGAGAAGCAGATGCGGACGAGACTGGACGACTCTGTCCCCAAGCCGTCGGTACCTGACCTTGCCCACTACCTCATGGAGCTGGACGACGGACAGACTCAGATGAAGGATCGTCTGACGTGGCTTTTTGGCGACAGTCTGCTTGCCATTGTAGCTGGAAGGTTAGTCTCCAAGGTCATCAGGAGGACATGGTGCTAACGACTTAGCGAACCTACCGCCGCCGCTCTCATTGGGGTGTTTTGCGAGCTGGTCAAGCACCCTGAACACATTGAAAAGGTGTTTGAAGAGTTGAACGGTGTTGATCTGACCGACATCAAGACTCTAACCAGTTTGCCGCACCTCAACGCCGTCATCAACGAAAGCCTCCGTCTATACCCTGCGCTACTCACCGGTGGAGCCAGGAAGACGACGGAGAACGGAGCCGTGATTGGGGGCACCTTCATCCCACCCAACACGACCATCATTGCACCTCGTCATGTTATTTCTCGAAGTAGGTCATACGCCTTGTGTTTCACGTCCCATTAACTGAAAATTCTACAGGAGAGGACTGCTTCGTGAGGCCCAACGAGTTTCTGCCTGAAAGATGGAGTACTCGACCAGAACTTGTCATCAACGCGTCAGCATTCGCACCCTTTGGGACGGGTAAGTTCATGAGTGCTCGGACTCGGACTTTGATCTTTCGGAAGCTAATAACCGGCTCAGGTCACCACAGCTGTCTTGGACGGTTCCTGGCCATGGACACGATGCGGTTCGTGGTGGCACGGCTGGTCAGGAAGTACCGCATCCGCCTGGCGCCGGGGGAGACGGGAACGCGGGTCTTTGGCGAGATGCGGGACCAGTTTACATCCAACCCGGGGCCCCTGTCTCTGTGTTTCGAGTTGAGGTGAGATTCCAGTGCTCAACTTGGTTCGGAGCTCTTTTTCATGTATGGAGACGGAGTTTTAGTCCACCCAGCCCTGTTTTTTGTTCATTGTATGGGTGCGCATAATGAAGTCTGTTTTTTGGTAATCTCGCCCTCGATTCAGAATATTGCATGCAAGAGTATACCACATTCTACATTGAGAAGTCTACTATGTACTTTAAGCAGGAGAAAAGGGCCACCCGGCGATGCCGCTAGTAAAAGACAGGCCGGCCTCGATCGTCTTTGCACTCTTCTTGAGGTCGTCGACATCCCAGTTCGCCCACACCGAACGCCCATTCAAGAAGGCGGCTTCCGGACTCGACAGCCAAACGGTAAAGTGGGCAGGCAGTTGGACTGTTTTGGGAGCGACGCACGGTGTCAGTCAAGAACAACATGGGATCCGTTCGCATCGGCCCACAGCGGAGGTATCACCACGACGGGGAGAGCACATCGAAAGGGTAGTTGGACAGGGTGTCGGACCAAGTAAAAAAAGAAGGTCAAAGACCAGGGTAGAGCAGAGCGGAACAAGAGGGGGAAGAGGGGGGAGAGGGAGAGGGGGAGAGTGAGAGAGTGAGAGAGAGAGAGAGCAACACGTACCCGTGTCCATGGGCAAGGCCTCGGCCTTGGCGCCGCTCTTTGTGAAGATTGCGGACTCGACCATACCCGGGTGCAGGGTCGCGGCGAAGAGGTTCGGGTTCTCGGCGGCGAGGAACTCGACGACCTTTGTCTGGGCGAGCTTGGAGACGATGTAAGGGGACAGGCCGGGCAGCACGGAGGCGGGCATGGCGGTTGTGCCGGTGGTCAGGGCGACGAAGACGGCGCGCGAGGGGTTGGCCGTGGGCAGGAAGAGTTTGGCGGCGAGGTACGTTCCCTTGGTGTTTGTCTGGCGCCATGCTGTGAGTTCACGAGTACGGTGGTGGTGGTGTGGTGTGGTGGTGGTGGTGGTTTCGCGTGGGTCACGTCTCATGCGTGTATGCGTTGAGAGAGAGGGAGATGGATATGGCGGCAAGGATGATGTATGGAACATGGGGCTCACCTCAAAGTTCTGCCACCACTCGTCGGTGGAGGACCCGGCGATGGGGGAGGGCGCGGAGACGTAGCCAGAGGTCAGGACGAAGACGTCCCAGCGGCCGACCCTGGAGGCGGCGGCCTGCAGCGCGGGTTCGCTCGTGACGTCGGCGACGAGGACCTCGGATTCCACGGTGGGAGGGAGAGAGGCGGCCGTGGCCTCGAGGGAGACGGCCGTCCTGCCGAGGAGAATGACTCGGGCCGCGCCGGCCTGGGCAAAGGCCAGAGCTGTCTCGCGGCCTATTCCGCTGCCCTGTCCATGGGAGTGAGCTGGCTTGACCTTTTGAAGATGGGAATAGGGTTTGATGGGGGGAGCGGCACGATAAGCGGTGGGAAAAGGGTCATGTGGCGAGTGGGTGATGGACGATCCGGGGACTTACAGCGCCGGCGACGATGATGGTCTTCCCCGCCGCGCTGAGCTCCGCGCGGGAGGGCGAGATGGCCTCGTAGGTGTCGTTGTGCCAGTTGGGCGTGGCGGAGGGGAGGGGGGGTTGCATTGTCGGCTGCGGTCTGGGGTTATTGGGTGGTGTGGGTTGAGGAAAGATACAGTCGGTCAGAGAGACGGGAGATATGGTCTGGGGTTCGGGGTTCGAAGTGTGATGAAATTGGAAATTGTCACGGATGGAGTTCGGCTTCAGCATCACGTCCTTTTATCCCGAGGATGGTCTACACTTGACTGTGTGTATTTAAGCAGACAAGACGGCCAACGTCTGGACTGAGTGGGTGAACCAGTTCGGGAGTTGGTTGCTCACGCTAACTCCTGCAAGGAACTTGGCATCTCACTGCTTCTGGGTTTCAAGAATAGGACAGCGGGATATGAGTATGCTCGTTGGTGCCGTAGGATTCGCTCGTAAGGCGTAGCACAGCCTCGGCATCGCTCGGTTGGTACGAATGCCATGTCAGTTGGGCGACGACAAAAACAGGCAAAGATGCGATGAATGGATACCTCGCTTTGCCATGGAGAGGCACTAATGATACTACGTAGTAGATTGAGTGCGGAATACGGATACAAAGTGACTGTAAAACGAACGATCCGATGGGCGTCTCCACAGAAACGAACGAGGTTGGAGGTTGTGTTGGTGAAACACTTGTGATAAGTGACAATCTGCGTGCCTTGCATAATTACCGGAAAGGCTCCGTGTGTGTAGAGTGCGACTATCCGTACAGATCGCGGCAGCAGAGGCAGAGCACGCGGGGATATATCGGACGCCGTGACAGGAAGGTCTACCGCGGTAGAGTCGTCTATGGGAAATACAGACGACAACAAGTACGCGCCGGTTACAACTTACCGTACGCAGTACGCAGTTGGCGTGACAGCTTCCTCCTTCCATGGGGGAACTCGTCAGCCGTCGACGAGGGGTGGACCTCGGACCGCACTCTGTTTGGCCACATCGACGAGTTGCCGGGGGGGGCGCTGCTCGTGAACTCTGATATATCAAGGCGAAGACTCTCTCCACTGTTGAAGACATGTTCCCACTTCGAGACGGAGTGAGGGGACTCTTCAAGATGAACGTGGAATCCCTGCAGTCCAGCCGTTGACGGAATGGACAGGGGTGTTGAGGTTTGGTCATGGACTCATGGTTCCTGAAGACATGCAGACCCTTGGAAGACCGGGGTGCCGGCGCGAGTTGTGGAACCTCTTTTCATCTACCATGTACGCAGTTTACTGTTATACTACTATTACTCCATACATATCCGTACACAGTAGTACCACAACGCAACGATGCTGCGTGATGTGACCACGGCAACCTCCGTACGAATCGGCATGTCTTGGGCCTCGGCTCTCTCTCTCTCTCTCTTCTTTCTGCATGTCTTGTTGCTACGCTGTAATTATAAGCCGAATCGATTCCGCTGCTCGCTGGCTTAGCCTGCGTATCCGTGGATCCTCTTCACCCATGAACCATCACGCACATCCGATCACATCTTGCAGAGGCTGCATCTTCCCCACGCGTCCGCCCATCTGTTACATGTGCTACCGTGTACTGTGGTATCGATGTACCCACACGTGCAGCAACACAAGGCGGACGACTGGTCTCGAAAAGAAACAGACCACACTCTAACAAGACATCACGGCGGCGTGGATGGGGAGTGGGGGGTGTGGCAGGACATGATAAGACAGGACTGCACTGTCATGCAGGTGCAGCGGCCCTAACGATTCGTGCTTGGTCCGTTTTCCCAGGAATACGCAGTCATTAGTGTACCTATTGAGACTCGTTCAGGTAAACGGGCTACGGCCCATCTCGTGACGCGCTAGCAGGTGGGAGAGACACGGGACGGCAAGGTAAGGCACGCCATGTCCACGTTTGATGAACTTGGCTTTTCGTTTCTGGATGCTGGTCGGTGCCGGGGCTGAGCTCGGAGGCCGGGAAGTAAGGACATGGACATGGACATGGACATGGGGGTTCACATCGAGCTTTGTGAGTGCTATGCTGTGTGAGTGTCTACTACGTATACAGTTATTACTGCGAGGGTATAGTCTGTAAGAGTAAGAGAGCGTTGCATGTGTGTGAGAAGCGTGTGAGGGTGAGCTTGAGCTTGAGCTTGAGCGTGAGCGTGAGCATGAGCATGAGCATGAGTGTGTGAGTGTGATTACGTCCGTCTAATATGCCTCGTCCACTTCTTTTTCTGGTTTCTCTGCAGCAGGAAATGTGACTGATAGCCCGACTAGCGCCGCCGTGTTTCGAAAGAATGGTTCGCTGATACCCGCTCGGCGGCACTTTGGACCTGGATGCCCTCTCGATCGAGGGCTCACAAGGTCAATGGATGTATCTTCATCCCATAAGAGCTGACAAAGTCCCCCTTCCCACCTGCTCGTAGCCCTACGCCTCGTCGGCTGTCGGTTGTCAAGCTTCCCGTTGCGTCTTGAAGCATCTTGATCTCGGAAGGTTTGAACCTGCACCAACACAGGCTGACAAACGCGCTCTTGCTCTTCATCTACTGTGCCTCTCTCTCCCTCTCCATTTCCATCTATACCACTATTTGTTAGAAACCCCCTCCAGTTTCCCATCATGCCTGGCGCTGGGTCAAGGGGCATCGCCCTGCTCGTGTGGATCGTGGTCTTCACCGCATTCGATGCTGGTGTTCTTGGTCTGCGGTTCTGGGCCGCGAGGATGATGAGGAGAGGCTTTTACTGGGACGACGCCATGATTGGCTTTGCTTTCGTAAGTCTGAAGTCTCTTGAACATGACACAGAACCAAGCTAATGTTCTTAGGCAAATATCGTTGCGCTAGAAGGTGTCGTCATCTGGGCCATCTACAACGGTCTCGGGAAGCACACACTCGAACTCACTCAGCCAGAGTATGCTGTTCAGTTCAAGGTACGACATAGTATCCCCCCCCCCCGCTGCTTGCCATCTGTCTTACTCACGCCTGCTTCCCAGCTTATTCTCGCCAGCGGTGTCACCTGGCTGCTCGGCACCATCTTCATCAAGTTCGCCATCTTGTGGATGTACACGAGAATCTTCGCCACGGCCCAGTTCAAGCGCTGGTCTCGCATACTGATGGGCGTCGTGGCCGCATACGGCGTGGCTTTCTTCATCCTCTTCATGAGCCGCTGCACACCAATGTCCCAGCAGTGGGCCCCGGTCCCCGGGGGCAAGTGCCGCGACATCACCATCGACCAGATCGTCTCCGTCACCATCAACATCGTCGTCGACATCGCCATGACCGCTCTTCCGATGCCGGCTCTCTGGGGTCTGCAGATGCCTCTGAGGAACAAAATCGCCGTCAGCGCCATGTTTGGCATGGGTTTCCTGTACGTCTACGCGCCCAACACTCCATACGCACACGTCTTTACTTTGGCTAACAAGTCAGGACTATCGCCATCATGGTCTGGCGCCTCATCAACACCGTCACGACGATTGGCGACACGGACTTTGTCTACAACCTGCACGACGTTGGTCTCATCAGCCTGTTGGAACTGTGGATCGGCATCGTCATCGCCAGTCTGCCGACCCTGGGCCCCCTCATCAAGACCTACGTGAAGCCCGCCGTCTCCAAGATTGGCTCCAAGCTCACCAACCCGTCGACCGACAGGGGGCCGATCCATCTGCAAAACATGTCCAACGGCGGCCAGAGCGGTCGGCACCCGAGGAGGACGTACGACAAGCTCGGCGACCCCGTCACCTTTGTGGACCTGGAGCGCTCGGAAGAGGCCCCCAAGGGAGCGGTGACGACGAGGTGCCAGTACGAGCCCGGAGCCGAGGCGCCGAGAGACAGCCGGCCGGTGATTTACGTCCAGCAAGAAGTGGTCACGTCGCAAGATTCGTGGAGGCGGGATCAGGTGTAAGACGGTGGTTTGTTGACGAGAATGAGGCCTGACGAGACATGTACATAGTTCTTCGCTTCCGTTTTCTTTGTATCTGTTCCCCGTATACCTTGTATTTTTTTTCGTTTCATTTGTAGTCTTTGACGTTTGCCAGATACCTACCTTGACTGGAGCCCATTCACAGCAATCAATGCTTATTCTTCTCACCACCTCATTTTAGCTCAATGACACTCTCGGGTGCCTTTGCCGATGGATCATCAGCCATGACTTGAACACCGTCCTCGTGGGACCAGCCGGACGTTGTCGATCACCGCTCGGCGCACGGCAGTTTGGGCGCGTGGTCCCGACCATAGAGGTTCCCTCTCGCGCTGACAAGGGATCCCATGTCACGATAGCATGGACCCCAGAACCACCATACTGCGAGTAATCAAGTACTCTACGGGCAGTAATAACACATAGTATCCGTACCCTCGCCAGGTCGGCCCAAGTCCACGGCGAGAACACCCCTCTCCGCAACCTCCTGGGAAGCTCCCTCGGGTGCTGAATGATTCCTTGCGAATCCCAATATCCTCCTCCCCCCGCTCGCCTTGAACTCGGCAGGAAGCTATCGTCATATAAACAAGTACACGTGCCCCAGGACGGCCACCGCGCGTGTGGGCGGCTGGGAGTTGGGTATATGCGCAACGGGTTATTTCGTCCAGGACGACCGACTTCATGCCCCGTTGTGCGTTTTCCATACCTGTTTTCGACGAGCTTGCGAGAATGGAGGGACGAACGCGAGTCTGTGCATCCCCACATATAGTGGTGCATATCTTGTTTAATAAACTTTACAATTAACTGGATCGTGCTCTTTCTCGTGGTCATCGTGCCAAATCCTCGGTTGAATGGATCCCCCACAAGAGGTTATTTCGTCACGCAATACGATGTACACCGTGAATTTGGTGTAGACGTCGCATTGGCTTGCCCGTCGTGTAGCATCGCCGGTGAGAGCCAGATCACGACCACGAGGGGGAGGGGGGCAGACCAAGACAGAGCAAATGCTTATTAGTCCACATTACGGAGACCCTGTCCAACCCACAATCTTCAGAGCCAAGGACGCCGGTGAAGCGGTTATTATACTTTGGGTTTACATTGCATCTGCATTGCTTCTTGGTTCTGTGGTCCGGTCCTGGCCTGGCCCGAGCTGCGAGGCCAAGGTTGACTGACACGCCACGAGGCGAGATGGGGACGGCTCTTAAACGGAAACGGCGTCGAGGAAGCCAGCCCAAAGGGATCCCATGTTTCTCTAACCACGGCTGCTATGCGTGTGTGCGTGTGCGGGTTCGTATTGAATCACTAGTTCCAAAAACTACTGCGTATAGCTCTGCGCAGCTTTCCACGCGGCACTCGGTGGACGAGGTATCTCGCCTCAACCTCCGCTTCCCAAGGTATGATCGCTCAGGGGTTTATTGCATATTGCCTGCCGCAAAGGGTCACCCATGGCTCTGGCTGGTATGCCATCGACGGACGGTGAGAGAGAGAGAGAGAGAGAGGGTCGAGATGTACCTCTTAACAATTTAGACATTGCGGGTGACTTCGCTCCCATCTCCAAGACTTCATGTCCATGTCGTTCAGGGACCGTGGCGGAAGACGATGTGGATATTTCCTGAAGCTGGAAAGAAGATGAGAGGATAACGTCTCCAAGCTCTTCTTCGTCTGGGGGCGTAATTATTCGCCATCTCAGAAGAGAAGCCCCTTATAACCCCAAAAGGACCCCATCTTTCGACCCGAGTCTTCATGGGCAGAAAGACATATGAGAACCACCCGTCATCGCTCGATTCAGGCAATCCAAACCAGACTGTCGGATCACTTCTCAGTCCGCCTTCCTTCTTCCATCGTTTCGTTCCCCTCGAACTGCCGGCAGTGCCCGAAAGGGAAAGAATATTACGCACATCGACAGAGATGTCTCAAACCGCCGCCGGGGAACGTTCTCCCCTAGTACTCAGACACGCCTCGTTTGAGCATGACAAGCCCTCCTCCCGCACATCATCATCGCCCTGCCGCGTCTTGCGGACGGCAATCCGCATCCCGCGTCTCGTATGGGACTTTACCGAGAGCAACTTCCCAACCTTTGTCGTGCCCAACACGGCCTTTGGCGTGCTGGGCGCCCTCACCGGCGCGCCCCTGACGACGACGACGACGACGACGACATCAACAGATGCCACCGTCTCGCCGCTGACGGTGCTGCTGCTAAACCTGCCGCTCGCCGTCGCCTTCAACTGGTACAGCGTGCTCGTCTTCGACCTCGCCAACCAGCGCGGCCCCGAGTCCGTCGAGGAGGACCTCGCCAACAAACCGTGGCGGCCCATCCCCTCGGGCAAGGTCACGGCCGAGCAGACGCGCCGCGCGATGCTGGTCGTCGTCCCGCTCGTGCTGGGTTTCAACTACCTCCTCGACGTGTGGCGCGAGGGCGTCTTCATCCTCGTCCTGACGTGGTTGTACAACGACCTCCGCGGCGGCGACACCCTCGCGCGGGACGCCATCATCGCCGCGGCGTACTACCTCTTCAACACGGCGTCGCTCAAGATTGCCGTGGCCCACACGGGGGCGCGGGTTTCGCGCGACGGACACGTCTGGGCGGGCGTCATCAGCGCCGTCATCCTCACGACGATGCAGGTGCAGGACCTCAAGGACCAGGCGGGCGACAGGGGCCGCGGACGCAGCACGGTACCGCTGTACTTTGGCGACGGCTTCTCCCGGGTGTCGCTGGCGGTGCTGGTGCCGTTTTGGTCGTGCGTGTGCCTCTACCTCTGGCGCATCAGCATCTGGTCTTCATGGTCTTCGTCTTCTGCGACGCCCTCGGGTTCCTTGTTCTCGCCGTTGGGCCCGGTGTTGATGACGCTGGCGGTTCTCGGTTCTGGGGCCCTGGTGGCGGCCGGGGTGCTCCGGAAGAGGACGCCGGAGAGCGACGGCCGCGCGTGGCGGTTGTGGTGCCTGTGGACGGTGTGTCTGTACGCCCTGCCGCTCGCCGGCGACGGTTTCGTGTCGTTGGGGCACGTGTGAGAGGTGACGGACAGCGGGAGGGGCGCGAGAGCGAGCCTGTTTCCTCTGTTGCGTCTGCGTCTGCGTCTGCGTCTGCGTGTGTGGTGAGGGCGATGGTGAGCGAGTCATGAAGAGAGTCGATAGCGTGCAAGTACGCAGTCGGAGGCCCTCCGGGTGAGGAGGTGAAGTTGGATATGGACAGGGGTCACGAGTCAAGCGGTGGCAGGGAGCGGCCCGCGGGGAGCCGGGGTCGTCAAGCGCGGCGTATCATAGTAGGGATGGCGTTTCTTTTGAGTAATTTGTAGCCGGAGGAAAGGCACCGATTTGATCTCGTCGTTGGATCCAGGATGTATGAGAGAGAGCGTGTGGTAATTACCCGTCGAGAGCTACGGAGTGTAATGCCGCCATCTTGGTAATTCACGCAGTTCGTCCGTCTCTCGGGAGGATCATTAGCTCCCCCCCTCCGGCCCCTCTGGTGGCGTGTTCGACGCAGTAGTTCCCGGCACATGATGCTGGACGGACGTGAGATGTTAGTGTCGGCAATCCAAGGTTGGTGAGGTGGTGTGTGTGGTTCACATTTGCTGGTAAGTCTGGCTCATTGGCTTGGCCTCTCGGGTCCGGTTCCAAGCCCGGAGACGGAGAGCTGGGGTCGACCCTTCATCGGTCGAGGTTCGTTGCAGAATCCACAACGATCCAGACCCCAGACACTGACGACGCAGACGTACGCAGTAGACGCAGACACCTTGCAGCAGCTCGACTCACCGGAGCCATGTGACGCACACATTTGGATGAACCGCTGTTGGTCGTCCCATCACTTGTGATTGCCCTTCGTGAACCTTGGCGCAGCGGAGTCCCCTGTCTCTGGATCATGTCGTCGACTCTGCTGCCACTGCCATGGTGTGGGTTGGTAGACGCAGCACGCAGTAGCGTGAGGCAGTTCGTCCACACATCCATGATACCCTGTATCGTACTACTTGAAGTACTGGGTAGTATGCTGGTGGTGTGCCCAGACAGCATCGTCATCCTTGCGCCTCCCACGGAACGCGTGTCAGGGACGAACCCTATACTTATTACAACAGTCCAACGATGCGACCTGCCTGCCTATATTAGCTCACATGAGTTGCTGGAGCAGTCCAGTACCAGGGACGCGTGCATACTATGCTGCTTACTTGTAGAAGTTAGTTAGTATGCGCTGAATATGTTAGGATAACAATGCTCTCCATCTGGCGAGTATACCCCCGCAGCTGGATGTTCGCCCGTACCGGCTTTTCCCATCGGTAGGGGGAGACAGACAGACACAGAGGTAATTAGAGGCTGAGCAGATACAGATACGTGGGAAGCTCTCGGCGTCTCCTTGTCTTCTTTGGCATTGGCACGCAGACGGCTCTCTTGTATGGTTCGGCCCCGTCGCGGCCAATATTCTCATCAGCCGTCAAGGGCGCAGAGCCAGGCGAAGTCCGGGTTGGACCCTTTCGTTCCAATAGCTTAAAGGTTTCCCGCCATAGAGATGGCATAGACGTCCAGCTTCGTGGGCCCGTGATGGTCAATATTGGCATGGGTGCTAATCAAACCATCATCTACGACGATCGGTTTGGTCGGCAACTCATTTCCTCTGCCGCTGTCAACGAATGCTCGTCGTCGGTGGTCAGGGAAACCGTCTCGATAAATATGAAGTCCAGAGTCGCATCGTGAACTCCTGTACCTTCTCCTTCTCCTTACCTCCTCATTCCCTCCAGTCTGTCGCTCTCTTCCCCCTTCTCCTTCTCTCGGTGGCCTCGCAGTCAAAGATGGTGTCTCTCGTCAACTTCCTCGCCCTCGCCCCCGCGGCGGTCTCGGCCTTCGCCGTCGGAAAACCCGTGGGCCCCTTCTTCGGAAGAGACACGACTTCGTGCCGTTGCTTTCCCGGCGACGCCTGCTGGCCCACCGCGGACGAGTGGTCCGCCTTCAACACCACCGTCGGCGGCCGTCTCGTCGCCACCGTCCCCATCGGCTCCGTCTGCCATGACAGCCTCTTTGGCGCCTTCGACGAGGCAAAGTGCTCCGCGCTCAAGGCCTCGTGGGCCAGTTCCGAGACGCACATCCAGTCGTCGTCCTCGGTCATGGCCGCCTTCTTCGCTAACCAGAGCTGCGACCCCTTCCTGCAGCCGAGTGATCGTTGCGTCACCGGAACCTACGTGAAGTACGCCGTGAAGGCTTCCAGCGCGGCCGACTACGCCGCCACGATCCAGTTTGCCCAGCAGAAGAACATCCGCCTCGCCATCCGCAACACCGGACACGACTACCTCGGAAAGTCGGGCGGTCCCGGTGCGCTGGCCTTGTGGACTCACCACCTCAAGGATATCAAGGTGCTCGACTACCAGTCTGCCGCGTACACCGGCAAGGCGCTCAAGGTCGCTGCCGGTGTCCAGGCGGGAGAGGCTCAGGCTGCTGCTCACGCCGAGGGTCTCGTCGTCGTTGGCGGAAACAGCCCGACTGTCGGTCTCGCCGGTGGTTACACCCAGGGCGGTGGCCACGGCCCTCTGGTGTCCAAGTTCGGTCTCGCTGCCGACCAGGTTCTCGAGTGGGAGGTCGTCACGTCCGGCGGCCAGACCATCGTCGCGACTCCCACAGAGAACTCTGACCTCTACTGGGCCCTGTCCGGCGGTGGCGGTGGCACTTACGCCGCCGTTCTGTCCATGACCATCAAGGCGTACCCTGACTTTCCCACGTCGTCGGCCAACCTCACCATCACCAACACCGGCGTCACCGACGAAGTCTTTTACGGCGCCGTGACCACCTTCCTCAAGACCCTCCCGAGCATTGTCGACGCCGGAGCCGTGAGCATCTGGCTCATGAGCCCGGGCGTCTTCTTGATGCAGCCCACGACCGCTCCCAACGTCACCAAGGAGGCCCTCCAGACTCTTTTGCAGCCCACCATCAATGCCCTCGACGCCGCTGGCATCACCTACGGTGAGTCAACTTGTTTTGTTTCCCGACAAAACAAGAGGGCCGTCTTGCTGACCCTGATCGCGCAGACTACCACATCAACCAGTACAACACCTTCCTGGACAGCTACAACGACATGAACCCCGAGCCCGCCGTGACGGAGTTCAACGTCGGCGGCCGCCTCATGCCGCGCTCGCTCGTCGCCGACGACGCCTCGGCCACGAAGCTCACCAACGCGCTGCGCTCCATCCTCGACAACGGCGGCATCGTCTCCGGCCTAACCATCAACGTCGCCCGCCCAGACGGCGCCGTCGCCAACGCCGTCAACCCCGCCTGGCGCACCGCCCTCTTCTCCGCAGTCGTCGGAACGTGAGTCTCTCTCTCTCTCCTCGATTTTGCGTATTGCAAGAGAACCGCTTTTGCTGACAGACGTCCACAGTCCATACGACCGCGCAGACTTCTCCACCCTCGTCTCGGGCCAGCAGGTCGTCACGGACAAGCTCGTGCCGGCGCTGGCGGAACTCACGCCCGGCGGCGGCGCGTACCTCAACGAGGGGAACCGCGACGAGGCGGGCTGGCAGGAGTCCTTTTACGGCGCAAACTACGCCGAGCTCAAGGCCGTCAAGGGGATTTACGACCCGCTGTCGACGTTTTACGCCTTGACCGCCGTCGGAAGCGACGACTGGACGCAGCAGAGCGACGGACGCCTGTGCAAGGCGTAGTGGGGTGTTGAAGTAGACTGTAGATGTAGATGTATACTCGTAATCTTAATACCTTATCTAGATATGCGTGAGGTGCTCGCCGGTGATGGGACTAATTGCCGAGAAAAGATTGGCGGATACTTGTCAACGAAGTGGAATAGTCGCATGACTGACTGGTTTGACTGGCTTGACTGGCTTGACTGGCTTGACTGGCTTGACTGGCTTGACTGGCTTGGCTGGCTTGGCTGGCTTGACTTGGGAATGACTGGTGGTCAGTGAGTCCGACGATGTCCATTACCCAAGTCCAAGAAGTGCGATCCCAAAGCCTTACGGGTGGCCATTTCCCAAGATAAGCTGTGACTTGGAGCTTGACATTCCAATTGGTCAATGATGGCCATGTTGAGCCATGGCACGAGCACAGCAGGACCAACACACGACGCTCGAATCCATATTCGCGTCCTTGTTAGCCTCTCGGGTCTTCGTCCAATGACGTTTGGCGCCGATCGATCTGCAGGACATCTGACAGGCACCGATTCGCTTACCCCCATGAATCCCACCGTAAGCAGCCAAAAGTTCAGCGTAGGCCAGCCGTGGTGAAAATGGCACGAGCGGGAAGCAGCCATTCCGACGGGAGTCTGTTGTTATTGAGTGACGTCAGCCCATCATTGACATGTTGAAGTACGTACAGACTGGAAACGTT
Organism: Colletotrichum lindemuthianum; assembly: GCA_001693025.2. NCBI lineage: Eukaryota > Fungi > Ascomycota > Sordariomycetes > Glomerellales > Glomerellaceae > Colletotrichum > Colletotrichum lindemuthianum. The sequence continues at coordinate 34,068 of MASP02000135.1, read as the reverse complement.
TTGCGGTACGTTCTGCACGTGCCTTCGGTCGGAAGCAGTATGAGCCTGACACCGTTTGACACTGGCCGGACGTGGACTGGACGTGAGCCGACAGAAAGGCGGAGGACCCACCTTTACTCGCCGCGGCCACCTGATTGCTCTGGAAATATGGGGCGTGACTGGAAGTACCGATGGTACCTCGTACCTCCCTCGTCGTGATTACCCAAAGGGGGAACAACCTTGGCTTTCCCAGTCAACGTGCTCTTGGAGCTTGGTTTGCACATTATCGTCCGAATTTTTGGTGAGAGCATAATTACGGCCTCACCGCCATCGCCCTTCTCTTCTTCTCGTCACTCGTTTCACCCCCGCCTTTTCTGTATAGCTCCGTCAACGTCTTGATCTATAGTCGACCCGCCATCATGATTGCAGCGCCCTGGGATAACGTCCCACCCCACGAACAACTCTTCATCCTCGTCACCGGCGCAAACAGGTATGCCCACGGTTGAACTCCCAGCTTGCAATGACTCTTGGACCCATTGACTGACATCACCACCTCCAGCGGCGTCGGTCTCGGTATTTGCCAGCGATTGATTGACGAATTCCTCGCGACTCGCCCCCTTTCAGCCCACCTGATCCTGATCCCGACAACACGCTCCGTTCGAAAGTCTCGCGAGACCATCTCGACCTTGCGCCAACACCTCTCCGACACAGCTGCTACCTCCCGCGCTCTTCGCTCGCGCGCCGGCCCCGACTATGACCCCGAAGATACAACCTCTCGCATCCATCTGCTGTCCACCCAGCTCGACCTCTGCGACCTCCCCTCCGTCTACTCTTGCGCCGCGAACCTCCTCGCCGGCCACATCACCGACCCCACGGACCCCAAATCGACCCCTTACAAGATCCCTCGGCTCGACTCCGTCATTTTCAACGCCGGCTTCGGCGGCTGGACCGGCCTCGACTGGACCGAAATGATCACCTCCTTCTTCACAAAGGGCCTTGTGTTTACCGTCACCTGGCCCTCCTTCAAGCTCGCCCGCCCCGGCGCCGTCCTGAACCAGCGCCCCGTCCGCTCCGACCTGGTACCTACCGAGAACCCCCCAAACCCTCTAGCCGTCGCCTCCGCTTACGATACCCAGCCCTCTAACCCCGTGCTTGGTGAAGTCTTTTGCGCAAACGTCTTTGGTCATTATGTTTTTGCACACGAACTGCTGCCCTTGTTGAGCAGGGCGTCGTCCGACGAGAGCGTCGGTCGCGTCATCTGGACGAGCAGTATTGAGCCGCAGGCCTGCGACCTTCGCCTGGAAGACTTCCAGGGCGTAGATACCGAAGGCCCGTACGAGAGCTCGAAGCGCCTGACCGACTTGCTCGCCCTGACTTCCCACTTGCCCTCGACCCATCGCGTGTCCCAGTCCTACTTCACGCCCGAAGACCCTGAAACTGCGGCCAAACTCCAAGTTCGTCCCTCTTTTTACTTGTCCCATCCCGGCGTAATTGCGTCGAGCCTGTTTCCCGTGCCCTTCCCCTTTCTGTTGATATGGGCGTACAAGTTTGCGCTCTACCTCGCCCGTTGGTGCGGCTCGCCCTGGCATCCCGTGACGTGGTACGGTGGCGCCGTCGCACCCGTGTGGCTCGCTCTGCAGGATGACGAGACCCTGGAGGAGCTGGATGCGAAGAAGATCAAGTGGGGATCCGCCACGTCCATGTCCGGACGGTCGGAGGTGAAGAAGACGGAGGTCGAGGGATGGGGCTGGGAGGGCGCCGTGGAAGACCGAGAGAGTCTGGCGCGCGATCCTGCGACTGGCGTGCTGAGAAAGGCCGTCGGGCGGCATGCCAGGGCCAAGGACCTCACCAAAGATCAGATTGTGGACTTTGAAGAACTGGGCGCCGCATGTTGGGGCGAGATGGAGAGGTTAAGGAAGTTGTGGGAGGAGTTGCTGGACATTAGAGGCGGTTCCCTGGGCCACGGGACAGGATTCACGAACGGGAACGGGAAACACTACTGACGATTGTATACACGGCGTTATACAGATAAAAAGAAAAGGGGTATCTATCCGGTAATTACAATAATACTAATTTCCGCATCTACGCCTGTGGCCGACCCAGCTCATCAGACTGGACGCGCCGCAAACTGACCCTGTCACTCCGTCCGAACAGTCCGAGACACAGCGGCAGCGGTATGATGACCATGGCAACGACGGCCTGGAAGACGAGGGCATTCTTCATGTTCCTGGGCGGGTCCGCCGCGTCGCCAGCCTGCAGCGCGTCGGAGACGATGATGAAGAGCGCCCCGAGGAGCTGCCCGCCCGACCAGGCGACGGTGCTCGTGACCTCGGGCGACACGGGGTGGCTCAGCTCGATGAGCAGTTCCAGCGCGACGGGAACCAGGCTGAAGGACGAGGCGCCCAGCACGGCGAGCACGACGTACGGGCCGGCAATGGCGCGCGTCTCGGGCATCCACACGAAGGCGAGGTAGCTCAGCCCGATGACGGGGACGGCGAGCTTCGTGGCGAGGAGGAACTTTTTGGTGCGGTCGAGGATCGGGGACGTGATGGCGGAGGCGACGAGACCGACGACGATGAGCAGGGCGCCCGCGATGCCGGCCTCCTCGTCGGTGAAGCCGTAGGGGATCATCATCTGGTTCAAAAGGCTGGAGATGGAGTTGAAGGAGCCGACGTAAAAGGCGTAGGGGACGAGGATGAGCCAGACCTCGAGGGAGCGGGAACCGGCGCGGACGGAGTCGCGGATGCCGAGTTTGAGGGTGCGGCCGGAGGGGGCCGCGGGGGTCGGGGGCGCGGCGGGGATGAAGAAGGTGGGCAGGGCGGCGACGGTGGATATGACGGAGACGTAGAGCACGCCGGAGGACATCTCGGAGGGCTTGGTGACCCAGAAGGGCACGATGAGCTGGCCGAGGGCGGCGCCGAGGGGGTTCGCGAGGGAGGTGAGGGCGGTGGCGGCGACGCGGCCGCGGTTGGTGAACCAGAGGTCCGAGTAGCGCGTGGGGGCGGCGAGGACGAAGGGCTGGCCGAGGCCGACGAGGATCTGGCCGAACATGACGACGGGGAAGCGGCCGCCCGAGGGGGAGTAGGAGCCGGCGTAGCGGATCCAGTTGCCGACGAGGATGAGGGCCGCGGCCGTCATGAAGGAGGGTTTGGGGCCGCGGTGGAGGATGCGGATCGTGAGGGGGAAGATGGCGACGAAGGCGAAGAGGAAGGCGGTGGAGAGCCAGTTGATGGAGGTGGTCGGGACGGAGTAGTAGGCGGCGGCGGAGGAGGCGACGGGGGCGAAGGTGAGCCACTGGGCGGGTTGTTAGTATCATCGTGGAGATGATCGTGGAGGTGAACTTGGTGGTCTTGAGGGTGGTGGAGGGCACATGATGGTTTGAGATGAGGACGATTTTGAGGTCGGAAATGAGAATGGGCATGAGAGTGAGAGTGAGATGGTGGTTGAAAGTAAAGTGAGTGAGAGAGAGAAGGGTGAAATGCCATTCGTCGCCTGCTGTGGCTGACGCAGGTACCCGTAACAAGGTGAGGTGAGATTCTTCAGCAAAGTGCAACTTACATCCCACGAGACAATAATGTTGAGAAGCGTCAACTGCGCCAACCCGAACCAGCGCCGCTTATACGTGCGATACTCGGTCGCCGTGCCCTCGAGAACACTGCCTCCGTCATCGGCACCCGCGCTCCCTCCCCTCGCAGCAGCGGTCGCCGCGTTGGCGGATGAGTTCCCCGACTCGGCGATGCGAAGCTCGTAGTCGTCGTCGCCGTCACCCAGCTTCCCGAACCCGGAACCGGGATGGCGATACGAGGTCGGCATGTCGGCGATTTTCGTCTCGGATGCGGTTGGCGAGGAATCTGCGCCAGCGTCTGCGTCTGCGTTTGCAGGAGGTGAGACCTTGGAGGCCGGGCGGAAGGAAAAGGCCATCTCTGTTTTTGCCACAGGATTGTTGGCGGACGTTGAACTGAGACACGATGGGGCAACGGGACGGTGGTGGATCAGCGGACGGGAGATGGGCGGCGTCGAGGCTTGGCCTGGCAGGGAGAGACCTTGGTCCCTTTGTGCCACTGCTCTAATTACCGACTACCTTTGCGCGCTGGTGGTAGCTCTCGAGTATGTGGTCGAGGAACGGGACCCGTCGTCTCAGATGCGCGCCAGATGGGACGGCCGGGCGTCTGTGGGATGTGTTGGCAGAAGAGAGCGGTCGCGTCGTCCAAGGAAGAAGCCGAGATCGTGGGTTTGGGCCAAGGAGGATGATGGATGGTGGGCGGGAAGCACGAGCTTGAAGAAGGAGATAGACATGGACACGAGACCAGGGCTCGCGTCCCGCAAAGTGCGGCTCACATCCTTCGGCGAGACTAAGGATCCTGGAGAAGGGGACAGTCTGTTTGGCTCGGTTGGGTGCAGAGATAGGGTGTCCTGCTGTTGGTGTCCCGTCGTTGCATTGCTCTGCTTTGGGACTCAAGGTCCGTCTTGTAGCCGAGATGCGCGCCAGCGACGGAGAAAAGTAAGGACTGACTTGACTTGAGTGGCCTATCTCCTTATTCTGCACCAGGTGTAGACACTAGAGTCTGAAACCGACTGAAAGATAATCAAATGAAATGGATCCTGGCATAACCTCTACCCACTACTATGCGATCCGGTCCACGTCCCGAGTTTTGACGTGCTCAAGGGGACATGGCGTCGAGGTCTCACGTACTCATACGGATACGAACCAGCTGATGTCAATACCTAGGCGAGGGATGCCCACTCAGCACCAACGACGTACACAGTCGTGGTGCCGCATAACTACACAGGAACATCCATGACGGCCGACGAACCACTGCATGAAGAATGCCAGACTCTACGTCGCGAACACCTCGCTCTCCCGCAGTCGACCTTCTTAGCGTGCTCACATGCCGCACTCCGTCCACCGTGGACGAACTGAAAGATAGAGCAGAGATGCTGCGATGGTGCCGCACAAACGCCGTCGGTTGGCTGGATGAGCTGCGGGGATGGCATCCTCGACGACGCCCGCGTGATTGGCTCGCCTGCCCGGTCGAATTGACCTTTTGGGGTTTGCAGCTCCGCGTGTGGTTTCGTTGGAGGTCGCGAAACTGTCTTGCCCTTGACTTCTGGACCTCTAGCACTGCATGCTGCGTGCGTACTCTTCGGTTGCCTGTGATAACTACTACTGCCGAGACGCTCTGCGTGTCTATCTTGCAGAGGTTCAATTCGAGTGGTGCAGCTGATTAGCTTGCAGATACATGTGGCTCGACTGCCTGCTTTGCAGTCAGCGTACCAAAACTCATCTCGTCGTAGATGCTATCAGATGGACGTTTCCAAAGGCCGCCCACTGTTTATTCGCTCCACAATACTTCCATCCTACTGTCTATTTATTGCAGGAATATTATACGCTTGCTCTAGGTACTTCTATTTGGAACCCCTCTCTGATCACTGAAATCGTATGCTTGTGTCGACTAGACTTGGTTGCCGAAGCAGCAGCACGATAGTCCATCTCAATAGGTATCATTGATATGACCTCGAGACTGTTGAACGTCTTCTGTCTGGCAGCCCAGATCCAATTTTCGAAAAGGTACAAAATAACTTGTATAACACTTGTCGTATATGAGGGTAAGCCAAAGAGGAATCTATTGCGGGCGAGCCTATGGTACAAATGACAAGGGGTTTCGATGCACATCCAAACAACCACCCCCGACGGAGAGGGAGCGATCCCCGGGACGTGGCAACTTTTTCAGTACAGAGTTTGCGTCTGGCCACGCGGACCAGGCCATGCTAAGAGCGTTGTCTGGCCTCGTCTCGGCAGCACGTCTTCTTTCTCGCCGGAACACAACCTTTCTAGGAAGATCCACGCCGAAAGCCGTTCGATTATGCTCGTTTCTGACAAAAACAGAGATAATTCTCTTCCGTCGACGCCGCTGGCGTCGTGAGCGTATTGCTTGGTGCCTTTACTTGAGCTGGGCCCAGAGCTTGGGGGCAGCGCACTGGGTGGCGCAGTGGGCGAGGTGGAAGACTGGCAACGTGTGTCAGCGTCTGATCAAACACCCGGCAGTCCTGCGTTGCACCGTGTCGTAACGGTCGACGCTATCCGGAACTTACACTCCTCGACGCAGTCCTCCTTGGCGCCGTCCTCAGAGTCGGCAGCCGCCGTGACGCGCTCGACGCACTCGTCGTAGTGGTGCTTGGCCGGTGCGCAAGCCTTGGACTCCTTGCAATCTGTGTCGCCATGTCAGCCGTCAGTCGTCCACTTGAGTCCGGCTCGCGATGTTCAGGCCCGATCTTTCTCGCAGCGTTCCTCGCCTTGTTGTGCAGGATTGCTCATGTGTATGACGTCGTAGACCGTATCGCGCGTTGCACATCGAAACATCGGGCACAGAGGGAAAACCGACCTTCCTCGATCTGGTCCTTGGGGTCAACGGGCTCCTCTTCGTCGTCCTCGTCTTCCTCCTCTTCGTCGTCTTCCTCCTCCTCAGCCTCAGCCTCGGCCTCGGCCTCGGGCTCCTCCTTGGTCTCCTCGGCGGGGGTCTCCTCCTCCTGTTGACAGTCAGCGAACGCTCTGAAGCTCTAGACTTGCAAAATCCGTTTGGTTCAGCGTCATGGACACTGTAGAAGTGGCCTCTGTGGGCGCACGACCATGTCCGCCGTCAGACCCAAACAAATTGCGCACGCGGAAGCTCCTCACCTTCTCCTCGGCGGCAGGGGCCTCGGCCTCGACGGTGGCCCACGGCATGGCGGCCTCGGCCAGGTCGGTGATGGTGTCCCAGAAACCCATTGTGGCAGTGGTGGAGTGGCTCACTCAATGGCTTGACGTGATTGCGGGCGTGGTGATGCGGTGATGGAAAAGGTGGTCGGGAGCTTTCGGCAAGGTTGAAGACGAAAACTGGGCGTCTGAATCGGGTCGTAAGTTCTTCTTAATTGGTCCATTCTGATTGGCTACGACGGAATGGCATTCGAGACTGATGACTAAGCAGCCATGGGATGCCTACTGTGTACCCCTACTTTATCTACCTAGGTAGGTACGCAGGTTCATGGCGTGACACCTCAGTCCATACTCTGTACTGGTACAAGGATCTCCACCCGAGCTAGATCCGACTGCCAGCTGCCGCCGGTCACCTCCGCTGGCCATCTGAGATGGCGATAGTGCAAACATTAGTCTTCGCCAACTACTACATGCGCAGCTTGCTTGCGCCGAAGCTCCAAAAATGTCACCCGTCACCGTCACCGTCACCGCCACAGAGAAATCGCGAAACGTGACACCAGACGAGTTTCTCGCATGGCTGCGTACAAGCTCCCGGCGTTCAACGGTCCGCCTTGCTGCGACGGCCATTCCCACACGTCACCCGACAGCACCCGTCATCATGTCGTGCATCATTCTCTGCTCTACCTCGGACGTCCATGCCACCAGGGTGTTTGTGAGAAACACATGTCCGCCAGCCGCTAGTGTAGATGCTATCAAAAAAGTACAAACGTGCAGGAGGCGAAATGCAGCCAGGTATCGATGTAAGCAAGCGTTAGTCGTGAGGCGTGACATATCCCGGGACCATTACGCCCTGTCAGACTCTTCGCGGATGTGATCTTCGAGTCGCATGCTGAGCGTCTGGGCCTGGGCCTCTTCGTAGTCCGGTGGAGGTTCGTTCGGCCGTCGGTTTTGACTGCCAGTGCTTGCTGACCGGCTAACCGACTGCTCCGGCGCGAGATTGTTCGCTGCTGGGGCCGCTCCACCGCCCTCGGTTGCTTCGTACGCGGGCAACGGCTCGTCCGGGATGTTAACCACCTGACCCGTCTCCTGCTGCAGGCGCCTCACGTGCTCGAGGCGCTCCTTGAGCTCCTCAAACCTCTGCCGGAACTCGCTGTGTCCGCCTTCCTTGAAGCTCAGCTTCAGCTCGATCCTCGGAACGTCGTGAGGAACGCCGCCCCCGGCAACCGGCACGACGGTGGCGGACCAGTACCACGCGCCGAAGAACGGCGAGCCGACGTACGTGTCCATGCAGTTCAGGATGGGCGCATGGAACGACTTGAACTCGGGGGTCGGTTTTGCAGGAATATAGATGAGCTACGAGGGGGAGGTTCGTCAGCCAGTATGCCGACGCCATGTCTCGAGGAACGTACCCGCTGGTTTGTGATGTACACGGTGCCATTGTCATTTTTTCTCGTGAAGGGTGTCCGCCCTTGCTGCAGTGACTTGGGTACGGACAATTCGAGAGTGATTTTCGAGTTGGACCTATGCCGGATGTGTTCGTGAGGTAGAGGGTTGATCTCACCCGTCTGGGTGATCATGACCCAACTATCGCCATGGTCAGAATCCAAACGGGCCTGGGCGAGCTCTCGTTCTCTCTGGACGGTGCGGGCAATGGTGAGGGCATGCTGTTCTTGCAAATACTGATCCGTCATGTTGGAAGGGTGGTAGCAGTGCTGGGTGGGAGGGTAACGAGTCGAGGACGAGTCGAGACTCGGAGACGAGGTCGGCCGTCGACGGCGGGGTAGGACGGACTCTGACCGGGATTCCGGCGTGGTGATGGGGCGTGGACGGAAGAAGACGGAGAGAGGAGAACGAGGACAGGACGGCAGAGGAAGAGGCAGAGACAGAGACGAGATACGGACGGAGAGAAAGCGGATGCGAAGGGACGTACTTTATTGACATTTTGACTGGGAGAAGCGCTCGCAGGTGCAGCGCGTAGCTTCCTAGTTGGTCTCAGCAAAGAGGTTGAGGGTTGCGTTGCGTGGGAGTGGGCGTGGTCGGTAACGGCAGGGCTTGCAGAGAGAAGCTTCGGAGATCTGGATGCTTGTGGTGGGGTGGATCCCTGTGGCACAGGCACAGAAACAAACAGGGGAGGAGGTACCTCGCCGCCTCAGCTCAAGAGTACGAGTAGACGTGAGATTATTCGTACGGTGAAGGGCGAGACGACAGGGTGGTGTCGCGTTCTGGACGGCGGCGGTGGAGGCGGCGTGAATGAGGGCGTGAACTTGAGCGTGGGAGTGGACGTTGGACTTGGATGGTATGCCTGCCTGTCTGTGGTTGTGTCCAATACAGGCCTGATGAGAGGGAGAGAAGCATACAGGCCAGCCGATAGCGTCAGGTAAAATAGCGAGAGCAGGACGAAGCTGGTCTCTCAAGGCCAGGCGCAGAAAAGTAAAGTAAGGTATCAGTATCCGTAAGTTAAGGTTAGTTCGGTAAGGTGGGTATGGGCGAAATGGTATGGAAGGGTCGAGGACAGCAGGGTTACCGTCTGCCTGAGTGGTGTACGGATATCTTGCTTGTATTCCTGTATTTCTCTCTAGATGCTGGTGTAGATGGACGAGGAAGGACAGGCAGGGTACCTCTGAACAGAGAGACCTTGGGAGAGGCAAGGCGCAAGGCCGCCTGATTTCGATCGAGGCAGAGGATTACGAACACTCCAACTGCCTTGCGCAGCGCAGCGACGGTGCCTTAGGTACCGTAGGCAAGGCGAGCGAGCAGGCTAGGTAGGCCAGGTGCCTAATAATCAAGACGAAGGTGGCTGGGTACCTTAGGTACCTACCTACCTTACTTAGGTAGGTAAGATCGGATGCGCGACCTGGAGTGCTGTATCCGTCATGTGCTGAGATGGAGAGGTGGGGGAGGGGTTCTGTTCCGGTGGCCTTCAGCGCTGCCGTTCGTTGCCGTTCGTTGCCGTGATGTGATGCGAACGCCTCTGGCGAGCAGTCAGATGGTCTGGATGCGACGGTACATGTGCCTGTAGAATAAGACGGATTGTCTGCCATTCACCGAGCCAAGGTGAGGTGGGTGTATATGCGGACGATGCAGTCCTCCATGTATGAAACACGGCATACTAGGAGGTGACGAGGTGGAGGAATTGACCACCTGAGCTGTCAATCAGCATTTAGGTACGGAGCACGGATACAGACCTGGAGTAAAGTTGTATACCTACCTTACTTGCCAGGTGCCTACCTAATTAAGTTATCGTCAAGCTGTGCGGTCAGGGTTCGAGGTACCACGGTAGGTGTACGGAGTACGGAGTACTGTTAGCTGTGATTACCTTAGCGCGCTGCAGAGGCGGCTGTGATTGGGTCTTGGGTGCGGGATCCAATGAGACGAGGGCGCGTCTAGTAATCGCTATCCAAACATACAGGATAAGGGCGCAGCAGATATACGGACTACCTACCTGGACACAGAATCGATGCCGTTACATAGTAGGGTGTAGGCAACTGCTATCCGTATGCTTAGGTCTCGGTTCTTCTCCAGCTGAGGTTACCTATCCTCAGAGTGGAATTTTCGCCCGGCACGGACTTCACTGGGCTGGACTTGGGCTGCCTGTCTGCGTTGTCAAAAGGTTTCAGTCTGACGGTCGTTGGCTTGCGCCTGTCGTGCTAGTCTGCGCCTGATATGTCAACAACGTCAATCAGTTACATAGCACGGAGTACTTCCTTGCGAAGAAAATGTACGCTACGATGTTGCGCTTGTTTCCTGCTCCAAATTTTCATCCATGATCGGTATGTGCTCTGCTAATAATACATCATGTCTTACGGCAGAGGCACTGACCAGTGACTGCCGCTGGCTGCTGGATCTTGACGCTGGGCACGGAGTGCTGCTGCGGGATGAAGAACGATGGAGCACTGAGCTGCGCTGCTTGTGCTGAGATCTGGGTATCCGTGCGAATAGAATTCTTCTCGTTCGTCTGCCCAGCGTAGTTCGATGCAGCTGCACCAGGTTTGGGTGCCGGGGACATGGGTTCTGCTGGTCAGGACAGCTGCAGCCTAGAGAATCTGGACGAATTGGCACCTTGTCTGCCTCTGTGCGTGCAGTAGCACGAGAAACCGGGGCCGCGACAGAGCCTGGGATTTGGACCTGGGCCAGACCTTCCGTCTATACTAGTATACACTACTGTAGGTATTTAAGCAGCGTGATGAATTCGCACGAGACGGACTGCGGGAGCGCCTTATCTATTATTCGGCAGACTGGCTAATATTCGTACCCGTCCGTCGACGCGAATGAACTCACTGGGATGTCAGATTGTCCCTGCATCCTCCAGTCCATGTCTTCGTCCGTCTTGTTCAATTCTTGCAGCGCCTGCCAGCCTTCCCAAAAGCTGCTCAAAATACCCCTTACCTGCGTCCTGGGGACAGATGTGGCGCTCTTGGGCATTTTTCGCTGTGCTCAATCAAAAGACGGGGCCGTGAGGCATATCGAGGTCGTCATGACCCTTTTTGACAAATCCCAGCGGCGTGCCTGTAAGATACTGTACGTCGTAGCCGCGACCATGAAATGGACGAAACTCCGCCAGGGACCTCGAATGGACGCGTCGATCCTTGTTAGTTTTCACTCGACATGAAACAGGAAACCTCGTCTTGAACCCAAGTTCCGAGACGGTTCTTGCTCTGCTAATGTTGCCCTCGGTGAGCAGCCCTTCACCGGGAATGCGCCAACAGCGACCTCTAGAGGGCCGCCAAGACAACGGCGTCGAGGTTGTCTCTCCCACGTACCTCGAATGGGAGTGAACCAGAGTGTTTGAGATGTGGCCGAGACGAGCCTGTGATTCTGAGTCCAGGGACGTCGTGTCTTGGTGCCTGACGGTCTTGGGGTCCGGGGCCCGGGGCTCGCAGACGCCGCGAAACTGCGATGAGAGCATGGCTGGAGTATCGGCACTTTCCTAATGTGTATGTTGGATCGATGCTGGCTGATTGGGTACAAGACCGAGTTTCCATGTCGATGCCAGCCGACGCAACGCGGGGCGTGGCACCCAATGTCTCAGTCTGTACGGCTATGTGTATGCCACACAATTGACAAAGTACCTTATCCGTACACCGGGAGGAGACATGAACTTTTCGCTGTCAGGCTCCCAGCGGGCAAACGTTCGAAGCGCTCCATTCCTCCTGCCTAGTGTCGACATGTTTTGGGAAAAGAAAAGAAAAAAATTGTACCATGTCGAACCGCGCCCAGTGACTCGCAAGGGCTACGATTATACCCATCGTCGCAGAGAGCATCCTGCTTCGGATACCCTGCACGGATGCCCTGCAATTCGTTCAGTGTTTTGCCGTCAGACACGGATAGGATCTTCAGCGGGCCGGGACTTCCCATAAACAGATGACATGTTGATGAAAGAGCTTTTTGGGTTCATGCCGTAGCACACCTGGGAGAGAGAAGGTTAGTACCTGCCAGCCCTCGTTTGGCGGTCTGCGGTTCCATGATGCAGCCCCAATACTGTACATGTCCTTGGTGAACTCCAGCGCGTCCGGCAGCATGCGTGGTTGAGCACCCCCCCTGACTGTCCCGAGCCAGGCGACTGCGACTGACCCTAGCAGCGGTGCCTACTACGTAGGGGACCGGCAGCAAACGGGGTCGATCTCTGGGGTGGTCCATCATCAAATCACAATATCAAGCCTGAACAAGTGGAGGAGAGTGGAGTCTGGGCGGGACGAGCAGACGAGAGTCCGTCATATTGGGGTCGATGCGAACGCGATAACTCCCAATCGACCTGCGATTGGCGGTTCAGAATGAGGGGTACGGCCAAATTCGAGGCCAGTGTCGCATTGCCAATGATGGGGCAAGAGCAGAACCTGGGAACTGCGAGGAGAAGCAATGTTGAAGCGGCCGGTGAGGCATTATGCACAGAGATACTCGGCAGAGGCAGAGCAAACGAGTGGACGGAGCCTCAGATTGGTTTCTCGGTCACTGGTCGGCGGTAGTGTACGTACTATGTACACCAACCTCACTGTCCCTTCTTCATCTGGTTATGTGACTGCCTTTCCGTTTTTTTCCAAAAGGAAGGAACCAACTGCACTTCATCCTTCCTGGCCAATGCAGCTGGTCTCTGCGAGGAAGTCGCCGTCCTGCCTGGGCAGGTCTTTCCTTCCCCTTCATTTACATGTCAGGGTGTCTCTCACTTTGCATGGTGGATGTGCCACGTGAGGCCACTTCAGGTCCCCAAGTAGTATACGTTCATCTAGCACTTTCTCCCTTCATGTCCAGGGGCAAAGGCAATGCGTACCAACCAAATGGACATTTCCATCTTCGTATCACCAACGCCTCTTTGCTGCTCCAACAGCCGTTTCTCCAAATGCTACTCATATCAGCTCAGCTCTCGAAGGGAAAATCCCTTCTCCTGAGCACTATACACAATGCGGGACACCGACCGCCGTCTCCATTCAGCTGGAGCAATCTACTACTGTAGTATATTGCCGTTGGCCCCTCACAGTAACACAATACCTCGCATGTACATGAACCGGCGGATACCCTCTCGCCATGACCTGTCGATAAGAAAAAGAAACCCCTAATCAGACAGCAGACTGCACGTTGTTCCTGACCACCCGTCTATTCGTTTTGCTGCTCTCTTGTCTTGTGAGAGGCGTGCAGTAATTACGCAGTACTTAGCCATCGAACTTTTGCAGTGCCAACGACAAAGCTCACACGAAATTGTCAACTCGACCCAAGACTACAACGACCACCCACTCACATCAGGTAAACCCCTCGTCGACTTTGTCTACACCAGAATAGCGGCTTCAAGCGTATATCCGACTCCATCCGACTCGAGGTGCTGCATAGTGCATATACTCTCATCAAAGCAGATTCTGCATTCCAACTCCACCTCATGTCCACGCCAATGCACTTTCGGACTCGAGTCCGTCGCGCTCCTCAGACCCGGTAGGTGGGCTATTCGACGAAGCCGGTATCGCAACTTTTACATGTCACGAATAAGGTGGATTGTTGGCTCACATCTCCTTCCTGGGTTTCTTGCCGCCGCCAAGATGTCACCACTCCCAAAACCGCCGCACAGCGAACGCACTGTCTCCCCCACCAAAGGCAAGCCTCGGCCATGCATTCCCTCAGACCTGGAACGTCATCTGATTGGACGCCGTCTTCCTCGGCGGCTCTCGAGCGATCACGACCAGCCGTTGTCAACTTCAAACCAAAAACACCAGGCATCAACTGCGGCTCGAAGCTCTTGCTGCAATTTGCTCTTGCTACAACCTGACAACCCGGATTCTGTGACATTGGCTTGCCATCCATACAACCGCGAGTTTGTTTCCCAGGCAGTTTGCGCGCCCGTAGGCCAAATTACGTTACAATGGCGGCCGGTTCGGAAGATGCCCGCCTCGCAGCCCTCCAGAAATACACCGCCTGTGACATTTCGGACGCCCTCGTAAAGCTCAAAGTCCCCGGTGCGGGCTTTATCCCCGACCTTCAGCTGTTGACCCAGTCGAGCCTGGCAAGTGCTCCTGTGACCATCGCACCAGCGTCCACTATACTGTTTGCCCGAAAGGGCGAGACATTGGCAACACCGTCGGCCAACATCTCAAAAGACACCCATTGGGCAGACATCACCCAGCCCGGCACTATCGTGGTCATCAGACAACCTGATGAACAAAACAACGCCGTCTGTGGGGGCATCATGGCAGTGAGGATGAAAGTGCGCCAAGCGAGAGGGGTGGTTGTCGTGGGTCGAGCCAGGGACGTGGCCGAACTGAACAGCACCGGCCTACCCGTGAGTCGTTGCCATTGATGCGTGATACAGCGGCTAAACTGTTATAGATATGGGCCAAGGGATTGTCTACCGTTGGCGCTGGAGCAGAGAGCACGCCATGGGCCGTTCAGGTGCCCGTCACCATCCGTGGCACTGTCATCAACCCCGGCGACCTTGTGTTCGCTGATCCGGCGAATGGAGTGGTTGTGATTCCTCAGGAAAAGATCAACCAGGTGTTGGATCTCCTTCCGAAGCTAACGGCCGCGGACGAAAAGGTCAAGGAGGCCGTGCTAAATGGCGCAACTGTATTCGACGCTTTCAAGGCACACCGGAGCAATCTGTAAGCCATCGGCTCGCCTGATGACAAGATTGGGTCATGTTTTGTTGGCTTGTGCGAATCAAAAAGCCCTCGTGGCTTCGAAGAAGGACACCCAGAGACAATGTGCCCTCCTTCTGGCAAACTACCCAACAAGCATCTTTTTGACGAAGGTCACGCTGCCACGAGCGCAATGCATCCCATCTTCTTCGTCACCTCTCTCGTCATCGGACCTCGCAAACTTCTTCCTCAGGAAGGCATCTGCTGCCCAAACAACCACGATATCCACACCGGTCAGCCAGACTCCCCCATGGGCTCGAACCCCTGGCGCTCGCGAATCATGCCCCCCCGGAGGACACCCGGCGAGTCGGGTTCTCCCCAAGACTCGAGACCCAAGGCTCCCAGAGCCGTGACCGAGGAACTTCTGTGGCCAACCCAAGCTTGGGAGCCCCGACGGATTGTTCGGCTTCTCAGAGACACCCTGGTCCAACTGACTGAGACTGACCGCCCCTCATCCGGAGCTTTTGTCATTTTTCACAAAATTCTCTTTTCTCCCTGGCCGCTTCCTCGGGTACCGTCTGACTTGTTGGTTAATGGGGAGTAGCAGAGGATCCCTCAATTGAACTCTGCAGAGCACGTGAGATGTGAGAGGAGTGTATCAATAGTTTGGCTGTTTTCTGTTTTATGGGGATATTATGTAGCTGAGTAGGAAAGGGACATGTATTATTTTATGCCATCTAATTTCTTTTATGCTTTACCCCGTCAATCACTCTTAACAGAGGACAACTCTACCAACCGTCTCCGTCTGTTATCATATTAGATGTCCAAAGCGGAACCTGGCGTATCCGAGAGACGAAAACCTACCTGACAAAATGAACCTTGATCTCGTCAAAATGTGGCTGATGATTTCGTGGCTGGCTTCCGGGTCGCGCAACCGCCTGTCCTTTTCTTCTTCTTCTGCTTGATTGAGAGCCGAGACACGAGGGACCGAGGCTCTGGTAGAAAGGACATTGCCAACATCATAACAATATGTGCTGGCCAAAGCACTTACTACACAGGACACATATACCGGGTAGACGAGTGGAGTAAGTCGTCCCCTTCTCTAGGCAGCGGACAAATCATCAAAATTTACAACTGCTAGAGCTTCTCCAGCGATGCAACTGGCAGCAACGAAAGTCAATTTACATCACCACATACCACACCAGTAGAGGGAGCACAAGTGTATAAACGAACGGCACGCAAAAATCCTTGCTTTTTCTATGTATGGTTGATCATCAAGTCATAAACGTTGCCCTTCATGAGAAGCATTAGGCAGCTGAAGTTTGTGTGTGGTGTGTGGGTGTGTGAGCATGGGTGTGTGGCGGTTGTGGATTGTGGTTTGAGAGTGGTAGTGTAAGCGTGGGAAAAAAAAAAAGCAAGAACAAGATCCAGACAAATTTCTCCCCCAATATTCCCAAGCACCCTATGCTAGACACAAGTGTCAAAGAGAGAAAAAGGGGAGGAAACCAACGAGATTATAAGCGACAAAACTCCTTTCCGTCTCCAAACCTGCAAGAAAAACGGCGCTGCCAGTCACAGCTTGACCCGGCCTTCCATCTCTCAAGTACTTGGGTGATGGAAGAGGCAAAAGGGGAAAAGCAGACTGCAGGCATGACAATCTCGAGGATACTAATACTGGGGGAACACGAGACCCCCATCCTGTTTGTTCTTTTGTTCAAATCATGTTGATGTACAGTTGTTCGTCAGGATCGAGACGGCCGCTACGAGAGCCACGCGTCCCTCTCCTTGACAGGCGTCCGCCCTGGCTGCCGGTCGAGCCCAAAGTCTAACCTGGGGATCTCGATCTTGGGCGCCGGCTCGGCCAACTTCTTAGCCGGGCTCTTTTTGGCCGGGCTGTTGCTACGCGATTCGGGCGGCGGGCCATATCGGACATCTCTGGCGTCCCAGCCGTCTTCCGTGGCTGCTGCAACCCAGCATCGGAGCGCCTCGTGGACGCAGCCGTAAAACTTTTCCTTGCAGAGACGGAGGCTACCGCCGAGAGCCTTCTCCCAGCCCGAGATGCGCAGGTCGTTGCGGAGATTGTTGCGTTGCGTCGCCGTGGGCGTGCAGGCTATAATGGCGTTCATGAGATCGAGGTGGGATGCGAGGTAGTTCGTCGCGTCCCACTCCACGCCGCCGACATAAGGTGCCGCCGGGACTGGAGGCCGTTCTGACGGGAAGTGTCGGTGCATATAAGCGTGGGTGTCTGGGGGGCCATTTGTGACGCTGGGAAGAGGTGCACCGCCCTTGGTCGACATCTCGGAGGGCAAGGCAATGACGTTGAGGTGGTGAAGGAAGATCCAGAAGACTTCCTTGGTCACGTTGACAACCTCCTTATTCCATACCGTATACGGCCGCTCCTTGCGCATCTCCATGACAAAGCCAAGGGGGCGTTCCTCTTCTTTGGGCTCAGGATTCCGCAGAAATCCTAGCACCGTCTGCGCGCGCACGACACGCTCAACAGGGGTGGCCGACTCGATGTATGTGAATAAAACAGACGTGATGATGTTGCGTGTGGTGAATTCGCTGGGACCCTTCTTCTCGGGATCAAAAAGCATGTGGAGGAGTTTGGGAAAGAGGTCCGCGTGGATGGAGTGGAGGTATTGCAAGGCCAGTGCTGTGGTACACAGGGCCTTCAAGCAAAGGAGGTTTTCGTGGAGCAGAGCATCTTCGTGCTCCTCTCTGCGCATCTGTTAGTCTCGTGTCTTCTGAATCAACTGTGAGTTACGAACCTCCATTCAACCTCTACGATGCGGTTGAGCAGCCCGACAATCTGCTCCATGCCACCTTGTCGAATAAAGTCTTCCGTCCAGGACACTGTCTCGTTTCGCAGCAGCAGACGCAGCTTGTGCAGCTTCCCGACCTCCACCAGCTCCGGCTTCTGTGCCTTGCGCAGGTACGCTACGTAGTCGCCAGGCCCCTGGCCGAACTTGATCTTGGAAAGGATTCCGTTGCTGGCGTTTGAGCCCGCCGATGACGGCCGCTCGGTCACGATACTCTCGGAGGACTTGCTTCTAAAGTGGCGGCCAATCGACGTTCCGTCCCCCTTGGACTTCTTGGTCGGGGAATTGGATGCCGACTGGTCCTTCTTCCGCGACAGAGTAAAGCTCCTCCCTCTACTCCGCTTGGACTGAGCGTTCTCCTCTTTATCAGAGCCTTGTGTGACGGCAGACGTGGGCTCTTTGGGGCCGTCATTAGCGGCCTGCGCCTTGGCAGCCATCTCGGCCCAGTCCTGCCTGATGAACTCCATCTTGATCGTATCCGCCAAACTTCGCATCTTGTAGCGCTGGTTCTCGGGTATGTTGCGGCGGTCGAGCATGGCCTCGAGGTGGGTATCGATGTCCTTGGGGTTGATGGACCTCTCGGACGGGTCGGTCGGCGTCTTGGACTTTGTCGTCTTATCAGCGCCGTAGGCCGAAAAGGCTGTGAACAGCTTTGGACGTTGGACTTTGCTCGTGATTCTCTCCGACGCAGACGGCTCGCGAGCGCCCACCTGCGACTTCTGACGCAAGTCTTGTGTAGATTCGTGCTTCGATATCGTGGTAGATGGATGGTACGACTTGGGCCGCGGCTTCTTGAGCCCCGTCATGTCGTTGGAAGATGCTTCGCTGCCGAATAGCGCGCTTCCCGCGTCAAATGACGTCTTGTCACGGAGTGCACTTCCGAGATCTTGGCTGCAGAACTGCGCGTAAATGGGCGGCGCAGGTCCTCCGGCGGCGGATGTCATATCAGTACTCGACGTCGAGCTCGGTGGGGTGCGATTTTCCTTGTCCTTTGCCAATCGCTCCTCCTTGTCTTTGGACGAGGTCTTGTGAAGAGATAGGGTCGACTTGGGCCGCGACAGGAAACCGGCAAGGTTCGTGGAGGACTTTTTCTTCTGGGGTTTCTCGGGTGACACGTCGCGAGACTTGCGAACCTCCTTCGCCATGGACTTGAACGACAGGTTGCTAAAGGCAGACTTTGTCGGGGAGCGTGATCGGTCGCGTTGGTCGTCGGGCTGCTTGCGTGGCGATCGTAGTATGGGGTCCTGCTGGGAGTTGTTGTTGAGCTCGCCGAGGGCACCCCCGAAGCCGGTGCGCAGCGGAGATGGGGGTGGCGGCGGCATCATCTTGCCCTCGAGACGGTCGTAAGCAGCTTGGACGTGTTGCGAAGAGGACGTGGCTGTCGAGACTTGGACGGAGGGCGGTGAGGTGAAGAGCGCAGAGCCCTCGGACTGATTGCGTCGATGAATTAAGCTCTTGAGGACCGATGACCTGGGACGCTTCGTCTCAACTGCTCCTCCTCCGCCATTTCCTCCATTGTTATCGCTGTCGAAGGCGGATCCCATTGTCGAGGGAATGGGGTTTGGTTCGGGAGGAGAGACAGGGGACTGCTGGCTCGGACTGCGTGAAAACAATGGCTGGATGGAATGTTGGCCAAGGTTTTTTTGTCGTGGTTGCCGGTTGAACGATGAAATCTAACAAAAATGGGGGAGGGGGGAACGACACAAGAAGTAGTCCGGTACTTTGTGATGATGCAATAAATGGCCCCAAAAAGCTGTGATTCTGGCTCTCTTCACACCATGGTTGAGAGGCGAAGGAGAAGACGGAGGATCCAGCCGAGGAGGGAAGTGGAAAATTGGCACAAAGCCAGACTTCGATCCCGTTGCTGTTTGTCCGTTTGCAATAAGCAAGTCTTCGCAGTCCAGTGACAGGAAGAGTATGAAGAAAGAGAAGGCCGGCGTCAGGTAAAGATTCGTGGCCTAGGTGTGGATGACGAGACAGGTCGTGTCGGTGAGCTGCACACATGCGGTCTACTTGCAGCAAAGGAGCAGGTTTACGTGGGGATTGTTTATCCTAGCTCCGTCGTCTGGGTGACGAGTGGGGCCTTAACGTCGTTGGTGAGGTGCCTTCCCGTCGGGGTGCAACGCTAAAAGTGCCTTGTGTCTTGTACCTTATCTTATCATTCGGTGTAACGCGCCTGCAGCTTGTTTTTTGGGGTTCACTGCATTTTTGGAGCTGTTCAGTGCATCTCCACAGTGCAATGAGGCTTCGCCTTTTAGGATGCGGGGCGGCCCGGTACCCCACTTCTCCGGTCGACTCGGGCTTTGGGGTCATGCTACGCTCCGGGCGCAAGCGGAGGCGAAGGGGAAAGCGGAGTGCGTTTCGATGGTACACAAGAAAGGTCAATCCGATATTTGAAGACATCCCTACGCTTGTGCTACCTACAGACAGACGGCACTTTTCTGTAGCAACCTTTAGTGCAACGGGCCGAGTCTAAGAAGGGCTCATTCGTCCAACACTACAATGCCTTTGTATGAAGCGCACCATCTATCAAACACCTCGCATCTACACTGCGTCTATGCGTCTCTCGTATAACCTCAACGCCAATTCTCAGTGTGGCTGTATAGTGTCCTCCTCCATTGTATTCCAGCTCCTCCCATGCTCGCATCACCAACTCATGACCCCCTTCTCGCGGTCAAATCCACCCCTCAATTGCGTCTCGGGCTTCACCACCTTGCCCTGCAGCACCGTGTACCTGACCAAATTCTCGCAATCCTCGGGCTTGATGCGCGCCAACCAGATGCACTGCGCCGCACCCACGTCCTCCGTCTCAGGCACAGCCGCCTTGATCTTCGGCTTCAAGTCCTCCTCCTGGGCCGACGCCCTCTCCACATTATCCAACCCAAACGCGTCGGGCCGCCTGTACACCATGACGTTGGCGCTGTACTTGTGTCCCCCGACGTGCGAGATGAAGTAAATTCCCACACCGCCCGGCCGCTCGTCGTCCAGGTCTCGGAACAACCCCAGCGGCCGCAGATGCCTCTCGAGTTCCTTCCTGAGGAGCGGCGCCGACTGGCCACACCTCGCGTCGCGTGTTTTTTGCGAGCAGAGGAGGACGAGGGCGCTGTGCGGGCATGGTCTGCGCGACATTTGCGGCGGGATGGCCGGCGCCGCAGACCCCGTGTCCGTACCGTTCGTCGAGGCGATGGGGACCGACGTCGGCAGCGACAGCGGCGCGAGGGGTGACGTGTTGGTCGGCGCCCTGTCCACAAACTCGGAAATCAACTCGGGGACGCGTTTCGGTGTGACGTGGTCGATGACGACAAAGGCGGGGAGGAGAAGAACTGTTGTAGGTTCCGAGTAGTCGCTCGAGTGGCTGGGAGTAGGAATATTCGACGCCGACAGCATCAGTTTCTGGTCCTTGTTAGCCCCGATCCACTGGCGCTGTCGCAAGGCAAGGCGAACTCACCCCATTGCTGGGCGCCGCGGCTTTGCCGATTCCCTCCATGACGCTGCCCTTCTCGTCGGCGACATCCCTCACCCAGTCCGTCTTGCCCGTCGCGACGAGCGCGTGCGTGCTCCAGCCCTTGATGTGTCCGTACAGCTCGTCCGACTCGTCAATCTTGAAGCCCTTGGGGTACTTGACGTGGCAGCTCTCGCAATCGTGTTCGCAGGCGTCGCCGTCCAGGGCGGGGTCCGTTTTCGCAAAGAGCTCCGAGGCGGTGAGTTTGTTGCCGTCGCCCAGGGCGAGCTTCTTGGCGTTGTTGAAGATGGACTTGAAGGCGGACGTCATTGCTGCGATTTTTTTTCTGTAGTATTCGCGGCCAAATTGAGAGTAAGCAAATGGAAGAAGTCGACTGGGAGGAAGCACCCCTTGAATGCAGGACAAACAGCAAGAGTTCCAGGCAACGACTATAGACCACGTCTTGAATCGAGGAACGGCCCAGCTGGTCGGAAAGACTGGTGGGAAAGTAGCGGGAAGTGGGGTGGAGGGGGAGATGCGAAAGTGCCAAATGACGATGCGACTCTACGACGTGTGCATCCGGGTACCGGCACTGGCAAGACCTCCACGCCGAACCAATAGCACTTGTTGCTTTACTGCTCTCTGGTCAACAATTGTTGCTCTGCTATTGTTCGACTGTTGCGGATCCTGATTTAATTTCGTTATTGCGCTGTTGTGCACCATGTAAGGCTATGTCGGAATGCCCGCCGGCTTGGCTAGTCAGTCGTTCAATACTACGCCGTACCGCGCGCGTCCTTATGAATGCCCCAGCAATCGCCTCGTAACACCGAACGGGCCTCGGCGTTGTGTCTGTCTTGGAGGATGGCTCAGTGACATGCGGCACCAGAGTCCAGCAGAGCCACGCGTGCGAATCGTCCCAAATAGCGTCACCGCCGGACGCCACTGTCTCGCCAGTGTCTGTGGGCTGCCTTTTATCAGATCTGTCCCAGGCGGAGATAGACTCGGTCTTCGATCTATCGCCGTTGATGTCCCGCCTGCCACTGTCGACACCTTTGTTCCTCTAGTGTGTGTGTAATTGACCGCACACAACCCAACAATTACACAGTCTCCTGCCATGTCATGCATGCTGATTGATAATTCAACAACCACCGAGTAGTCCGAAGTCGCTCCAAATATATAGTCGAAATCCATGATTGTACCCTGCCTAAACCCCACAGCTATACGGATATACATCCAGTGTACAGTCACTACCCTACAACTGCTGTGCACACTACCTTTTTGGTATGAGGCGCACCATGCTTCCATTCAAAGGTATCTCTCGCACAACTCATCTCTCACGTCCTCTTCTTACGAGCCTCGTTGTACTCTTCCTCGTCGCTTTCGTCAGCTCCCAGCTCCATCCTGTGGTCACCGCTCTTCCTCCGGCGAAGCTTCATGGCCTCGCGAATCTTCTTGCTAGCCTCGTCAAAACCTCCTGCAGAGTCCAGGGTCGTGAACCCGCTGATGGGAAAGCCACCCGAGCTGAGACCACCGCCACTGCTGCTGCTTCTACTCCTAGACCTAGAGGGCGGCCGTGTGGAAAAGAGACCGACGCCGCCGATGTTGCTGTAAGACTCGTTGCGAGGCAATCCTCGGCTGGACTGGTTCGTGGCCCGTCTTGAGGCCGAGGGCGGTGTCGCGCCCTCGTAGGCGCTCGACGCATCGCTGTCGCGACGAGGAGGTGGCGTGCGCGGCCTAGAGGTACCGTCCATCTTCCAAGGGTCTGCCACCAGTCGCGTCTTCTCAAAGTCGGGGAACATCTCGGGTCCGAGAGTGTTGATAAGATCCGTCACCTGAATCGAGAGTTCGGCACGCTTTGTTCGCAGCTGGTGGATGTTGTAGCTGGACGCGGGGTTCAGGCACAGAATCAGCGGTCTCAATGACTTGAGAATGTCCATACCAACCTCGCCAAACCTAAGGGCAGCGAAGGTAGTGAGGACCATGAGCAGCCACATGACGGGGTAGGTCAACCACCAAGATACCCATTCGGGAACGACTCCCCACAGATGGTCTTGCCAGACCTTGTACGTGGCGATGGCCGAGTAAAAGTGATACAGCGTCGGTGCGACGAAGATGGCAACGAGAAGCTTCCATGTCGCCATGACGTCGCGCCCCTGCACCTTGACCGTCGACGCAGCAAGAGCCTGTTTCGCCTTACGATTGCTGATTAGCTTCGACGCGGTAAAGACGGGGGCGAATAGAATCAGCCCGGGAAGCACGCCGACGAGGAGGACGAGGATCTTCGCAATGCGGTAGAGCAGCGTGAAGATGACTATGGGGATTGACAATTTGGCGTACTGGACCTGGTGGTCGCGCAGATTGACGTAGCGGAGCTGCTTGTTGTACCGCTTGACCGACTTGATGACATCGACAATGCGCTCGTCGTCCTTGTACCGCTCGTAGCCCATGGCCAGGCGTCTGTTGAGTTCGACAACGACAGGCAGGGGCAGCTTCTTTCCGGTGGGGTTGTAGAGACGTCTGGCGGCCTGGAGCAGCATGAGGGTATCGTAATCGGGGGTGGACACGGTGACGGAGCTCAAGGCCTGGTACACGTTGTCGAGGAGCTGACCGATGGCCTCTCTCCGCTGGTTGTTCTTGTACATCTCGACGAGCTGAGGGGCAATTTCCAAGGGTTGGCCAAACTCGATGACGGCACGACTGCGGAACTTGTGGGCGTGGAAGTAGTTCATGCCGACTGGGACGATCTTGAGACCGCAGTCGGGAGACTCGGCGAGAGCACCGAGAGCCATGATGGCGACACCAGCCTTCAGAGGCAGAAGCTCGGTTCGGTCGTGGCTACCGCCCTCGGGGAAGATGCCAACGCAACCGCCCGACTTGAGACGGTCGAAGACAGCCTCGTAGACCTTGGTCTGGTCAATGTGAGGGGCAAGCTTATACTTTGTGCCCTGAAAGCCCTCCTTGCAGCCCTTGATGTCCTTGTTGGTGAAGTTGCCGTGATCATCGATGTCGTCGCGACCAGTCAGCTGCTCCAAAGACAGCTTGCCCTTGAAAGGACGCTTGATGCGAATTTCCTCAGGGCCAAGTATCTTTGCGATATCGACGTTGGCGCCAGTCTGCTTCTTGGCGGACGGCAGGAACAGCATGCCGCCGACCTCACCCTCTCCCTCGCCGAACTTGGTGCCGATGCCGCGAATCAGTGTAGGATCGTTGATCGGGTCCGGGAGGTAAATGACACCGGCACCGGGCTTGGCGGCATCCTGGGCGCGTCCGACTGGAACGGAGCCGACCTGGCGCGACCCCCATCCGATAAATCCGTGAACAGACTTTTGGGCGATGAGCAGGGAAACTCGGCGACCGGCCTCGTGACGGAGGGTGCGTTGAAGGATCAGAGCATCGACAAACTGCAAGAACCACGGCATTAGCATGTGATGGGAGGGGAAAAAAAATCGGGTCAAAAGACAGGGAGAGGAAAGATACGAACCTGGTTCGCGTGAGGAGCGGCGACGAAGAGGATGGGACCCGTCTTGGGAACCTTCCACGATCCTCGCGGGTGAACCTCGCGGAAGAAGAGGTCGATCAGACTGCCGAGAACCCATAGGAAAAGATCGTATTTCCAGTTAACCATAGGATAGAGCTCCTTTGGCGGGGTGGGGTTGGACTCGCTCTGTGGCGGCGCGGCGTCGGCGGTTCCAGCGTGGCCAGGCATGGCTTCGACGACGGCGATGGCACGCGTAGACTAGAACTGGCGCGGAGGGGAGGATGAAGAAAAATTAAGAAGAAAACCAGTGTGGTGTGCGATGTTGCTTATCTGGCGCCAGGTGGTTTCTCTGCTCCAAAGAATTGCGCCACTCCCTTAGGCTCTCATCCTCGGTGGTAAGGGAGTTTGCGGGTGCTGCCGGGCAGCGAGCGATATCGTCGATGGGTGACTATTCAGAAAACTATGCGATGCTGCGTATGCGTAAATCAACAGACGTAATCGAGGCGAGGAAGAAATAATCGAGATGACCTGCGGATCGCGGCCAGGGTAAATCTATACTCGTAGAGAACGTGAAGAGAGACTGAAAGAGAGGACTGACGAGTGGAAAGTTTCCCTAAATTTCGGGAGGGATGTGCAGGGCAGACAAGTCGAGCCAGTCAGTGGTGTGGCCTTCTGAAGCTATTGCTGGCAGAACCGACTGGAAGTATCAGTACATTGACAGGCGAAGCGCGCAGGGGAATCGTAGAAGGAATGACAGAAGAGAAGCGCATCCGAATTGGGCATGCACCTACCAAGGTGGCCGTAGGGGCCAGATCCCATTGGCTGCCCTGTGGAGATACCCCACGCTGCATGACTGCTGAGGAAGTACCCGATACTTCTCCCCAGCTATCGAGTTCCAAGGTACCTTCACCAGGGTGGGTGCCTTTTACCTTGGACACCTACCTAATTACTTGGCAGATGGAGCCCCAGACGCCCCTCCTGCTCTTCTGAGCTGTCGCACTGCCTTTCTCGTCTGTTCCGTCTCGTTCCGCCGAGTTCGCCAATTTCGCCGAGTCACCCTCTCGTGTAGAGGATGGCTTCTTCTTTGCTGTTCTGCTCTGTCTATTTTGGCTCTTTCCATCGAAGAAGACTTGTTGAGTAAGACATGCCAACGCTCACGCGACTGTCTTCAGACTGCGGTTGCTGCAGATTCTCCAGATCATCTCGTCACTACTGAGTAAGTACTGTGCAATGCGGGGGAGCCAAACTAAAAATACGGAGAAGCTCTGTCTTTCTTCCATCTCGACATTGGCCAGCGACCTCAGCCCAGCCCCAGCTCCAGCCCCAGCTCCAGCCCCAGCTCCAGCCCCAGCTCCCCCAGCCCATCTCATCTCGTTCCATCGTTCCTATCCAAGCTCAGCTCGGATCAAAGACGGCAAAGACAAAGCCTGCAATCTGGACTTGATAGACTCTGGAAACTCGGAGATGCACATGCTACGTTACCAGAAGCTGGACGAGACGAGACTGCAAGGTCACCAACCCCTCACGCTCAACCGTTAACCTGTTGTCTACATGCATTTTGTTGGGAACGTTGCAGAACTTACTCATACCAGGAGTGCAAACCACGGATACACACCACGCATAACCCATTCAACAACTAATTAGTCCCTATGCTGCGGGCTGCCCGAACAGGCAGGCATCGCCATCGCCATCGCCATGTTGACAATCTCAACTTCCGTACTCAACTTCCGTAGGCCCATTGCACCCAGCATCGGTACAAAGCAGCTATGCCCACGGCAGTGCTCCGGCTGAGGCTCGTCTGAATCACGTCTGCCGCCTCTAGAACCCGTCCTGGGCTTGATTGGGCCGACCTACCCCCGTCCGTGCTGTCATTGTTTCTTCGTCGCCGCGCACTTGCAGCCCGCCGATCCTGCGTCCAGGTCCGAGTTTACCTCTGCAGAATAACGCGGCAAGGTCATTCATACGTCAGCCATGCGCGCCAACCCTCGACGGCGGACCAGCAGCTTGGCCCAGACTCGGCGCGACCTGTTTTGCGGAACTGGTGCGACGGGTGTGAGGTACTCGAGCATGCGGTTATTATATTACCGTTGTGTCCCCCCGGCACGACATCAAGGTATGCAGGTAAATGGGACAATATTTGGTCATGTTTGGTATGGCGTACAGTGTCCGACTTTAAACTGGATAACGACCATCCAATGATGACGCAGACGTTTGTGATGATAACAAGCGACTAGGAAAGTCGTGCATCGCTAAAAAAAAAAACATCATTTGAATAGTCTGGAGGTGAAAACCCGATGACCACGACATCAACATTAGTCAATCTAAATCGTATCACCCTCTTCGTTTCAAGCATAGAAGAAGACGATTCGGAAGAAGAAAAAAAAGTGGCATAACGAAAGAACGACCATCGTTCTCTTGCCCTGGCAGATGGCCAAATACCCGTGTACCTTGCCGTTCTCCGCAAGAATAATCTCGGTGCCGGACCCTCACCGACCCGGGACCGGTGATCCTTGTGGGGTCACGGCGCCGCGCTCAGCCGATACGCCTAGCGTATTCGCCGATGCCTTGATTCTGCGCCGTTATCCGCCGACATAGCTTCAGAGTGCGCCAATCACTAACTTGCTCGCTTACCACCTAGTCCTGGTAACAAGCTCTTGTGATCGTGGCCATGACTCTACGATAGTTGAAACCTTCAACCTCTGGCTCTCCTACAAGAGCCAATGGTCTGCAACTGCAACAGACATCTCTACAGAATGTATAGAATTGGATCCCCCAGCAGCCACCACGACTCTCCACTGTACCATCCACTGGTAAAGCTGCGCATCGTATCTTGTTCCCACTAGATAAGTTCCGATGCGAGCTAAAGCGTCAAATCACCCGTACGGCCAAACATAGCGCATGAGTGTGTTCACGGCAGTCCTCCAAACGCATTGCAGCGCATGAGCTGCACATGCAACCGTGATACCTTTTTGGTCCGTGGTAAATGCGTCTCACAGGAACATCAGACCGAATTCGTGCGGACGGTGGGAAGAGCCGCACGGCCGTGTCTGAGCAGGACAGGACGCGAAACTCGTCCGAGCATACGATGCTGCGGAAATGCGTTGCGCGTCCAACAAACATGCCACCTTAGCGCAGCTCACCCCCGCGAGCCTCTCTGCCGCCACGGTCTGGAGGGTATACTCATTTTCGACAAGGTGCCCCGCGTGGATCGACACAAGGAAGCGATAGCTTCAGAGGACCAGGGAGGGATACCCTTGACACGAAAACGACGGCGGATATCGACCCCGGCCAGCAAGCAAGAAGCAAAAAAAGTGCATGAGTTTGACAACTGTCGCAGTGTGGATATCAATGCTCTAGTAATCTATCAATGCCGCCTCCCCGTCCTTTGCCATCTCGTCCTTGGCCCGCTGGATGACGTCAACCCAGTTGGGCGGTCTGCACCGCTCCTTCGCAAACAGCTCCTCGGCGTCCAGCCCGAACTCGAGGAGGCTGTGCTCGTCCGTCCACTCGCCCATGCCCATGAGCCCGATGGGCACCTTGCCCACCGTATCCGGCCCAGCCTCGCCTCCCGCGCCGGGCTGGTCGTGCGGGACTACGTATCCGGCTGGGACTGTGACGCCGGGTAGTCCGCAAAAGTTGCCCAGCCACACGTACTCCATGGAGCGGAGCGTGCGGTCGCCGTCGCTGACGCCGTATGAGAGTTCACTCTCCCTGATGATGGGCCATCCCGCGGAGGCGGTGGTGGGTGTGACGATGATCATGCCCGGGTACGCCTGCCAGAGGTGCGCCAGGTGCTGCATCAGCAGACCGCGGAGTTTCTGGGCGAGGAGGTAGTCGACGGCGGTGGTGACGCGGCCGATGGCCAGCAGGATGCGGTTGCCGTGGGTGAGGTTCTTCGTGTCCGGGAGAAGGGTCGCTGCGTCGGTCAACACAGTCAAGGCGTGCGCCGACTGGCCTTCCACGAGGAAAGGAATCTCGACGGGCACGGTGATGTAGCCGTGGTGCGTGACGAGACGGGCGATCATGGTGCGGCACATACGCTGGATGGCGGGGTCGGCCTGCGCAAACCATGCCTCGGGAATGCCCAGAATCTTGCCGCGCTTCTCGCTCGGAGAGAGGATGAAAGGCGAAGCTTGGATGAAGCTGGATCCTGGATGCGGTGCGCCAATGGTCTCGAAGCAGGCTGCGAGAGATTCGACGTCTGCCGCGATGGGTCCGTTGACAGCGCAGCTGTTGCTGTGGTTTGGGCAAGGGTCGAAAGAGACGCGGCCGTGGGATGGCTTCAGGCCGTAGACACCGCAGAGAGCCGACGGGATGCGGATGCTGCCTCCGCCGTCACTGCCGAGTGCCACAGGGACGATGCCGGTTGCGACGGCGTAGCCTGCTCCCGATGAGCTGCCGCCAGTGTAATAGCCACGATTGTAGGGGTTTCTAGGCGTTCCGTGGATGGGGTTGTTGCCGGTGGTATCTGGCCTGTCAGCTTTGAAGATGCCGTGGGTAGGGAGGTCCTACCTAGTCCGAATTCGTGCATGGAGAGCTTGCCCATGATCATAGCGCCAGCTTCTTGGAGCTTCTCAACACACCAGCTGTTGATGGACTTGCCGGGTTCGGCCTCGGTCGTATAGTCGTTTCTCGACCCGAGACAGGTACGATACCCGTCAACCTCGTACTCGTCCTTGACTGCCGTTGGAACGCCGTCCAGGGGACCCAAGGAGCGGCCCTCTTTGTATCGCTTCGTGGATGCTTCGGCAGCGGCAAGTACCTGGGTCACCTTTGTATCGAACCATGCGATCGAATGCTCGCCCTGTGGGGCGGTATCGCGGCGGATCATGGGCAAGATGGCGCGGGCCACGGCCAGTGGCGTGACCTCGCCCGACAGGTACATCTCATGATAGTCGGAGACGGAGTAGTACTTGAAGGGCCTAGGTTTCGACGTCACTGCACTCTCCCGATGGAGGACAGCTGGATCCTTGGCCTCATCCATGGGGAACGGCAGTACAGTCGGATCGTATCGGGGCTCGACATCCTCAATAAACTGGCGAATCTTCCTGAGGCTGCCGAAGCCGGCGTTGCCCCAAATAAACGAGCGGATAAACCAGAACCACTCCATCCTGAATGTGTTAATCGTGGCGTATCACAGGCTGAGGTCAACCTACAGGGATGCCGCTATAACCAACAGCCACCCGCGCAGCGGCGGGTTGCTCCCTCTCTCATTTTTGTACGGAACCGGCGGTCTACCATGAAGCAGTTAGCTTTGGTTTCTGGTTGTCAGCTCCCAATGTCTGGCGTGTTCATCGCAGACAGACACTTGGGGGAGGTTTGAACGAAACAGCAAAGCAACCTACCCGGGCAAGGGAGCAGGATAGTTGATGAACTTCTTTCGGGTTTCAGAGCTCATGATGGGCCGCCGGCGGACGGGACTAGGCGGCGAGGTAGGACCAACTCGGGAGTCGGTTTCAACCTGTCGTTGCGATTCAGTGTCGGGTCCAGCAGTGGCTTGTGCCGTCGACGGTGGCATCGTATATCTGATTTAAGCCTGGCACCAGCCGCAAAGCAGGGCGGGAGACCAGGACAAGCTTATATACGCAGCTAGCTTAGGCACGACTGTGCGTCGGAATCAAAGACTAAGGTTGATGCTGATGCCCCTGGGCTGGGATGCCGCCGCTGGGACCTTCCTCGTATGAGAGCGCTGGGCACGCCCATGCAAGGAAAATGCGGTAAGACGTAAGGTCGAGCGCTCGTCACGGACTGATCGTCGTTGAGGGGTTAGGTGGAAGGACGTTGCGAAGTCTATGTGCCCGTCTGAAATGGATCCAATAGTAGCTGGCGGTGAACAGATATCGTCAATGGAACACCTCGTTGCCGGGCACCGAGGTGAGGAGGTTCTTATGCTGAAAATCAAGTTCAAACTGACGACGGAAGAAGCTGATGCCAGTGAGAAGGTACAGGAAACACAGCGTTGGGACAGCTGTTTGATGCGACTTGTCGGGATCCTCGGCCGGCCAATTCTATATATCCCTGTCGATGAACGTGCGAACCAGCGTTGCCTCGCCCCGTCTTTCTCTGAATGCGATTTATTGATGGGCACAACAGCCGGGGAATTGAAATGGTGCTAATGCAGTCACGGTAGTAAGAGGAAGATGGGACAAGTAATGGACGAGGAGGGAGCGGCTGAGCTTGTTTGGATTTGGCTCTTTTGCTGACGAATCTCCTGCATGGTTTTCCGTGACTACTGCACACTGGCAGTGTCTTGAGTGCGATGGATGTCTCGGAGAGATGAACACGCGCCTCGCCTCGGCACCGAGAACATCTGCGATGCAGGTTTTTTTCCCATCCGGTGTCTCCAGCTAGCCATGACGTGGTTGGATGACTTGGTGGGCAGTGAAACTTCAGGAAGCATTGGCGGTAGTCCAGACGAGGATACTGCCGCACATATTTGCGGAGGATTCGAGGACATGAGCCGAGTTGAGGCGTTCCATTTCGGAACCAGAGCCGGTGGCTGTTTCATGCATGGCAAAAGAAGTTGTTGGCTGCGCCTGGTTCGCTCGTGGCAGCAATCATGGATAGGCTTGAGAAGGGCGCTGGAAAGGAAGACTCGCCTTGAACGACTGCTCAGACACATTGGTGGTAGTGACTGCGACTGTAGTGTATGCCTCGGGAACGGAACCAGGACGACCACTGACGTCGTGCCACGGTTGATCGTGGAGGGCCGAGGGTGTGAGTGGTGTGAGACAGCTGCAGTCTTCGGGGATCATCGTGGCTTGTCCCAGAGGACGTGTTTCCGCTTCAGCCACAATGACAGTCAGATCCCACTCGTTCTCCAGCCACAGGTAATCCATGAAAACATCACGTGCTACGCATGTTCTCAGCCACAGCATCAAAGTGTTCTGCTGACAGCTTCTCCATACCCAAATAGCGGAGGACAGAGCTAAATGACGGCGTGACCCATTCTCTGGTCTCAAATGACATCCGGGTCATTGACTTTTTGCCCCTCGACCACAAACCTACTAACAACCTAAAGTTGGACAAGAAAAGTGCACGTCAATTTCGCAGCCATGACTCATCGAGCACTTCCTATAGTCCACGTCTGAGCGTCTAGCGACCTTTTGGCGTTCGGCATTTTCCCTTCAATCTCCTTATCTGGGCTTCTTTGATAAGCACACCAGCGCGTCATTTCGCACCACCAACAGCTCGCGATCTCCTACGCGCACCTGCGATCAACAACCACAGCCGTCTGTCTGAACATCTTCTGCGAGCGCTTGGTTAAGTTTGCTCTCATTGCAACCCAGCGACAACAGTTTTACTGCGCCATAGGTCTATTCCCCAGCCTCTCTCGCTTCAACATCAACGGCTGTGATTTCATCCTCGTCGCATCCAACCTCATCCCACTTTGCTTTTCGAACTCAGTATGACTAGCGCGCTTCACTCGCTTATCCTCCGACAATATCTCGAACCCTAAAGCCCACAACCGTTCCATGGCATCTTCAACACTAGACGACTTGGTGGTGAGTGCGCGGAGACTCGCGTAACAGCATCTTCAGGAGAGAACTGACAACTCCAGGCGGAGTTTCCCCTCCTCGACCCCACGGTCGTCATCGCTATTGCTAGCGAGGTGGACCTCCACGATGCTGCCCAGCTAGTCAGTGTGCGGGCGATGTTGCATAGCCTCGCCCAGGACGTTCTGGCCGAGGAGGCCAGCGGATTCAATGCCAGTGGTGTACCCGATGCTGTCAGCACCAACGATACTGGGACTGAAACCCGCGACAGCTCGACAAACGTGTCGGAAGGCCTCCCCTTGAAGGACTCTGACTCCACCGGGACGGGCCTTACTAGCCCATCCGCATTCGAGGACTCCGAGTACGATGTGCCGCGCATCACGACTTTCGATGGCGACTCGGAAGAAGAAAAATTGCTGCAACTTCGGGAAATGTTTTCTGATCTGAAACCTCACGACGTCAGCTTTGCTCTGAAGAAAGCACGGGGCGACTTTCAGATGGCCCTGGGGACTCTGCTGAACGTACAATTTCTTGAATCTATCGGGGAGAGGCCCAAGGGCATCGACGGGTTCTTCGAACCAGAGAGGCCCATCAGCAAGCGCGGCAAGAAGAAGAAAAAGGGGAAGAAGAGAAAAGAACTGCTCATTGATGATTCGTCGGGCTCAAGCAGCGCTGCCGACGCGTCTCCTGTGGCCGAGGATAACGAGAGTAAGTGCCATGGCTGTGATTCCAGGGTAGAACTGACATGTTGCAGGGACAGAAAAGATCCTCTATGTTGTCGAGAAGCTTGACCTGCCCTTTGAGGAGGTGGCGAGTGTTTTCGAGGCTCGTAGAGGTTCCGTTGAACGTACCATCATTGAGTTTCTGGAAAGATATACGAAACAGGGAGTTGTTGTCGACGATAAGAACAGCACCTTTGGGAAGCAGCATCTTCACGAACTGAAAAAGCAGTACCGGCACATCCCCGAACAGCTATTATCTCCTCTTGTCGAGGTCACCAGAAGTGATCACCAGTGGACTGAGGAGGTTGCCGCCCTATTAAACCGATACTTTGGCAAACTGCCAGCTAAGCGACTCGACGTCGACTACAAGCTTGTTCCCATATCTGGTGAAGACGTCGAAGGCTCGTCAGCTGGATGGCAAAAGGTAGCACCATCGAAGACGTCGGTCATATCGCCCATAGGACGGCCCTTGAACAGTCCAGCCCTCAGCAGTCCCACGTTCGGGCCTCGCACTTACAAGCAAGCGATGGACGCTATCGGCGTCCACCGCGAAGCTTCAGCTCATTCATTCAACACTGCTGGGCAAGTGTACAAAAAGGGTCACTTGTACCGCCAGGCAGCCGGATTCTATGCAGATCGCGGACGGGAAGAGGCACGTAGTTTTGCCAAGGCCAAAAGCGTAGCCGCCGACATGCATGTCGCCAGCACCAGCTCCGCAAACGAAATAGATCTTCACGGCGTAGAAGTCGCAGACGGCGTCAGAATCGCCCGAGAACGCGTGTGGGACTGGTGGAACAATCTGGGGGAGTATCGGGCGAGGAAGGCCCAGGAAGGGTTCAACATTGTTACGGGACGAGGTCTTCATAGCGCTGGAGGCGTCTCGCGTTTGCGGCAGGGCGTTATTGCCGCCCTCGTCAATGATGGCTGGAAGGTTTCCGTCGGGACCGGAAGTTACCGCGTGACGGGCCGCCGTTGAGGATCTACGTGGCTGCGTCAGCCAGACCAGAAGACCGTCAGAGGCTTTGAGCAGCAGGCAACAGTATTGCGAGCCCTGGTACGTGCATACTCGCCGCACGGCCGGCGTGTTCCGACGTAACGAGTACCACGAGAGGAGTCGTGGCAGAGAGCAGTGGCATTTTGAAAGCGAGTGATGTCTTTTGGGTCATCCCTGGCCAAGATACCCCTGGAAGTAGGTTGTCAGCAGTTGTGCAATCGACGGAAGATGTATCTGTATAAGCAGATATTGGGCGTTCGACTTCAATCACGAATGATATTGGTGTTGTTTTAGAAAGTCGCCATGGCGAAGCTTTTTCCTTTGGACAGAACCGGGGGGGGAGGGGGGGGGGGGGGGGGGGGGGGGGGGGCGGGGCGGGGTGTGGGG
>MASP02000134.1:0-25481 GCA_001693025.2 Colletotrichum lindemuthianum | reverse complement strand
GACTTACTAGTACTAGACTAGACTAATACTAAATACTAGTAGTATTTTTTCCAACCCTGGTGCCAGTAAACAGATCGACATGGCAGACGGCACGCTCTACAGTATTCTGATGTGTACGGAGTACTGCACGGGCAGTACATAAGCGGGCGGCGGGAAAGGAAATGTGGCGGTTGCCGGCCAGCTGTTCCCTGTCTAATGTCCCGGGAAGCAGTGAGGTGTCAAGTTCCTATTCATGCTGGGATTGACGCTGATCTACACTTCGCTTGACGGTGAGGCTGCGGGCGTTGAGCGGCTGAAATTTCGGGAGATGTGCGGACGAAGGGCTCAAGTCACACGCTGAGTTCGTCTGCCAGTGTGTTGGGTGACTACTGCGCACATGGTCTGATGAACCGGCAGAGGTTCTCGCATCAAATAAGACGTCGCGAAAGTTGCGACGAGCGGCAACCTATCACTTCAACATGATCAATCGTGAGTGTCGCGGACACAACCACAACAACACAACACGGCTAGCGTGTGGTTATTTCTGGCACTCCGTGGTGGCAGCTGCTGGCGCGGATGCGAGCACACGAGGCGTTCGGTACCTGCATCCAGACATTCTGCCCTTGCCAAGCATGGTAGGGTTCCTTGCTGCTGGGGTGACAATCACGACGGTGGCGGCGAACAGCCTCGAAGAACGTGCAAGCGGGAAGGCCCAAGACGGCAAGCCGTGGGTGACGTGTTGGCACCTGAAGGTGTGCGACTCGAATGTCTCGCCGCTAAAGCAGCTAGACATGCGAGAGAAGAAGGATTTTCAGGAGGGTCGGAGTTCTGGTAGGCGCTAGAAGGCATTTCTTGAAAAATGGACGGTGCGTCTTGGTAGTGAGGCGTGATAAGGTCATGTCTCAGCGTGAATTCGGTTCAAGCACTCGGCAGACGCGGTTGCAGTCGTTTGAGAACTGGCTACCGAGTGTCAGCTCTCTGTTCATCCATCTGCAGGCAGTGGATGGATCTCGCAAAAGTTTCGCGCGAACCCCGCGGAGTTGAGAGTCTAGACTGTCGGTCTGGAAGATCTGGGGAGTTGGGAGTGGCCGGTAAAGCGACTCCGTGTCTGAATTGGAAGACGGACTGTCGTCGACGCGCCAAAAACAGGGACGGAGGACAGTGACGGCATCGGTGGCCGCAGACAGTGGACGAGAAGATTCGGGGGTCGGTGGGCCGAGAAGGATTAGGGGCTCAGCGCCGGGTTGTTGAAGTCTTGGCAGGGGTGGAAAACGGGCGACAACGACCGGGAGGTTTTACCGTGCGGCGCTCATTTGCGGTGAGGTGTTTTGAAAGCGGGAACGTCCAAGGTCGTTATGACGTCAGTCGTAATTAGTGGGTCTATGAAGAGTGGGGGTCGCCTGCCTGCCGCCGAATGAACAGGCGCGGGTGGGCCATGAGGAAACCACGACTGATGAACGCGCTTGGAGGGCAGGAAGCCCGAAGCACCAGTTGGAGGCAAGAGATGGGCAGACTGTGCTTGCCACGTAAGGTAGGTGCAGAAGTGTAAGGTAGGTTCCGTACTGAGTGAGCAGAGGTTGCGGATGGTACCTTAGGTAACTTAGTTACACTTGCCTCTGCAATTGCAACCCCACACAGGTCCTTGATCTTGTCCACTGCATTCTACTCGATTCTCTAGTGTATAGTTCCAGAGGCAGGAGACAGCAAGACAAACCTAGCAGACGGAGGACTGATCAAGTCCGAAGGGTATGTACAGGCCGTCGGCCGACGTGAAGAGGCGCCAAGACACACCGCTCCTGCGACACGCGCCGCTCATGGAATGGATTGACAGCAACCTCGTATCGGGCCCATCTGCCTTTTGTTGGTGTGGTGCGCCAGCTGCTCCAAGAAAGTCAGACGGCTGTTGAGTCCTGATATCTCAATGTTCCTTCACTGGCGCAAGCTCTTCGGCTTCTTCGGTCCTTCTGGCCATCGAAAACGCCATCCACGCACCAATGCGCTATTTCTGTTGAGGTGTCTTGCAGTGACAGTTGAATGTGGTGGCGGCCATGTGCTTCGACAATGGTAGTGTCGACGGCGCTGCTTCCATGATCGACGGCGTCTGTTCGCGGCAGAGACGGTTCGGTGCAATGCGGCAGCGGCAGACGCTGAGAGCCTCACTGTCTCAATGCTGCCAACGCATGGGCCAGGGATGAGGTGCGCGGATGAAGGTCCAACGCGTGGCAGGGTGACGGGATCGCGATGACGGACGATCGTGGGTTCATCCCAGCTGCAGAGGCAGACCTTTTCTCGCCTTGCATTCTGTCAGGGTCTCCGTAGCGATGCAGTTTCCGATCACGTTTATCTGGATCTGGGTTTGTGTTCGTGTCTACATACACTACGGAGTACAGATGGAATCTTCACTGCAGAGTCCCCGCAGGGCGCATGTGCGGTGATGGAATTGATGACGATGGAGAGAGTCAGTGGGCAGCAGTTTGGGCGTCCTCTGCTTCCTTCACCAAATCATCATGGCCGAGGCACTAGAGGTTTTGCAGTCTAGACCTGCCGCGTACCGAACATGTCCCGAAAGAGACAGCGAGCCGCCGTGCCTTAGCCCGAAGTCGTGTAACAGACCATCGATGGACTGCATCAGCATCACAAGCCAGAAAGGACGTCTTGGAAAGGCCGCGAAAGACATGGCATCAAAGGCGCAGCATCTGCAAAGTTTCGAGAAAAACTCAAGAAAGCCAAGGGGCCACTGCCATAACAGAGCAGGTAATTGCAATGTCGCAGCGACGGTCCAGCCATCGCCCTATCGCCCACTGCGGTTCCGCCGAGTAATCAACCTGACATTCACCGCGTTCAGGGCCCCCCGTCGCCATACCCAAGCTGCCTTCCAGGCCCTCCCGGCTCCTCTCGCTGAGGTTCAGCCACGGTTCTTTGCCATCACCGACGTCCAAGATGGTCTCCCGACAGATGGATTCTGTTCTGGTCCTTTCCTCTGCTCATGTACTGGAATAGTGGGCGCGATGTCTCAGTGGGGGATCAAGACCAAGCATCGTCCTCCCGGTCAGAGTCCGCAGGACGCATGCAGAACTTCTGCACTGCAGCTGTCGCCAGTGGTCAGCACGCCGAGGGACAGGGTGATAGGGTACATGCACATCAAAAGGGTCCAAGCTCCCTGATTGCGATTGCGATACCTCAGAGCGCATCTCGGTTCCACGCTTGCCCCTAAAGAGAACACCATGGAAAAATGGAGCCGCGACTTTTTAATGTTATGACGACGTTCGATTTCAAGTAAGGATCGGCGTCTTGTCTTCCATTCCCTATTCTCTTGGCTCTGGGCGCCGCCGTAACACGGCCGGCCGGGCCCTTGTTCGATGCGATAGGTCAACGGCCAGCATCAACGACACGACCCGAATCTAGTTGGTTCCAGTCACCGGCGCAGGCATAATTAGAGTCTGGGAGATGCTGGTGGGATAAGTAGAACCTTTTCTTGGTTTCTCTAGAGCTCGACATGTATCAGTACATCCTCACTACCTGTACTCCTGGCGATACCTCGGTGCGGTCCAGATATCTCATCCCTATCCCGGTCCCAGCTCCAGTCTTGGGACCCCTTCCAGTCCATACAAACTCCCTCTCCTGATGGATGCTCCAAGTTCCGCTCCGCGCTGTCCCAACCCGCCGCAGTACTGCCACTTTCCGCTGATTGCCATCCATCGCTCGCTGCAAGGCCCTGATTGCCCTTTCTGGTCTTGCGCTGTCGTGTCCCTGAACGCGCGCGTCCATCCTTGCATCAAGGTGTGCGGTCCCGAGCAATATTTCATCTTTGTCGTTTCTCCTCCAGATCGGACAAGAGCTCTTTCCCCAGCCTTTTCCCTCCCCTTCCCCAGTTGCACCTACCCTCAAGGTACACTCAATCTCTCGGGGAAGGAAGTTCCGACCAAAAGTCTATCGTCTTCTCGGTAGACCTCGCCTGCCGCAGCACCGCCTGTGTCTGGTGACTTTCGCATCGACAACTCCTAGCCGGCAGTCGACATCACGTATCGCCCTCGCCTGCTCGACCTCTCGTCGCTCCTGGCTTCTCGAAGCCCAATCTTCCAACATGCTGAACCGCGCCCGCGCCGACTCGGACGAGAATGAGAAGCACTCTTCTCACACTTCAGACACCGTCCAGACCGCGACCGACCCCAGCTCTCAAGCTCCCCAGGCAGAGAAAATCACCCGCTTAAACACCGAAAGTCTGCTGCCGCTTCCCACCGACCATCATGCCGCTCACCAAGAGTTTTCGCCTTCGGAAAGCCGAGAGCAAGCGTCGCGTCTGAACGACGATCTCGAGCTGCTGCGCGCCGAACGCCTCATTTCCAACCAGGAACATGATGGTCGCTCTAACAGAGGAGGCCGTTCGCACAACCCCGAGCCTACAGACGTCTTTGCCGGCAACCCCAACGACGAGCTGGCCAAATCTCCACCCGAGAAGAAGGCCGGCGCATTTGCTTTTGCCGTCTGGAAGTGGCTTCGCAAGTTCCCGCGATGCTTCCGCTACACCGTCTACATGCTGCCCGGTGCCGCCCTGCTTCTCATTCCCACCCTGATCGGCCACTACGCCGTCGACGCCGAAAGCTCGACCGTCGGTGGCGCCACCGGCGTCTACCTATCCTGGTTCGGCATCTGGCTCGAGGTCCTTTGGTGCTCGCTGTGGACCTCGCGCGTGATCACCAGCTTCATTCCTCTCATCTTTGGCGGCATCGCAATCGTCATGGGCTCCTCGAACCACAAGAAGTGGAGGGACGTCGGACAAGGCCTCGAGCTGCACACGGCCCTCTTCATGTGGATGCTGGCGATTATGATCTCCTTCTCCCCCATCATCGAGGACCACAGAGTTGTCCCCGACGGCCAAACGCTGGATGACCTGCCGACGCTCCAGTGGATCGACGTTGTCCGCAAAATCATCATCGCCTTCCTCGTCATGGCCGCCCTGAACTGGGCCGAGAAGATTTGCATCCAGTGGATCGCCACCTCCTTCCACCAGCGTACCTACGTTCAGAGGATCGAGACCAACAAGAGCGACATTGACCACCTCGTCCACCTGTACGAGCACTCCAAGATGCGCATCGCCCGCGAAGACTCCATCTGGCAGACGACCGAGACTGGTGGCCCCTCGGGATCTCGCACCCCCATGGGCATGGTTGGGAAAAACGTCCGCACCGCCTTCTCCAAGGCTGGCGCCGTCGCCAACCGCGTCGGCAACGACTTCATAGGACGAAAAGTTGCCTTCAACCACGCCCGCAAGATCGTCTACGAGATGCTCCGCAACACCGGTTCCGCCCACGCGCTGGCCCGCCTGATCTTCCGCAGTCTGGTCAAGGAGGACCAGGACACCATTTACCTCGAGGACATGCAGACGGCCTTCAAGACGATCGAAGAGGCCGAGCACGCATTTGGCATCTTTGACAAGGATCTCAACGGCGACATTTCCATGGAAGAAATGGAGGGCACCTGCAACGAGATCCACCTCGAGCGCAAGGCCATTGCCGCTTCTCTGAAGGACTTGGACTCCGTCATCAAGAAGCTCGACAAGGTCTTCCTCTTCATCATCATCATCGTCGCCATCATCGTCTTCATCTCCATCCTTTCCGGCTCCGCCGCTGCTGGCCTCGCCTCCGCCGGCTCCAGTTTCCTCGGTCTCGCGTGGATGCTGCAGGCTACCGCCCAAGAGTTCCTCCAGTCCATCATTTTCGTCTTCGTCAAGCACCCTTTTGACGTCGGCGACCGTGTCACCGTCTACGGCAACACCGGCACCTTGGGAACCGGAGACGACTACTACGTAACCGAGATCTCGCTGCTCTACACCGAGTTCAAGAAGATGGAGGGCCACGTCGTCCAGGCGCCCAACAGCGTCCTCAACACCCTCTTCATCCTCAACCACCGCCGTTCCGCTGGTCTCGCCGATCCCATCGAGCTGAAGCTTGGTTTCGGCACCGACCCCGAGGCCATCGAGGAGCTCAAGTCCCGCATGCTCAACTTCTGCCTCGACAACAAGCGCGACTACCAGCCCCGCATCATCACCGAAGTCAAGACGCTCAACGAGGTCCAGTCCTTCACCATGAACCTAATCTTTTTCCACAAGTCCAACTTCCAGAACGAGCTGTTGCGTCTGCAGAGACACAACAGGTTCGCCGCCCAGCTCATGGCCGAGATCCGCTCCATCGGTATGCCCGGTCCCTGGCAGGTGCAGCCTGGTGGTTCCCGCGAGTACCCCTTGTACTGGACGGGAAGCGCGCCGCCGCCGTCGTACGACAACAGCCGCAACGGCCCCAGCGGCAACCCTCCTGCCACGCCCACGGACGCCCAGTCGCACCACTCGGTCTCTCACCAGTCCGTCGGTGGCGGTCAAGCCGTCGCCACTCGTGCCCGCGCCGACTCGCGCGGTGTCGTGCCATTCATCGATGACAGATGGAACGACTTCCAAGATGTCTTTGAGTCTCGTAGAGAAGTTCACCAGCCTCACATTTCGCGGCTTCAAGCGATCCGCGAGCGCTCCGATCTGGAGCCCCCCGACAGCAGCAGCTCCGGCGTCAACCCGCGGCAAAGTCACGACTCGGCTTCCCAACGACGCAAGTTCTGGGGCAGACCCCGCAGCTCAAGTAGAACGAGATCCAACGACATTGTCTAAGCGGCGGCAGTCCCCGCAAAGTGCTGCCTGGCTTGCAGCAAGAAGATACCTTGTCATACTTTTAATGCACTATTCCATTCATAGCGAAGCGATACATTGGAGGACTCGAGAAGACGTAACACGACGCATCAGGGAACGTGATGTGTTGCATGATCACCTGTCACCTCGCAGGTGTCGATGGAGATGTAAGAGAAATTGGCCAAAAGTTTGTACGATGAAGACTTGGACAGAGCCGAAGTGCCTCTTCTTTAGACATCGGGGTAAATACCCAATAGAGTCCTCGATTCATGATTCAACATGACCATGTATACCAGGTCAATGTCATGTCCAGAACCTGCGCTCCTGAAGTAGGGTCATCTGTCAGCTGAATGTCAGTTTCCATACATGTTGACACTCGATGAAGTCGTCTTTGGGTTGCTGCCTGGAGTGTCATGACTACACTTCCTTGGCACACAGCCTCGAACCTTTGGCCGGGTCTTGGGTGCCATGTAGGGAGGGATCGTTTGGATCATCATACGAGAGACGAGGCCTCAGTAAGTGCTGCCGCTTGACGAGAATACCGCACGGACGGGACTGTATTCCAGAATGTGCAGCGAACGTCCAGTGTTTTCGGTCGACAACGCCATGACCTGCAGTACCAGTTGCGCATGACTCCAAACCGCCAACGCAAAGCAGACGAGCTGTGCTGAATCACTCGAGTCTCAAACCACGTATGGTCGATGACGCGCTGATCTGAATTGTCCCTATAGCATTTTGGATTTATGCTTACAGATTAGTTGCATAGAGTTGCCAACTTGAACCGTTTGATTCGGCAGGTTATCGTAACCGTTGCAAACTTCCTGTTGCACCTTCCAGGTGAATGCTTGATAGCGCATATCCGCTGACTGCTCGAGTCCATGCGCTTACCGAAGTTTATGCACCACCGTGGCATAGCAAGGACAGGATGAAACTTTGGGGCATGGGAATAAGGGGCGACGGTTGCGTGTAAGCGACCTGACCATGTGTCTATTGGTGCTGGTTGCATGGCGAAAGCGACAAGTTACGGTTCATCTGATTAACACATCTAGGACCAGGGCCATCCGAGCGTGGAATTGCGCGTTTGGACGGACAGTTTCAATGGCTTGGATGTTGAGGAGCACGGGTGGTGGGTTATAAGAGGTACCGTAGTCCTGAAGGGTTTGTGAACGTCTCGGTGTTCCGCTTCTGCCGCGTGTTTTCGAACAACCTCACGACTGATCCAACTTGAAGTGTCGTCAGAATGAAGTTCCTACTGTCGGCTGTCATGTTTGCCGCGGCTGCGATGGCGGCGAACCCGCAGCTCGTCTCGATGAGCAAGCGAGCCGTGCACCCCCAAGAAGGCCAGGTGTGCTGCAGACACGACGGGGCTCACAACTGCGTGGGTGTTTATCCTTGAGGAATCTGGACAGGAGGCTAATGATGTGTAGATTTGCGTTGCACGCAGTGACGACGTCAGTTTCTTTTGACTCGGTGACGGCTATTATACTGACAAGTTCCCAGGCTTGCGATAGAGGTATCTGCATCTACTAGGCAATGTTTTTGCGGAGGAGAATGGGTTTCCTTTTCTGTCATTATGTCTACATACATGTACCCTATAATCCCACGTTTATGACTCTTGGACCTGATCGGAGAAGCCGGATTACATTAGTCGATCTAGTTGGGATCGCGTCATCCAAGAGATTGATCGTTGCTGCTCCTTCTGGGTTGTGGTTGAGGCGGGAAGGCCAGTAATAACTTGATATAGCATTCACGCGTCATCGTGGTGATGGTAGTCAGATACAGATTTTTCCCTGATGTATGTCTAGCGTCAGATGACAGAATAATGGACAAGCCAAGCAATCTGGTCGATTATTAGTCAATCCTTCAATGATGCCATTCGAACTCTGCGAGTTGTCTAGCTGTATGATAGTCCCGTACAAACAATATGACAGCTTCATCCCTACAACTTGATCATCTCTTAAGCTATAGAAGCCGATAAGTCATTTTTTGCCAGACTCTGTAGAGGATTGCGATCGACACCCTACATGATGGGGTTATAAAACCTCATCCGGTTCTCCGGATCCCACTTCTTCTTCAGCTCGCGCAGCCTCTCCAACCTCCAGTCGTCCCATCCGTACACGGCCTGCAGAGACTCGTCGCCGTGCGCGTAGTTGACGTACGCCCGCAGATGCTCAGGGTCGTCGCTCGCCTGCAGGATGTAGTCCCTCAGTCTCCGGCCGTGCTCTTGCGCAGCCGCGTCGAGAGACGAGTTGGGCTTGTACATGATGTAGGGCGTGATGAGGATCTCGTCGTCGCGGTGGGGGAAAGCCGTGCTCCGTTCGTCGACGCGCTTCACCGCGTGCGTCGAGTAGCCCTCGAGGAGGAAGAAGGACCCTGCGAGCTCGGGCATGCGGGCGGAGATGCTGGCGATGTCGTCGAACACCTTGCGGATGGCGGATGCATCGTAGGATTTCACGCCGATGGGGTACCGGAGCCCCGTGAACCCTTTGGCGCAGCCGAGACTGTCGTCGCTCATGAAGGTCAGGTCGGCCAGGCCGGGCATTGGGGTCGTGCCGGCGTTGACGTTGAGGGACCCGAGGTCGTGGAAGGGTTGGGCGTACTCTCGGGCTACGGTCTCGGGACCGTCGTAGACGACTGCGTACCAGACGACGGGCTTCTCCTGTTAGCTTCGACGTCGTGCTCAAGGCAGAGGAGCGTCAAATACCTGCTTGGGGTCGATCTCGGGAATGTTGACAAAGTACATCCAGTGCGTAGCCTCAGCCGGCTGGTCCTTCATCATCTTGTTTGTCAGGTCGAGCACTGCTTCAAGCTTATCCCCAAGGAAGATAAAAATCTCGTAGGACCACTCCGGGTTGCTGATGTCGTAGACGCGGTACTGCCACTCGGTGACGATGCCAAAATTGTGTCCAGCCCCGCGCAGAGCCCAGAAGAGATCGGGATTCGTAGCTTCAGAGGCCGTCACCGCTTCACCGCTGGGAAGGATGACGCGGGCGGAGATGACCTGGTCTGCAGCCAGGCCGTATTGTCCCTGGAGCCAGCCGTGTCCGCCTCCGAGAATCGGGGCCGAGATGCCGACGCACTCACAGATTCCAGTCACTGAGCTGTCAGCATGAACACGTGCGTGGGGGAATAGAGGGAGACAAAGAACAAGAATCTCCTTCCCAAAGAAGCCAGAGTCAAGGAGCCTGTCTGCCCCAGGTGGTCAGCTTACCTGTTTGTTTGCCAGCCACCCACAACTCGTTGACGACCTTCTTCACACTCGCGCCGCTACCAATGGTAGCAGACTTTCCATCGTCGGCCAGGGCCACTTGATTCCACCCGCGGAGGTCGATGACGATAACGTCGTTGGCCGTATGCAACGCCTCAGTCGCGCCGTGGCCGCCCGACCTCGCCAGGAACGGCAGACCCTGACTGTTTGCGTAGCGGATCTAGAGTCAAAGTCAGTGACCCAGCAGAGGAGCATCTCAGAGCTCCATACCGCGGCTTGGACGTCGCCTTCCGTCACGACGTTGACAACCATGCCGA
Source organism: Colletotrichum lindemuthianum (assembly GCA_001693025.2). Taxonomy (NCBI): domain Eukaryota; kingdom Fungi; phylum Ascomycota; class Sordariomycetes; order Glomerellales; family Glomerellaceae; genus Colletotrichum; species Colletotrichum lindemuthianum. The sequence goes on along the minus strand of MASP02000134.1, from coordinate 15,304 downwards.
CTTCAGGGGCGTGCCACTCTCGCCATCGGCTGACGGAGCCACCGAACGAGGGATCCGACGGCAAGATGACGGAGGCGTTGGACGAGAGTTCCGACGATAACTGCGTCCACGGGGCCGCTCCGTGGGCTACCAAGGATGCCAGTCCGAGAGATCCGAGTATCTTTTGCGTCGAGAGCGAGGATGTATGGTTCAGCGCCCAGGCGACGCCAGCAGCAACGACCTCCATGTTTGGTTTCTGGGAGCAGCTTGAACAAGGGGTTCTTCTCTCGCAGCTTTCGACTCAACGCAGATGATGTAAGATGGTATCGGGTCAGCTTCCCCGCTCGAGAAACGAGTGATGAGAAAGAAGCCCCCGTCTATAGGTTGGCGACCATGCAGCGTGATACTCGTCAGCCGGAACGAGCCGTCTGACATGAGAATTTAGACCCATGATGGGACCAGAAAGCTGCGACGTGATGCGTAAGCTGCTTGCGATCAAGAGGAAGACACGACGTCAAGATTAAGCACTCGCGGCACGGCCAAGACTGGAGATGCAGCATAAGAATTAGATTATTGCGTTTGTGCTTGGCGTTGAACCATCATTTCTGGACACTCTATTTCCAACCACTTCCGAACCCCATCATCACGACCCGTTCAGCAAGCCAGATCGAAAATGGGCGTCGAGCCGCCAGCAGGCACCAACCCGAACTCGACGTCCTGTTGGTTGACGTTTGCGTCCATGAGCGTGTACCACCAGACGTTCCTCTGGGAAAAGAGAGCACAGCCGACCTGAGACCAATATGTGCGGGCGTTGTCAACCGAGGCAACAGCAGCGCCCGACTGAGGCCCAACTGCGCAAGCGAACACGCGTTAGTCTGAGACAGTCTCGAACGTTGAGGAACCTCCCACGAGGGGGGTGGCAGAATGGGAACTTACTGTGCGGCCACCCGGTTTCAGTCACCCACACGGCCTTCCCCGCCGCGACGCGCTCAGTCTGGCCGAGGGCGTCCCAGAAGTTGCCGGCGGCCTGGTCGATGGCGTTGGGCCGCGTCGACTCAAAGTAGGGAAACGAGTTGTGGCCGAGCCAGTCGAGGGCCGCGACGACCCCGGCGTTCTCCCCGCGGATCCACGCCGTGAAGGTGTCGACGTGGCCGACGGGTTTGCCCTCGAGCAGCGTGCCGCGGACCCAGTCCCTGTACCAGCCGACGTAGCCCTCGATCTCGGCCCCGGTGGCGCCGACGCCCGCGTTGGAGGCCACGCCGTCCGGCGAGCTGCGGTACAGGTCCTCGGAGCCGATGCTGACGCCGACGATGCGGTCCGTGAAGGCGGTGCCGAGCTCCCGCGCCGCGCGCAGCAGCGCGTTGAGCTCGTTCTCGTAGACGGCCCGGCCGGCGCTCGCCCACAGGCCCACGAGGATCTTGGTGTCGGTGTCGACGGCCGCCTGGAACGCCGAGATGGGGTCGCTGGCGGTGCCGCACTGGATCGAGGTGTACAGCCGGGCGGACGTGAAGCCCGACGTGCCGGCGAGGGTCTTGGCCGTGTTGAAGTAGCCGACAAAGTCCTCGTAGCCTCTGCAGGAGCCGTCCTCGTTTGTTGCGCCGTAGTTGAAGCCCTGCTGGACCTGGGCCAGGGCGGCCGTGGCCAAGCTGGCGATGAAGGCACCTCTGAACAGCATGTCGAAAATATTATAAAATACGTACTATATGGTTGGATACTTAGATGAAGGGGTGCTTCTGGAAGTTGGGTGGAAGCTGATCCAACATGTTATTGTTTGCCATTCCGGGCACTCGGCATATTTAACCATCATCAGATTCTCGTTACCGGGCACACCCATCTGAGCAAAAATAGCAGCCGATCGACACGAGAAGCCAGCATGACGTCGTCCGCGTGTTGCCCCAAAGGTCGTGGAGCTCGTATCGTATTTCCCTCTCTCTCGCTCGCTCGTAGCCAAGGAGATCTCCCAGCTATCCTGCAGGACTTACCGTCACTACTCTCGTCCATGATTGGACACAAACGGTGGACAAAAACTGGCATCGTGCGTCGCTAGTGATGATCGGCGGCTCAGCCTACATCTCCACTCGCGCCGTCGGTCTGGGCCTCTCCGAGCTCGTCATCAATATCGGCTCATGGAAAACAAGGCTCCTTGGCAATGGAGCTGAAATTTGAGCCCCATCAGATGCCCTGATATCCCGTCAGCCCCTGAGCCAGGTCAGCTCCGAATGCAATCAGGGAAGCCGTTTCTGTGGGATTTCCGCTTGGACATTGGCAGTGTAAACAATCCGGGGAGACGTTCCGCCAAATCATGTCTCTCTTTTAGATTGGTTATTACTATTTTGGTGTGTTCTAGAACAGCATGGAACAGGGATGTCTCGGCAGCTCTGACTACCCCAGTAGCACATCATAAGAGCGTAATGAGTCCCACAGTCACGATGATTGATTGAAACGTCCACAACTGTCTTGTATGCTGGCACTTGTTCCTGTGTACCAGTCTTGGTGTACCACAGAATCTAAGCCGAGTCGGAGCGAGCTGGTGTTTGGAAGACGTATTGGATTCCCCAAGTCTACCATAGTTTCGCGACGCTTGTAGCTTGGCGTTGAGTATGTTGGGCTAGGCTTTCCAAACTTCGGCAATTAGACAAATTCACTCCAGAGAGAGCGTTACGTCAGACCCAACATGTAAGCTGCCTATGGCTCTGCCTACATGTGCAAGCGGTATCGTCGACAGCGATATCACGGGCTGCGTATAGCCTGTGTGTAAGTATATCCCAGTCCCACTGAGCTGCCGCATTTGGTCGACAGCTATGGGTGATATTCTGTCATCGTGCGTGTGAGCGCTGAGACAAGACGCTGTCGTTGGGTCCTGAGTGCGGCCAACATGGAGCTGCTGGTCCCGCATGAGCGTTCAAATCACTTTGCCGTTGGGTTCGACAGCCCTTTGCTCTCTCAAATTCACTTGCGGAATCATATCGGAAGTTACTTGTTTTCTCTCCTTCTTGGTAACCTGATGTCTTCCGAACCGTTTCATTATGGAACTTTACTCTGTTGTTTACGCGCAATCACCTCACCCAGCTGTTCACCCTAAAGTGGCTGCTTTCATCCAGAAAAATGATGCCTCAGGTGAGGTTGGGGCAAGCGGGCTGGGCAAGGCGGTGGAAGCCATTCACTTGAAAAAGGTATCAGTCGAGAAAGCCCGGAGGGAGGTCGGCATGGGGATTCGTCCTGTGGCACGGGGCAGACCATGACGTACTTGACATACACATCGAAAACACAGCCCATTGACCGAGCTTCTGTTTGCGACGCACCGCAAGGAGCTTCCATCTCGCTCTCGACGCTAGAAAGTAGCCGGGACCGAGGATGCTGTTGGGCGTTTAGTTGTGTTACATGGACGAAGTAGAGGCCAAGGAGGATGATAACGGCGGTTGAGCGGAGTAGGTGAAGGGAAGTTGTCACGTGGCACATTTCTGCCCATAAGTTGCTTCTGCTGGTGTTCTGTGGTTCGGCCTCTTCAATGAATCTGAATATCTGGGGGCCGATGCTTCAGTTAGGAATGGCCAGTGTATTGGCGGATGGAGAAGTTCAAAGATCGTGGGTGGTGGGGAGAGAAAGGGTAATCTAGCAGTGCCACATCCGATACACCTACTCTATCAAACTAAACGCTTACTAAGACCTTTGGGTTGAGAGCCTGTCAGAGCTACCCTGTGTGGCTTCTACTCAAGTTCCTGAAGCTTCGAGATGGTCCAAATGCAATGTAGAGCCATCCCTGCTCATCCAGACCGAAGACAGGGCCTCTAAACAAATAAGCTTTGCTCATCTGACTCCATAAGCTATGCAGTATAGTTTGTCTCATAATCTCTGGTCTTATATGAGGCAACTACTACACAAGACAAGACAAGGCAGTTGTTAGAACCTGCAATGTTGACTACCAAGGGCACAAAGAGACATGATATTGTATTGAGCTGCTGTTTACTGCTGTTGATGCCTCATTGCTGCCCCTCATTCCATCCAGATGTCCATGTTGGATGGACCACTCTTTGTCACGAGTGGATAGCTTAGCTGCTAATTGTGATGCTCCATGTGCAAGTCCAATCTGGTAAAATGTCAGCATCTGCCTTGGCTCCAAACCCCCAAGTCTTTCAGCAAAAGCAACTGCCCACTTGCATTCACTCACCTGCTCTGCTCTCTGTAGCTCTCTTAACCTCATCCTTGTTCACTTCCCATTACTGGGCCTGTGGTCAATGTTGCTGCTCCCCTTGAAAAGCAGGTCTGACAGTATGGACGTCTGTGAAGAACACCCTGCTATAATTGCTTCAAATAGCAATGTGACTGACAGCCTCCGTGAGCTCACCCTCAATCATGACTTGCTGAGCTACGTCGGTGCAAAGACGAGACCAGTCGTTGATGGGAGCAAGTACCAGCTGGTCATAGTTCTTTGCCCAATCAGTGATGAAGTCTCTCAGTTCAACAAGCTGGCATACCCCCCAGCCTTGAGGGGTCGACAACAGGAGGCTAGCCGGTCCTTGAATACTGGGGTAGGGGCCCTCACAGGCATGTGCAAAGGAGATTAGCATCGCCTCGCAGGTATCAGGTCGGACAGCATTGGCTACCCAGACATCATGGTTGACGCCACCACCAATCTCAATCTGGGCAAGTTCCCCAGCAATCGTTTCAAAAAAGTACTTCCGGTTGTTGAAGTTGTCAAGAATGTGGCCGTCGTGGAAAACATTGTGTGTATATTTGAAGCAGGTGACGATGAGTTTCTTCATGAAGGCAAGGATGCGAGGACCGTCGACATCCTTACGGCCCTTCAGACCAAGACCTTGGCAAAGGTTTCTGGAATGGATCTCAGCAATCATGTTGGCGTCGTTGAAGTTGAAAAAGGGAGAGAAGCAGCTTCTCAGGGTGAGGGGAAGACGGCTCATGGCCACCAGCTCAGTGATTCTGGCACTGCCAGTGGCTTGGCTGGTGATCCAGGCTATTGATTGTCAGAACTTAGAAGGGAGGATTTTTCACTTGGCTGTGGATAACTTGCCTGACTGGTTGGAGTTGGTACTGTTGATGGAAAGTCTTCGGCCGTTGTCGGAGCCTGGCTGGGCAGATAGCATAGCGTCGGATGCGGAGCTACGTCTCGCCAAGTTGGCACTGGATGCGACCTCGACCATCTGGTCATCCATGTCCATATCCTGGAAGTCTGACATCCTCTCTCCTTGTGGGATGTGCTGCGGGTGATGTGATCAGGCTGTGATAACGAATATGCGACGCGTCTGGTGTGGCTGTTAGAATTTGAGTGCTGGCTGACTTGAGGAGCAGAATACCAAGCAAGACAGTTGCCAGTGGGTAATAGAAATGCCCTGGTAAGAGACTGTGAGAAATGCTTGGTTGGTCTCAGAGCCAAGAGAGCACAAGACTGACGATGCGAAGGAAAGAAAAAAGTCAGTTGGTGACAGAAGGAAAGAGGTGGAAGGCCACGAGCGCGTACTGACGCCACCTGAGGTAGGATGTCTAGAGATTGCAGACTCGAAAGGGAAGGCACGACATGGGCACACCACACGTGACTTTCAACTGAGGGCGGTCAGATCGATTTCGCACCAATCACCCAATTTCGCAGCAGCCTGAGGCTGTTGGTACCATCTTGATGCTATCTTCTGGTTGCTTTCTTGATGTGCCTCTTATGAGTACCATCGATAGTAGCGCAAGCAGGAAGATGGCTAATACATGCTGGCTGAATACTGGCATAGCAAGCTTTGCAATGACAACAAAGTACCTAGGTACTGTTAAAGGGCTAAAGTGATATTGAGAAGTAGGCTTCCTAATGAACTATGACGGTCCTAGTGACATACATTATTCTAATGTTTCCTTTTTCCTTTCTTATTATTATAGCTTAGTGGTCTTCCTCCTCAATAGTAGTAGTATCATTTGCTGAGGGGGTGGGTCATGTGACCCGAGGCCTCCTAGGCTCTCCTCTTATCTCCAGCCTCTAGTCAGCAACTCCTCCGTTAGACATCACCACCATAGACAACCACAAATACCACCACAATCAGTCACACCCACATCATTTAACGCCAGTATGTCCCCAAGTTGCGGCAAAGGGCCTTCGCGTAGGTTTTCGTTCTCAAATTTTCAGGCTAGATATCCAGTAGCAGGATACTGTTGCTAGATGTATCGTCATATATACTCGAGGACTGAAGCCCGTACTAATAGCTGAGAGCTGTAGAGTCACAAAGTTCTGATAAGAGCTTTCAAGAAATTTATACTGGATCAATCTTGTTTCATCTGATAATTAATCCCGTCAAATACAGGTTTGAAACTATTGATTTCGTTGACATCCAGGCTCTGCTGCCTGGTAACTCATCAGACGGCATGCCAGATAAGGTGGATAAACGTCAAACCAGACGCAGTGAAGCAACATCGGACTTGGTAAGCTTTATCTACAGGAAGTCAGACAGAAATACATTATTCCTAGTGTCGAATGCTTTTGGCGGCTGTTTCACTACGATGCTTGGTGAATGGCATGCGGCACGCAGACAAGCAGGACGAGTAATGCCCAGGAGTCAGCAGCAGGTAGGCTGATGGCAGGAAACTGTTACGTTCTTTTCCAGGCTGACCGAGAACGCTTTTACATAGGCCAACTAGAATTCATCGTCAGACTCTGTGGTATTACGACTAGGTCGCCAACCCACGCGACTTCGGGCTTCAATATGTCAGGCTGGGTTCGTACCAAGTGATGGGATCTCTGAATAGGTAGGCGTTACGCTATATGACTATTCGAACTTGTTTTTCCCCTCATTTAGCTGCTGCTCTATATTAGTATTTAAGTTTCGCTGCTCAGAATAACTATTATTCTGGATATTAATATTCTCTTATAGGGAACCTAATAGGCTCTTAATATTCCCTCTTTCTATTATAGCTTAATATAATCCCCCCTCTAAGAAATTCTATCTTTAGGATCTAACTATTAAAATTTAGTATAAAGAAATAATATTCTACTTCCTCTTTAATATTTCTTATTAATTAGAATCTAAAAATCTATTCTAGATTTTATATCTTAGTCTCTTAATATTAAATTCTAATTAATATTAACCTCTTAAGATATATTCTAATTATAATTATATTTTAGTTAATTTAATATCTCTCTTAAAGTAATCTATTTTTCTTAGTTATAAAAATATTAAAAAAATTTCTTTTTTACTTCTAATTATAGAAATTTTATATTTATTATATTTATAGTTTCTTCTTTTTTTAGAGATACTCTCTTAAATATTCTCTAGTAACTATTAGTAAGTTTCTTATTTTTTCCTATTTTATAAAATATTATTTTTAGTATTTAAATTTAGATATTATTTACTTTATAGTTTTCTTAATTCTAGAGAATTATATTATACTCTATATTATTTTTATTATTCTCTTTTAGTAACTTTTAGGTAATCTCTTTATTATTAAATTATATTATTTTCTATTTTAATAAAACCTTTAACTATTCATAACTAAATAAAAATTATGATTATTATTTAATTTCTTAATTTTATAGATATAATTATTATTTTATTTTATTAATAATTTTATTTTTAAAATATTAATAATAATAATAATAATATAATATTTACTTTTATTACTATTAATATTCTATTTCTACTTTCTCTTTCTACTCTAAAAAAAGAAGTAACTAAATTTTCTTATATTACTTATAAGTAGTTACCTATTAATAGTTTTAATAATAATAATAATTTTAATTTTATATATTCTATCTCTTATTACTACTATTTCTATCTTTTAGCTAGCTAGAATCTCTAGAGTTTTATCTTAATACTCTATTTCTACTATAAGACTACTAATAAGTTTCTATAGTTTCTCTATTTTTATTATTCTAACAATTTTAGATATTAATAGTAAATATTCTTATTATATTACTATATATAGTAAGGAGTATATTCTAGTATATTTCTATTTCTTCTCTTATAAGCTACTTTTATAGCTAAGAATTTCTTTTTAATATTTCCTAAGTTACTTATATTACTACTTCCTCTATTCTAATTTTCTACTATCTTTTTAATAATTTTTTATTAAAGTTTAACTTCCTTATTATTATTTATAAAATTAAAGTAATTCTTTATATTTCTAATTTCTAATATTTTCTTACTAATTAATTTTATAGAAAGAGTTTATTAAAATATAAATTATAGCTAAAAAAACTTTTTAGGTTAAAGTTTCTTATATTAATAAGTTTAATATTAAATATAAAACTAAAGATAAGGAAATTAAGTAGCTAATCTATAAATACTAAATTATAGTTACTAAAATTATAATTTCTACTATTTTATAATAAAATTACCTTTTAGAGTGAAACTTCTAGATTATTACTACTTTTTATCTAATATAGGAAATATAAATTTATATTATTAAGATTTAGATTACTATTCTTATAAGCCTCTAAATTATTTTTCTAGAGTAATCTTTAATTTATTTTTATATTATTAGTATTTTTTTCCTCTCTCAGTATCTCCCTAGTAACTCTCTCTCTCTTAATATTCTTATCATAGTATATTAGTAATCTTAATTCCTATTTATCCTCTCTTGAGAATTCTGATAAAAAGGATAATAATAATAATAATAATATTAATAGAAATAATAATAATAATAAAATTACTTAATTTAGTTTCCCCCTACTCTCTTTTTAATATTCTATATTTACATTTCCTTTAGAGTTTAGTTACTATTTTTAAGTTTATTTTATTTTTCTCTAACTTTTAGGTTTAATATAAATTTTCTAGTTTTATTTTACTAATAACTTAACTTTAGTATCTTTCCTATAAGTTACTAATAATATTCTAAATATTTATTTTATATTTAGATCTTAACTTTTTTAAGATATAATATTAAGATTCTTATGAATTTTCCTCTATTTTATTTTCTTTCTACTTAACTAAATATTATTAATTCCTTTAAGGTTCTTTATAATCTATAATATAGTTAACTTTATATATATTATCTTCTAAATCTTTAATAGGGACTATATAGAGCTTTAGTAATTCTTCTCTATATTTTTCTAACTGAGATAGAGAGAAGATATTATAAATTTAATATCTTTTTTTAAAGTTAAGTTTAAATATTTATCTCCTATTAACTATCTATATTACTCTAAATAACCTTAGGTATTTATGAGATAGTTTTTTAGTTAGTTATTTTTACTTAATATTTTTAGTAGATAGTAATATATAATTACTAACTTTAAAATCTAACTACCTTCTTTTTTTATTATATTATTTTATATATTTTTTATTTACCTCTTTTAGTAAGGCTTTAAGCTACTTATAATATAACTAAAAATATCTTACTCTCTCTTCTACTATTAGGATAATTTTAGGTTTAATTCCCTTTAGGATATTATTATAAAATCCTATTAGTAAATAGTTTATTAAGGTATCTATTAGTATTATTCTAATAATATTATAAATAGAGATATTATAGATAACTTAGTTATAAGTAACTATTTTATCTAGTTATTCTAGTTAAAATTAACTACTATTTTCAGGAAATATTCTATATTCTAATTTTAATATTTTATTTAACTATCTATTTAGAAGTAGTATATTATATTTAGTTTCTATTTAATAGCTAGTAGGTAGGTAATAAGTATCTAAAATCTACTTATAAATAATAATTCTTAATTTAATATAATAATCTGAAAGATTCTATATTTTAGGAGAATATTATTTACTAATAGGATTACTAATTTATTTATTATTAAGAATTCTCTAGTTAGTAAGTAGAGAGTATATTTAGTAAATTAGTTAATAATTACTAGAATATTATTATAGTTTTTCCCTGAGAATCTTATTAACTTAAGTAATTTAGTAATAAAATCTAACGTAGTTAATAAGTAAGCTGGACAGACAAGTAAGCTGGACACCCAACTGTAACTATATTATATTTCCGACCGATATATAATACTTACGAAATTAATTAAATTCAAACTAGTTAAGATCTTCTTCTTTAGATATTTCTTCAGTAAATTAATATATTTGTATATTATAATTAGTATTCTTACAGACGTTATATTACTATTAGCCTATCTCTATCCTCAGCTGGTAATTACTACTTTAGCGTGTTTCCTCCTTAATCTAGACTATAGCCTCTCTCTGTAATTAAAGATCCTCTACTTTAGCTATAGTGAGATTTCCTCTTTATCTGAAATATATTTTCTTAACTTTCTAGTATCTACTAAATAGGTTATTCTCCTCTCGAAAGATCTAAACTTCAGATCTTAATAAAGTAATTTAGTATATAAATCTGTATACTCCTTTTAATAGATACTTTATAATTTTAATAATTAAAGTTAGTAAGCTATTTTAATAGTGGGAGATTCTCCTCTTAATAAGTTCAGACTGAAAAGATATTTCTATTAGATTATTTAGTATCTAAGAAGTTTATATAGAGGATATTATTAGGAGGGATCCTGGAGGTATTAAAGTGTGTAACTTAATATTAAACTTTAATAGTATATTTTCTACATTAAGAGAAATAAGCCTAGCCCCTCTAAAACCTCTCTAGATATTTTTAACTATAAGAACTTATATAAAAACCTTATAAAATATAGGGAAGAAATCTTTCTTTATAATATAGATATTACTCTAGTATATCTTATCCTCAATTTATTAACTATATACTTTCTTTAGTAACCTAAAATACTTAATATCCAAAAGCTGAAATAAATAAGAAGAGTAAGTTAGTATATAAAGTATAATAATATTATTTTCCTTATAATATATCTTAAAGTTAGCTATATAGTAACTTTTATAATTACTAATAATAAGAAGGTAATATTTACTACTTATATATAGTTTTATATATTAATTAAAATACTGAAGTTAATTTAAGCTTCTTTTATTTATTATCTATCTATTTTCAGATATTATAATAATTTAGTTATATAAGAGATCTATTTCTATATACTAAGTAGAGAAGTAATATTACCCTGAAATAATAATATATAACAGAATACTGTAGCCTGATAAACTAATAGTTTAGATAATTATAACTTATTCTTAGTTACTAAGCTATATTATTTTTATATTTAAATACTTTTTAGTATTTATTATAACTATTCTGGACGCAATCTAGCTTATTATAAACCTAGTCTTATTAAAATTATAGATATCTGAATCTATAATATTATATTTTGTAATTATGTTTACTATAAGCTGAAACTATATATTTATTATGTCTAGGTTTTTATATTAAGCTCTCTTATAGTTATACTTATGAAAAAAGTATATCTGGAGCTGTAATTATTACTTAATGAAGTTTGAAGCTTAGTATTTCCTAATAGGAGGTATATTATAGTTAGTAAGTAGTTAATTAGCTATATCTTCTATATTACTAATATGGGGAGGAAATAATTAGGAATCTAGGTTAAGAATATACTTAACTAGCTTCTCCTCTTTAAGTATAGTTAAATTCTGTAAGTTAGAAATAGTATTATATTATAATAAGATACCTTTTAGTTGGGTAGCTAAGGTTAAATATAATACTGAATAAATTTTAGCTGCAGCCTAAATACTAAGATTTGGAGTTTAATTAATAGCCTGGAAGGCTAGAGTTAATTAAGCTTCTTTGTTCTGTAATATTATTATTTTATTGTGGCGTTACGTGGGTTGTAAGGTAGAAGATAGGTTAGTCGCAGTTGGGTGTCCAGCTTACTTATCTATCCAGCTCGCTTATCAACCACGTTATACTAATATATTACTATAAGCTATTAGATATTAGTAGAGATATTAGTATACTATATAGAAAGTAATATCTAAATTTCAATCTTTAGTATACTATATATTAAGATATATATTCTATAATATCTTTTCTTATTAACTTCTATTAGTATATCTAACTTAACTTCTTAAATATTTTAGTAACTTTTAGGTGGCTTTTTAGGAGTTTATTATAAAAGACTATTAGTAGATTAACTTAAAATTAGTAACTATTTAGAACAACTAACTTAGCTTAGAATCTTATTCCTCCCTTATTATTAAGAAACTATTTACTACCCCTCAGTTATAATTCCTCTTTTTTCCTTATAGTAACTTTTTTCTATATCTTTCTGATTTCCTTTTTTAATATTCCTTTTAGTCTCTCTAGAATAAGATCCTTAGGATTTATTTAAGATCCTTAGCTTTAGAGGGATATTATTACTATTTAGTCTGGAAACTAACTTAGGAAGTTTTTAAGGAAAGTTATCTTAATATCTTAAGTTTCTCCCTCTATTAGTTAGTAGTTAGATTATCTAGAGAGACTATTAGCTGGATTTTACTTTCCCAGTTAGTAGTTAATAATATAATTAAATAATTATATATTTTATAGAAATCTTACTTATTTATTATTAAGCTGGAACTTTATAGTTAAATATTAATAATTTAAATAGTTAGTAATAAAAGTAATTTTATATTAAGAGTATAAAAAGTAATATCTCTATATAAATATTATTTTATAGATAGTTAGTAACTTTACCTCTAGTATTTTATATCTTAACTTTACTTCTCTTAATTTCTATAAGAAATATACTAATAATTACTACTTACCCTCTTCTAGCTGAATTACTACTATCTCTATAGTAAAATCTGAAATATCTATCTCTATCTAAATTAGTAGAGCTAAGTTAAAATAATATAGAATAGAAATTTTAGTGAATTTTTCTTTTAGATTCTTAAAAGTTTTTATTACTCTATATTACAGGCTATGCCCGGATGTCCAGCCAGGGCTGTGTCCAGGCATCCGAAGCTAACCCCCTCGCCCGAGTGGGGCCCCGGTAGGCTCTATATAGCACTATATACACAGACTTTTCCACGCACCTATAAAAGCTTCTCTTTTACTCCTTAGTTCTAAATAAATAGTATTTTACGCCACTTTCCAGTTAAATAAACCTAGATCCAGCTTTTTATATATTTAGAATTCAGTTTTATTTACTATATAGATAATATTAAGTAGAGTATAGTTTCCTACCAGTTAAGTATATAATCTAGTTAAGTGTAGCTCCTAAGATATAATACTATATAATAGATAACTAACTAACTAATATAAAGAATAATAGAGAGTATTAAAGTCTCCTAAGATATCCCTATAGGTAGTAATTCTATAAGTAAACTATTTCAGTAATAATTATAGTATATTTTAAGCTCTCTCTACTAGAAAATTAATAAGTTTTTATATAAATTAGTAAAATAAGATACTATAGTAGGTAGTAACTTCTAGGTAGCTACTATAATAGATACCTCTAGTTTATATTAGGATATTCTAGTAACTTCTAGGATAATATCTATTAAGATAATAGCTTTTAAGGTTAATAATATTATTATATCTCTATTAGTAGCTAACTACTAGAGGAAGCTTTTTTCCCTATCTCTAAAGTTTTTAGATAAGTAGAAGGAATACTAAATATAAGCCTAATAGATAAAAACTAAACTTAAGATTAACTACTATTTCTTTAATAATAATTAGGAATATTAATATCTAATTTATTCTTATTTAGATTCTAATTCTCAGTAGGTAGTTAAAATTTTCTTTATAGTAGGAAGATTAAAAAACTCCCATAATTTAAATAATTTTATAAATTACTTAGATAGAATTTATTTAGATCCTAATAGTTAGTTTTATATTATTACTTAGCTATAAAGTTTCAGATAGAATGAAAATAAATATCTAATTATCTTTCTATCTTAATTTACAAAAACTCTAATTAATACTAAAAAGTATATATAGTTAGATATAATCTAGATCTCCCTACTAGAGGCTACTTTACTCTCCCACTTTAAGGAGCTACTTATTATAATTAACTTTCTTATAGAGTATAGATCTTAATTATCTAAAGTTTAAAATATAGCTTAGAAGCTTAAATATATAAAGGGAATATTAGTATACTATTAGCTACCCCACTAGAGATCTACTATCTATAATATAGAGAGTAATATTATAATAACTGGAGTAGTTAAGACGTAATAATAATATTAAAGCTTTAGTAGTTCCTCTTTTATTCTTAAGGAATATTTTAAAGATTATTAGGATATCTACTAATATTTTAAATACAGTAAGAAAGATTATATCTATAGGAATTATAAAGTCTAAAAGTATAAGAAAATTAATATAAAGATTATAAAGACTATAGCTACTCTAAATTATACTGAGGATAACTAGGAGGATAATATTACCCTACTTAGCAACAGTAAGGATTTAGAAAAAGAGTAACTCTAGAGTAAAGTTAGACCCTAAAGCTAACTAAGGTAGAAGTAATAAAATAGAGGAAATAATAAGAAAAAGAATAGATAAGTAACTAATAATTAGCTACTATTTAGACTAGAATTAATAGAGGTTATTCTATTAATATACTTATTAATATAGATTATAATATTTATATTATTATTAATATTTTCTTTATAAAGAAAGTTTATTTCTTACTAGTTAATAAGTTAAAAAGATATATAAGGAGATATATTACTAGGTTATTATTTAGTAATACCTAGAGGGTAGTTATTCTAATTTTAGAAGTTAGTAGCTATATATAGAAAATCTATATTTATATTATAGAGAGCTTATAGTTATTCTTATATTTTAGGTAACTATAGATAGAAGATAATTATATTATCTATAATACTGAAGCTTAATAGATAATATATAGGAAGAGTAGTATAATAGTATATTTAAAATATCAGAATAAGTTAGTATAGCTTAAAGAGATCTAGTTAGTTTAGCTACTTAATACTAATTTATTTATATTTATCTATTAGTATACTATATAATATATTAGTAAGATATTAAGTTTCTATTAGGTTATATCTATTAGTCTAGTGGATATTAAGAAAATATTAACTTTAAAAGTAGAGGTAGACTTAAGGGATAATATCCCTATAAATATCTTAAAGGAATTTCTAGATTTCTTCTATCTAGATTTAGTATACTAATTACCCCCCAGCTGACTAGAGATAAGCTACTATATCCTATTAGTTTCTAATAATAAAGAATAAAAACTAAACCTCCTATAGGAACCTCTCTATAGTATATTATAAAAGAAGCTTCTAATATTTAAAAAGACTCTAGAGAATTTACTTAATAAGGAATTTATTAAAGTAAGTAGCTTCTCTATTAGTATCCTAATCCTTTTTATAAGAAAGTTAGATAGAAGAATATATTTTTATATAGATTATAAAACTTTTAACGTAATTATAAAGAAGGATTATTACCTCCTCCCCCTTATATTAGAAATCCTCTAGAAGGTTACTACTACTTACTAATATACTAAACTTAATATTATTATTATATTCTATAAAATTAGAATTAATAAAGTAGA